>CAWUFW010008301.1:600000-905487 GCA_963921515.1 Calotriton arnoldi
TGCATGTGTGCCATTGTGCCCATCTCCCCCCATCCCCCCAGTCCCTGGTCGTTACTCACCCTGTTGCTGTTGTGTCAGGTCATATCGAGCTGTATCCAGACCCCCAACTCCTTGCACCGTCTCCACACTGATGACTGTGGCCACCATTTCCTCCAGCTCATCCAGCTCCTCCTGTGGTGCAGGACTCCCACCTCCAGTCGCCTTTGCTGCCTTCCTATTGGCAGCGAGTTTCTGTTTCTGTTTGGCTGTGCACTTCATGCCAGCGCCTCTTGACCTCCTCCATTGACCTCCTCGACACTCCGACTGCATTCACGTTGGTGACGATGGACTGCCATATTTCCGTTTGTGTTGCCAATGACGCAGTGGAGGTGACGAACAGTTGTTGGTGGTGTTCTATCACCTCCGTGACGATGATCCGGTCTTCCTGCGGACTGAACCCCGTCTTCCTCTTCCTCTTCTCCTTGCCCTTCCCCGGAAACAGGGTTCCTGGCTGGTCCTCCGTGGGGCTTGTGGGGTTCGGGTTGTCCTCTGCACTCGGTCCGGGTGCATCCATGGTGCTGCGCAGTTTGATTTGGTTTTGTTGTGTTTTTTTGGTTGCTTTTATAGTGCATTTTCTCGCATGACGCGTGGGTATTGCAGGCCTGTCGCTGGTTGTCGCTGATTTTTGTATCCCGATTTGGGGCATCGCAGGTTTTTTCGCGTTCGTGTTTCGCATTTGTTCGGTGTCGCGTTAATTTTTGGCCGGTCATTTGGGGCGTTGTCCTGCTACTATCGCATGGTGCCACCGGGTTGGGAATACCACGTTGACACTGTTATTTTCCTGCGATAGACTGCGATGTGAAGAGTTGCGTTAAGCAACTTTTGAGGTAGTTATCACACGTTCTTGGGAATATGCCCCTATATTTATTACAAAAGTGTGGCATGCCTGACGTCATCTTGATGTAATCAAAACTGTAATACCTAAAGCATTTCCTTTTGAAATTATGAGAGGGTCTTATTTGCATCAAAATTATGGTTAGTGCTCTAAAAAACTAAAATGAGGACATATTTTCTGAGTTCTCAAATAGCAACAAAGCACTTCAAAATTATTTGTTATCGTTATTTTTTTTATCCTGTTGACCATTTGATTAAATGTTGCACTTAGGGGAGAGGATGTGGTGTTACTTCCAGAGCTGCAGACTTTGCAACTGGGGAACCAGGTTGGAGTTTCTGCTTCAGCTCGAAATTCTGTGATTCAGGTCAAATCACTTAATTCTGTGATTCTGGTCAAATCACTTAATCTCCCCATACCTACCACCAAAATGAATTTGTCCTTGTGTGATGTAACCAATGCTCATGTAAAGCACTCCAATACCTGACCAGTCTGCATTATATAAAACTGGAAAAAAACAAAAAATAAAAAGTGTTTTCCACACTTCTGTCATTGGGCTATACGTGGGCTACATCTGGGTGATATTTGTGCTACATTTGGGCTCCTTTTTCTCTGGTGGCGAGCTTGGGAGACTTCAATTCAATAAACTTTATTCGATCTGATTTAGAAACATAGATCATAAAAATGTACATAAATACAGTAAATCCTCTTTCTTAATGCAATACAATGAGAATTAATTAAAACCAGTAGGTAAAACCGTCAGTTTAACAGAATAGTAAAGTTCAATGTTTTGCAAGATCAATCTCAAGTACTTGGTGCAAAATATGCAATAAGGGGTCCAAGTAAGCTGCAACGTTCCCATACCTGACCAGTCTGAACTATATAAAACTGCAAAAAACACCAAAAAAAACGTGTTTTGCACACTTCTGTCTCTGGTGGCCATCTTGGGTGACTTATTTGTTATGAAGTTTCCTAATTTCCTCATTTACTGCAGTCTCCTCAGTACGAAATGCTTTCAGTTTTTTACTTTGATTCCATCAAGAAGGCATTCAGATGTGTCACACATTTGCCATAAATTCATAATGTTAGCACTCTAGTTGCTCATTAGATCACTGTAGTAAAGCTACTGCTCACTAGGGAGTTAACTGGAAGTCTGCTGTAAGGTATTGAAAGCGCATGTTTCAGTCTGCATGTCAGAATTTTTTAATGAAATAGAAGAGGATTTGAAAAGACACTCAAAATGTGCCCTAATTTTTCTTTCTGCAGCACTAATCATAATTTCTATGGCAAAATGAACACCCTCATTTTGTTCCTTTTTTAAATTACATGTTTTAAGTGTTACCAGTTTATTTCAATCAAGATGGCTTCAGGTGTGCCATACTTTTGTCATAGGTAAGACTGTTAGCGCTCTGGTTGTTCTTTAGAACACTCTGGGAAGCTGCAGTAGAACACAAAGGAATCAACTGACAGTCTCTGCCCTTGTTGGATGTACATGTTTTACTGAGAATGTCAGACTTCATTCTCACACGACTGAGAAAGATAATGTGAATTTACAGAAAATATGCTCTCATTTTAGCTTCTAGAGCACCTTCCAAATCTCTATGGGAAAAACATGAGAAAATAGTTTTCTCTCAAACATGATTCATGATATCCCAGCAGAAGGCTTTTTCACAGGGTAAAATTACCTTAGAACACACCGCAATTCCTAAAATTAGTATGGTACCATCAACAAATGATTTATAATGTAACTAAAGTCTGTTATCACCCTTTATGCGTTCTCCTTTTGGTGGCCCTCAAAATCTTCCATTCACTACAATGCATTTTAATGGGGTGCTATCATGTATATTGGTCCCAAGATGGCTACCAACACTTCTTGGATGAAGGCCTGACAGCCAATCAGATCTCACGATAAGAAGTGTGGTTAGGCTCCGCCCAGATATATAAATTTCTTTTTCCTTTAATATTTAAAAAAACTACTGAACGGCTTTACACCATTTAAAGCAAAGGGTGCACTCTGGACGAAGAGCTACCTTTCTGCCAAATTTGGTGTAATTCCGTTCAGCAGTTCGGGCTGAAGCTGCGTCAAAAGTTTCCTGTGGAAATTAACATGGAGAAAACACGTTTTGGGACCCCCCTCGGCCCCGCTTGACGAATCACCCCAAAACGTTGAAGACAGGAGCTGACCCAAGCGCCCCATTAGTTTTGGAAATTTCACAAAGATTCGTCAAACTGTGCCCAAGATATTGGCAAAAGAAAAAACGCTTTTTGAATAGAAACAAGGTCCCTCCCTTTGCAATTAAAAAAATAAAAAATAAATAAGGCCGGGTCCCGGAGGATGGGGTCCCCGGGGCCAAATTTGGCCTCAGGAGGGGGGCCACAAGGCCCCCTTCCTGTTTTTTTTAAATACATTTTTTTAAATGGGTCAGGCCCTGGGGGATAGGGTCCCCAGGGCCCAAAAAATACTAAAAGAAGGGGGGCCACACAGCCCCCCTTCTAAAAATGCAAAAAGAAAAGCCGGCATCTCACCGGAGGCCCCTCCCCCTCCCTGCACCTACAAACGCACCCCCTGGCACATTCTGGGTTGGGGGATTAAGTCCCCTTGATTCTGCTGGGTCCATGGGGCCAAAATTGGCCTCAGGAGGGGGGCCACGTGGCCCCCCTCCAAACTTTTAAAAATAAAGAAAGACTGGCCAGGCCCCGGGGATGGGGTCCCCGGGGCCAAGAGAGGCCCAGGGAAGGGGGGCCATGCGGCCCTCCTTCCAAAAATATATATAAAAAAGAAATGGCCAAGCCCCAGGGGATGGGTCCCCGGGGCCGAAAATGGCCTCAGGAGGGGGGCCACGCGGCCCCCCTCCAAACTTTTAAAAATAAAGAAAGGCTGGCCAGGCCCGGGGGATGTGGTCCCAGGGGCCAAGAGAGGCCTAGGGAAGGGGGGCCAGGCGGCCCTCCTTCCAAAAATATATATACAAAAGAAATGGCCAAGCCCCGGGGATGGGGTCCCCGGGGCCAAAAATGGTCCCCGGGGCCGAAAATGGCCCCCTTCCCTGGGCCTCTCTTGGCCCCGGGGACCCCATCCCACGGGGCCTGGCCAGCCTTTCTTTATTTTTAAAAGCTTGGAGTGGGATTGCTGAGAGGTGGTCCGAGGCCATGCCCCTTTTTTCACCACTCTGCAAACGTGCTTCTTGGCGCACTGCTGGTGGGGCGATGAGGTCCTCTTGTGTCATGAGGACTTCAGGACACAAGTGGACTTCATCCTCCGAGCAGCAGTGCACCAGGAGGCACGTTTGCAGAGTGGTGTAAAAAGGGGGCATGGCCTCGGATCACTGTCAGCACTCCAGCTGTGTGGGGCTTACTGGAGGTACCTGGTGGGCTAGTTGGCCCCCAGGGACCCTCAGGAGGCAAGGGGACTTCATCCCTTAACCAAGAGTGCGCCAGGAGGCGCGAATGTAGAGTGGTGGACAAAGGGGGCGTGGCCTGTGTCCACCTATCAGCAATCCCACTATCTGGGGCATACTGGAGGTATCAGGTAGGCTAGTTGGCCCCTAAGGACCCCCAGCAGCGAAGGGGACTTTAATTCCCATCCAAGAGCGCACCAGGGAGTGCGTTTGCAGAGTGGTGGGGAAAGGGGGAGTGGCCTGCTATGACAACTTAGCAATCCCACTGTGTGGGACTTACTGGAGGTAATAGGAGGGGTAGTTGGCCCCCAAGGTTGTCCTTGGGGGCCAACTACCTCTCCTATTACCTCCACTAAGTCCCAAACAGTGGGATTGCTAAGAGGTCTTCAGAGGCCACGCCCCCCTTTCTCCACCACTCTGCAAACACGCCTCCTGGCACAGTACTGGTTGGGGGATGAAGTCCACTTTACTCCTGAGGGACTTTGGGGGCCAAGAAGTCCTCCTGGTACCTCCTGTAAGTCCTACGCAGCAGAATTCCTGAGCGCTGGTCAGAGGCCCAGCCCCCTTTCTGCACCACTCTGCAAAAGGGAGTACCAGTTAAAGAAGCATTTGTAATGTAATAGGTCTCGCAGTTGCGAGAGTTAGAGCTATTGGCGTTGTAAATGTGAAAGATTTTTACTAATGTTTTGTGGTGTAGAGTGGATGTACGTTGTGTGTAGTGGAATTATGTGGTATGTTGTGCAGTGAAATTATGTGAATAGAAAGTATGTGGTATTTAGTTTATAGGAATTATGTGGAGTGGGATTATGTGTTTTGGAGAGTAATTATGTGGTATTGCAGTCTGTGTTGTGGCGTGGTAACCTCAGATTTAGTCTTCCTCGTTTCCATAGAAGCTAAACTATAAATTCAATGAGACACCAAAAAAAGGAACCACTGAGGAGCACTTCTGGACCTAGTCGGAGGTATGAGCAGGGCCACTGGAATTATGTAACTGTTCGGCTGCACCAATTTTCACATTAAAATCATTTTCCGCATTTGACAAATATTCCAGCATCTGCTGCCTAATCTGCAGATTTGAACAAAAAAGCTTTGTTTCTAGCTCAAACGGCGTAAATGTTCCCAAAAATGCAGCGTCACGTGTTACAGCGTGGTGGAAGGCCCTTTGCAAATGGTGCACAAACCTCTCTTCTTTCTGTGCCTCTCTTGCCTCTTTCTGCATTTCTCTTGCTTCTTTCTGCACCTTTCTTCCTCTTTCTACACCTCACTGTCTTCTTTCTGCACTTCACTTGCCTCTTTCTGCATTTCTATTGCCCCTTTCTGCACATCACTTGCCTCTTTCAGCACCTCTGTTGCTTTTTTCTGCAGATCTCTTGCCTCTTTCTGCACTTCTCTTGCCTCTTTCTGCACCTCTATTGCCTCTTTCTGCTCCTCTCTTGCCTCTTTGTGCATTTCTCTTGCCTGTTTCTGCACTTCCTGTGCCTCTTTCTGTACCACTCTTGCCTCTTTCTGCACCTCACTTGCCTCTTTCTGCACCTCACTCTTTTCCTTCTCCACCTCTCTTGCCTCTTTCTACACTTCTCTTGCCTCTTTCTGCACTTCTTGAGCATCTTTCTGTACCTCTCTTGCCTCGTTCTGCACCTCAAGTGCCTCTTTCTGCACCTCACTTGCAACTTTCTGCTCTTCTCTTGCCTCTTTCTGAACCTCACACTGTCAAGGCTGCCTTGGGGAAGTGTCAAATCCATCCCCAATTTCAGGTCAAAAGAAAGCGGTTGGCTAGTTACTCATGTAATCGGCTTCACCGATTTTCTCTTTAATGTGTGCCAGCATCGCGGTCCCTTCAAGATGGCAGGCACCTGGGGTGGGCGTTCTAGTGTTTTGGGCTGATTTGATGGTTGATGGCATCGCGCGCCCGCACCTGAGGTGCAGCGCACTTCAACCGTCAACTTGAGGGTGAACGGAGGGTATTCTCTTTCTCGCTCGTTCACCGCCTGCATTTTTGGTTGTCTAGAGTCTCGCAGCGTGTGGCATTTCCTCCGCATTCCTGCGAGGTCATTCTTACGCGCATACAGCATTAAGGAAGAAGTCTGAACCTCCGCTCCTTCCCATTTTCGAGAGTTCAGCACTCGTGAGTAGAAGTCTGTCAACCTCTCTTCCCAGAAGTAAGTCCAGTGCTATTTTCTTTAAGACTTGAGACGTCACGAAGTTTGGGACAGTGTTCTTTTCGTCAGTCAGCTGTGCTCAAGCGTTAAGTCCCGCAATTGTTTTTCATTCAGTTACGACTAGATTCCTGTGATGTAACAGGGGTCTAAGGTTGAGCCAGTGAATTTAGAAATATACAGAACTTTTCTTCATGTAAAACAGATGTTACTACTTAAGGAATTACTAGTCAAGGAGATAGCCAGCAGCGGCTGCTGCGCAGCAATATACAAGGCACTTTCCCAGCGATATCACCTATTCAGTTGGCACCAGTAGCTTAGAGAGACCTCATTAGTAGCAACGTATGTAGCAATATATATATATTATACTTACCATCCTCTGCTTCTTCAGCTACCTGCAACATAAGAAAAGACAAGAATTAAAATTGCAAAGTAAAGAATTGATTATCGCTACACTATCAACAACTGTCTACAATAAGAGAGTGGGAACAAAGGACAAGGGAACCCTACTCACACAGAGCCTGGGTACGTAATTTAGCAAAGAAACAATGGCTCCTGTGGATTAATAAAGATTATTCTTAATAGAGTATGCACAATGGCAATATACTGGGTTACAATGATGTCAGAAAGAGAGCTAGCCACATACACCATGGATGCGATCAGTTTGTAGAAATGTTTATACAATAAGAAGGTAAAGTCAACAATACAAAAATAATCATAATTAAACAATAGTGAATTGTGTCCCAGTGAAAAACGGTAGGAACCTAAACTAATGGTGACATATTTTGTGACATATGTACAAGGTTTCCTTTCAAAACATTTAAGCGACCATTAAAAAATACATTGTATTGAACAGCACTCTATGCAATGATAGGTGCTGAATGATGGTTCGCTTTTGTAAACAGTCGACGGCGTTTCGACCCTGTGTGCAATGTAGGGTCTCTTCAGGACCTAAGAATGTAGGGACACCTAAAAGAAAGGGGAGGATACCGTCAGTATGTGGCCATAATGAGCAACTGCGTGCGTCAAGGGAAGGAGCAGTGTATGTAAGAGTACCTGAAAGTTATCCTGCTCTGCCTAATGTGGAGAACAGTGTCACCGTGAGTAGAGTGAAGAAAAAAACTCACAGGGAACCCAGCCGGGCGCTGTCAAAAGGTAAGAAAACACGTTGGAATCTGATGACACATGCTGGAGGTGCCTAATCAACATATGCCGGTGGATGAACAAAATGGACTTACCCCATATGAGGGTAGTGGTAGGCAGGCAGAAAGAATGACACGACCGGGAACACCTCGGCGATAGTGAAGGTACTGGACATGTAGAAATGACGAGCGCTGTATAAAGAAGAATGATATGACTGTGTGGACATGCATAAGCTGTACTTAGTACCTGAAACAGCAAGATTGCAAGAACAGACTTACCCTTGTGGGTATGTCTGAGCGCTGTGGACAAAGGAGCAGGACCGAGCACTGAAACTGTGCGTGGCTACACGGGCAATAGCTCCGTTTCAACGTATAAATAGATGGCTATCATCCATCAATCAGGATCTGCAAACAAATACAAAAATACGGGGAACTTAGCGTGTCCGAATTACATGGACGCTCTGAATAGTGTCCGTAGTTAACAGGGGGTGTTCCTGCTGCTCTTACCTTGATAAGGCTTGGATAATAATATGCCTGCTCCCAGGGTACTTCGGAACAGAAGCGCATCTGTCTCTCTGTTCGGTGCGATGACAGTGAACAACGGGCTGCTTAACGATAAATAGGATGTCTGTTCCCACCATTTGGCGGTGAAACAGACATGGCTGCAGAATCCGGTCAGCCGATTCAATCTGATGCTCTGTGTGCGTCAGTAGAGATGAACGACAGACTAGTAGAGAAAGTTACAGACTAGTGACATAGGTGTAGCATCCTCTGATGAATTGCTACTTTGATGGGCATGTAGCGTGTTGGTCTAGCAGGGTGGAATTAGATAATATGCATGTGTATGCTTCTGTGTAGGTGAACAAGGGACTATGGTGTTCTTGATCGATCAACCATGCTTCTGGATAAATAGATACTCCATTGGGCATGTGGTGTTTGGGATTAACAGGCAGAAAATAAACACTAACAATGACAATAAGTATTAATAAGTGTATGCGGAGCACAAAATCATGGCACACGACGTGTACGTGTGTGTACATGCAAATTCATGAATCCCCGTATCCCAATAATGGTAACCGTAATTTAATATTGATACAACATGGCTACCTGTGATCATGATAAAATACTGATACATATTACCATTTCTGCCTACATGACTTAGTTGTACAGTAATAATGTGTTAGTCTGGCGATACAGCGCACCAGTCTCCATGTTGTGTGAAAACATACAGACTCATTAGGTACTTTACGGTGGGAATACAGAGAACCGTGCGTGATGTCACGTACTGAGTACAGTGTGATGTCTTGCAGCCAGACTCAAGGGTAGCAGCAATCAACGTTAGGTAACATCATTGTTTCTCAGTTATTTACATAGTGAGAATTTTCTAAACAAATTGTGATGTATATTGTGGTAGTCAGGTAGTCAGTGTTGTAACGAAGCCACGCCATTCTTCGGCAGAGTTTAACCCTTGTATGATAGAGTCCATACGTTCTATCCAACGACACTCTAGTCGTTGTAGAATTTGCGTGAGGTCTCCTCCTCTAGATGGAATTGATGCTTTATCTATAACTTGCCACCTGATATCGTCTGCTGTGTGCTTTTTGTCAGAGAAATGATTTACCAAGGGGCGTTAGCTACAGAATTTCTGATTCGGCTACGGTGTTGTCCTATTCGTGCTTTAACTGGTTGTTGGGTTTGCCCAATGTAGGGCAAGCCACAAGGACATGTTATACAGTATACAACATTTCTTGTATTGCAATTGGCAAAAAATTCAAGTGTGTGTTTTACGTTTGCGTGTTCAAAAGTTTTGGTGTTCAAAGTGAAGGCACAAGCTACACAATTACCACATTTGAAATGCCCCTTGACCTCTGGTAGGCCCCAAGTAGACTGTAAAGATCTCGTTGTTTGTAGTGGGTTTTCCAAAGATGATCGGATAAGGTGGTCTTTTACATTTTTTCCACGTTTAAATGCAAACATGGGAACTTCAATGCTGGAATCTATACTTTTGATGATGTGCCAGTTTTTAATTATCAATTTGCGTATTTGGTTGGTATGTGTGCCAAACGTAGTAACACAGATAAGTCTGTTGATTTTGGTCTTTTCTTTGGGGATGAGTAATGATTCCCTAGGGCAGAACCAGGCCCTTTTCATTGATTTCTTTATTAGCCTGTTGGGATACCCTCTTGCCGTCAATTTGTCTTTCAATGTGTTGGCTTCTTTCATGTAATCTTCTTTTTTCGCACAATTGCGGCGAGGTCGCAAGAACTGCCCGAAGGGTAGCCCATCTCTGAGTGCGCGCGGATGGTGACTTTTATAGGCGAGTAGTGTGTTACGTTCTGTAGGTTTTCTATGGAGAGAGGTGTACAGCCCTCCATTTTCATATTGTATGTTCAAGTCCAGGAAGGCTATACTGGATTTGTGTATTGTTGAAGTAAAAGTAAGGTGTTGCTGTATGGTATTTAGATATGCAACAAAGTCATTAAAGTCAGAATTGGTGCCTGACCAGATGAGAAAAATATCATCTATGTACCGCTGCCAGGATTTCATGTTGGAGCGGTACGAATTTGTGTTGTTAAGGACAAATTTGTGCTCCACATGGTCCATGTATATATTCGCCAGGTTAGGAGCAAAAATTGCTCCCATACTGGTTCCGGAACATTGTTGATAGTAACTGCCTTCTGACACGAAATAGTTATGTGTTAGGGCGATCTGTAAAAGTGAAATGATGAAAGTAGTGGGTACCTGAGTGGGTCTAGGTCTGGTATCTAATAAGCTTTCTATCACCTGTATACTTTCTCTTTGGGGTATATTGGTGTAAAGAGAGGCAATGTCTAGGGTGGCCAGCCAATCAGTGTCGATGTTATAGGGCCTATCTTCTAACAGGTTAATCATATGCATGGAATCTCTTACATATGTTTCCTGTAATGGGACATAATCTTTGATGAAGAAATCTATATATTTTCCGATGGGTTCTAAGATTGAACCACATCCAGAAAGTATTGGGCGCCCTGGGGGACTTGTGGTACTTTTATGTATCTTCGGGATGGTGTATAGAACCGGAGTTCTAGGGTGTTCTGTATTGAGAAACTCGAATTCTTTCTTACTTAAGAATCCTTGGTCTTTCCCTTCTATGGTTATTCTCAGAATCTCTTTCTTTATTCCGGCCAGTGGGATACTGTCTAGTTTTTTGTAGTGTTTTACTTCTCCTATTTGTTTCCTGATCTCTGTGTCGTAGTCATTTCTATTTTGTACAACGATTCCACCCCCTTTGTCTGCGGGTTTCAGTATGATGGATTTGTCAGTTTTTAGAGCCTATAGAGCTCTACGGTCATCCAAGCTGATGTTGTATGGTATGTAATGGTTATTGTTTTTTAGATTATCTATGCCTGCAAGAACTAGTTTTTCAAATGTGAGCAGTTCATGTGGCATCAAGCCATTGGTAGGGTAAAAGGTGGAGGGTGGTCTAAGTCCTGTGACAGAGTCTAATGCAAGGTCTTCTCTGTCCATAAAGAACAGTCTGAGACGTATTTTTCGGAAGAACTGGTACAGTTCTGTTTTAAGATTAAAGAAATTGGTGCGTTCCGTAATCACAAATGATAGTCCTTTACTAAGTAGGGAAATCTCAGATGAGGATAGGACATGTTGCGACAGATTGAAAATAGGGATACTTTCTGTTCTGATGTTATCTGGACCTAGTATGGCTGGGGGCCCCACTGGTAATGTTTGTTCCGTGTTTGCCGTTCCCCTGCGTGCTGGTACCATGTTTTGGCTTTTCTCTTACCACCTCGGTCTAAAAAAGGCTGTCCTGGGTGATTGTCAAAGCGACTTGGTCCTGGTTGGATGTCAGAGTCGCTTGAGCCTCCTGATGACTCAGAAAAGGTAACAGGCTGATTCCTCCTGAATCTGCCCCAAGTGTTTTGTCTGTTCTGTGTGCCAATTGTACTATAATAATCCTCTCTTAAGTAAGGATAAGCCTTTTCTTTTGAAAAGTTTTTGATGTCTTTCGTCACTTTATCTGCCTTTTTCTTCAGCTCAAAGGAGTTGAAATCGTCAATTGTTTTGTTAAGTTTATCTAGAAGTGTTTTAGCCTCTGCTACTCCGTTGCCACTAAGAAGCTCTTTCTCTAGCTCTTCGATTTCTTTGAGTTCAGCTTTGGCGTGATCTAGCGCCATTTCTACACCCAAAACCATCTAGTGGCGTGAACAGGTTGTAGAAATGTGACTGAACCCTCCTTTGAATTTGGGGTCGTCACGGAAAATTCCTGGAACGTTCCTCACTTGTAGCCCTTGTGGAATAATTCCTGCCTTCAAGTATTCAGTCAGCATCCGAGCATGGAGCTCGGTTCTGACATGTTTTTTCTTTGCTTTTTCTAATTTCTCAAGCAGTTGCTGTCGTGGGCTCACAATACTGATGGGTTGGTTGGAAAACAAGGATGGACCACTGGTTATCTTTGCAATATACTCCTCAGTGTAGAGGGGGCTTCTCTCTCTGACATCATAACCCAGGAAGCTAAAAGTAAACCCTATGTGTCATAGGGTGTGCGGGAAATCCAAAAATAGGATGAATCCCTTGCGGTGCGGCCACCGCTCTAAGTACTGGGAACAAAGGACAAGGGAACCCTTCTCACACAGAGCCTGGGTACATAATTTAGCAAAGAAACAATGGCTCCTGTGGATTAATAAAGATTATTCTTAATAGAGTATGCACAATGGCAATATACTGGGTTACAATGATGTCAGAAAGAGAGCTAGCCACATACACCATGGATGCGATCAGTTTGTAGAAATGTTTATACAATAAGAAGGTAAAGTCAACAATACAAAAATAATCATAATTAAACATTAGTGAATTGTGTCCCAGTGAATCAGAAATTCTGTAGCTAACGCCCCCTTGGTAAATCATTTCTCTGACAAAAAGCACACAGCAGACGATATCAGATGGCAAGTTATAGATAAAGCATCAATTCTATCTAGAGGAGGAGACCTCACGCAAATTCTACAACGACTAGAGTGTCGTTGGATAGAACGTACGGACTCTATCATACAAGGGTTAAACTCTGTCATATGTTGATTAGGCACCTCCAGCATGTGTCATCAGATTCCAACGTGTTTTCTTACCTTTTGACAGCGCCCGGCTGGGTTCCCTGTGAGTTTTTTTCTTTTCTTCACTCTACTCACGGTGACACTGTTCTCCACATTAGGCAGAGCAGGATAACTTTCAGGTACTTTACATACACTGCTCCTTCCCTTGACGCACGCAGTTGCTCATTATGGCCACATACTGACGGTATCCTCCCCTTTCTTTTAGGTGTCCCTACATTCTTAGGTCCTGAAGAGACCCTACATTGCACACAGGGTCGAAACGCCGTCGACTGTTTACAAAAGCGAACCATCATTCAGCACCTATCATTGCATAGAGTGCTGTTCAATACAATGTATTTTTTAATGGTCGCTTAAATGTTTTGAAAGGAAACCTTGTACATATGTCACAAAATATGTCACCATTAGTTTAGGTTCCTACCGTTTTTCACTGGGACACAATTCACTAATGTTCAATTATGATTATTTTTGTATTGTTGACTTTACCTTCTTATTGTATAAACATTTCTACAAACTGATCGCATCCATGGTGTATGTGGCTAGCTCTCTTTCTGACATCATTGTAACCCAGTATATTGCCATTGTGCATACTCTATTAAGAATAATCTTTATTAATCCACAGGAGCCATTGTTTCTTTGCTAAATTACGTACCCAGGCTCTGTGTGAGTAGGGTTCCCTTGTCCTTTGTTCCCACTCTCTTATTGTAGACAGATGTTGATAGTGTAAGCGATAATCAATTCTTTACTTTGCAATTTTAATTCTTGTCTTTTCTTATGTTGCAGGTAGCTGAAGAAGCAGAGGATGGTAAGTATAATATATATATATTGCTACATACGTTGCTACTAATGAGGTCTCTCTAAGCTACTGGTGCCAACTGAATAGGTGATATCGCTGGGAAAGTGTCTTGTATATTGCTGCGCAGCAGCCGCTGCTGGCTATCTCCTTGACTAGTAATTCCTTAAGTAGTAACATCTGTTTTACATGAAGAAAAGTTCTGTATATTTCTAAATTCACTGGCTCAACCTTAGACCCCTGTTACATCACAGGAATCTAGTCGTAACTGAATGAAAAACAATTGCGGGACTTAACGCTTGAGCACAGCTGACTGACGAAAAGAACACTGTCCCAAACTTCGTGACGTCTCAAGTCTTAAAGAAAATAGCACTGGACTTACTTCTGGGAAGAGAGGTTGACAGACTTCTACTCACGAGTGCTGAACTCTCGAAAATGGGAAGGAGCGGAGGTTCAGACTTTTTCCTTAATGCTGTATGCGCGTAAGAATGACCTCGCAGGAATGCGGAGGAAATGCCACACGCTGCGAGACTCTAGACAACCAAAAATGCAGGCGGCGAACGAGCGAGAAAGAGAATACCCTCCGTTCGCCCTCAAGTTGACGGTTGAAGTGCGCTGCACCTCAGGTGCGGGCGCGCGATGCCATCAACCATCAAATCAGCCCAAAACACTAGAACGCCCACCCCAGGTACCTGCCATCTTGAAGGGACCGCGATGCTGGCACACATTAAAGAGAAAATCGGTGAAGCCGATTACATGAGTAACTAGCCAACCGCTTTCTTTTGACCTGAAATTGGGGATGGATTTGACACTTCCCCAAGGCAGCCTTGACAGTGTGAGGTTCAGAAAGAGGCAAGAGAAGAGCAGAAAGTGCAAGTGAGGTGCAGAAAGAGGCACTTGAGGTGCAGAACGAGGCAAGAGAGGTACAGAACGATGCTCAAGAAGTGCAGAAAGAGGCAAGAGAAGTGTAGAAAGAGGCAAGAGAGGTGGAGTAGGAAAAGAGTGAGGTGCAGAAAGAGGCAAGTGAGGTGCAGAAAGAGGCAAGAGTGGTACAGAAAGAGGCACGGGAAGTGCAGAAACAGGCAAGAGAAATGCACAAAGAGGCAAGAGAGGAGCAGAAAGAGGCAATAGAGGTGCAGAAAGAGGCAAGAGAAGTGCAGAAAGAGGCAAGAGATCTGCAGAAAAAAGCAACAGAGGTGCTGAAAGAGGCAAGTGAGGTGCAGAAAGGGGCAATAGAAATGCAGAAAGAGGCAAGTTCTGTTTTAAGATTAAAGAAATTGGTGCGTTCCGTAATCACAAATGATAGTCCTTTACTAAGTAGGGAAATCTCAGATGAGGATAGGACATGTTGCGACAGATTGAAAATAGGGATACTTTCTGTTCTGATGTTATCTGGACCTAGTATGGCTGGGGGCGCCACTGGTAATGTTTGTTCCGTGTTTGCCGTTCTCCTGTGTGCTGGTACCATGTTTTGGCTTTTCTCTTCCCACCTCGGTCTAAAAAAGGCTGTCCTGGGTGATTGTCAAAGCGACTTGGTCCTGGTTGGATGTCAGAGTCGCTTGAGCCTCCTGATGACTCAGAAAAGGTAACAGGCTGATTCCTCCTGAATCTGCCCCAAGTGTTTTGTCTGTTCTGTGTGCCAATTGTACTATAATAATCCTCTCTTAAGTAAGGATAAGCCTTTTCTTTTGAAAAGTTTTTGATGTCTTTCGTCACTTTATCTGCCTTTTTCTTCAGCTCAAAGGAATTGAAATCGTCAATTGTTTTGTTGAGTTTATCTAGAAGTGTTTTAGCCTCTGCTACTCCGTTGCCACTAAGAAGCTCTTTCTCTAGCTCTTCGATTTCTTTGAGTTCAGCTTTGGCGTGATCTAGCGCCGTTTCTACACCCAAAACCATCCAGTGGCGTGAACAGGTTGTAGAAATGTGACTGAACCCTCCTTTGAATTTGGGGTCGTCACGGAAAATTCCTGGAACGTTCCTCACTTGTAGCCCTTGTGGAATAATTCCTGCCTTCAAGTATTCAGTCAGAATCCGAGCATGGAGCTCGGTTCTGACATGTTTTTTCTTTGCTTTTTCTAATTTCTCAAGCAGTTGCTGTCGTGGGCTCACAATACTGATGGGTTGGTTGGAAAACAAGGATGGACCACTGGTTATCTTTGCAATATACTCCTCAGTGTATAGGGGGGCTTCTCTCTCTGACATCATAACCCAGGAAGCTAAAAGTAAACCCTATGTGTCATAGGGTGTGCGGGAAATCCAAAAATAGGATGAATCCCTTGCGGTGCGGCCACCGCTCTAAGTACTGGGAACAAAGGACAAGGGAACCCTACTCACACAGAGCCTGGGTACCTAATTTAGCAAAGAAACAATGGCTCCTGTGGATTAATAAAGATTATTCTTAATAGAGTATGCACAATGGCAATATACTGGGTTACAATGATGTCAGAAAGAGAGCTAGCCACATACACCATGGATGCGATCAGTTTGTAGAAATGTTTATACAATAAGAAGGTAAAGTCAACAATACAAAAATAATCATAATTAAACATTAGTGAATTGTGTCCCAGTGAAAAACGGTAGGACGATCAATTTCCCAGACTACGGATAACGAACTCTTAGATCTCAAACAAGGAAATCGTGAGTTGGTGGCTTATCTGGCTCAGTATAATAAGCTAATTGTAGAAACTCAATGGCCTGAAGCTAAGAGAGCGGCGATCTTCTATAGAGGTTTAAAGGATGAACTCAAAGATGGATTAGCCCAGGTTCCAAAAAGACCAACTGAAGTTTCGGAGTTAATTGATCTAGTGCTTCAAATAGACCAACGACAAAATGAACGAAGGAGTGAGCGGCGCAAGGAAGTTCGACATTTCCCTCCACGTTTTGATAGAATCAAATCCGAACCTGTAAAGTCTGGTGAGGCGAATGCTGGAGAGGAGCCCATGCAAATTGGTTCAGTACGTGGACCTCTTACTAAGGAAGAAAGAGAGAAGCGAAGATCTGGGAGACTATGTATGTACTGTGGGAATTCGGGGCATTTCGTAAAAGAGTGTCCAAAGAAGCCTAAGTCTAGTTCGTGGGTAAAAGATCAGCTCCACCAGTAAAAGGGGTTGCTCTGGTGGGAGCTTCTGAAAAGCCAACTCCAAGTTCTCAATTGGTTGCAAACACTTTACAATCAGCAGCCCCACATCTAATCATACCTAGTACGTTAAATTTTGGTACCACGGAGGTGGATGAAATTTCGGTCATGGTAGATTCAGGGGCGACTGGGAATTTTTGCGACATCAAATTTGCTCAGTCATTGGGAATCCGATTTTTGAAGAAGGATAAACCAGAGCCAGTGCGTGCTGTCGATGGTACTAATTTATCGTCTGGACCAATTGTTTTTGACACTGAAGAATTAATAGTGATTGGCCCTGGGACACATCGCAGTCATGTAAGGTTCAGTCTCATAGATGCCCCTCAATTTCAGTTGATTTTTGGCCTCCCGTGGTTGACTGAGCACGACCCACAAATTGATTGGGCTAAAAGAACTATCCAAATGAACTCGGAATATTGTAAGGATCATTGTTTTCATTCCAGTAAAATTAGTCTTGAGCCTAACCAATCATCGTTTCTGGCCGAGACTCCAATCGTGATTTGTGCTGTGGAAACTCCTAGGATTCCAGTGGAGTATCAAGATTTGCAGGCGGTATTTGACGAACAGGAAGCTCGAACGTTACCCCCTCATCGGGAGTATGATTGCAAGATTGAAATTGAACCTGGAGAAACCTTGCCTTGCAGTCGAATCTATGCCCTTACAGAAACTGAGAATTGTCATCTCAAGGAATATCTAGAACAAAATTTGGCCAATGGGTTCATTCAGCCTTCGCAGTCTCCAGTTTCCTCTCCACTTTTTTTCATTCCAAAGAAAGATGGTAATCTTAGAACTTGTATTGACTATCGCGCTTTGAATGCCGTTACCAAGAAGAATCGATACCCGTTACCACTAATATCTGAATTGTTGGATCAAGTAAAAAAGGCTAAGATTTACACCAAGTTGGATTTGAGGGGGGCATACCATCTGGTTAGGATGGCCGAAGGCGAGGAATGGAAAACAGCTTTTCGCACCCGTTTCGGGTTGTTTTAATAGCGAGTCATGCCCTTCGGCCTGTGCAACGCCCCGGCAGCTTTCCAGCATTTTGTCAATTATGTGCTGCGGGAATTTCTGGATCACTCAGCAGTAGTTTACATAGATGACATACTAATTTTTTCAGCCAATTTAGAGGAACATGTGCGTCATGTGCGGGCCATACTTCAGAAACTGCTTGACCACCATCTTTTTGTTAAACTAGAGAAGTGTATTTTTCACTCGGATCGTGTGGAGTTTCTGGGGTTCGTTTTGTCCCCTGATGGTGTCTCTATGGATGAGTCAAAAGTGAGAGCCATAAAAGATTGGCCAGCGCCGCATAGTGTCAAAGAAATACAAAGTTTTATTGGCTTCGCTAATTTTTATAGGCGATTCATTTTCAACTTCTCTGAAAAGGTGGCACCAATTACTCGACTCTTAAAGAAGAAAGAGAAGTTTTTGTGGAGTCCTGAGACAGAAAAGGCATTCCAAGAGTTGAAGGAACTTTTCACGTCTGCTCCCATTCTGCAACATCCCAATCCAGAGGAACTTTTCTTTGTGGAAGCTGATGCTTCAAACTTGGCCATCGGAGGGATTTTGTCACAACAAAATAGAACCACTGGGCAACTCCATCCAGTAGCCTTTCGGTCTCGGAAATTGTCCGCTGCAGAAATAAACTACACAATAGCTGATAAAGAACTGCTTGCGGTGAAAGATGCTTTCCAAGATTGGAGGCATTATCTGCTAGGAGCCAAGCATGTGGTCACAGTCTTTACTGATCACCGTAATTTACAATTCTTAAAATCTGCCCGAACTCTTACCCCGAGACAATTGAGATGGTCTTTATTTTTTGCGGATTACCAGTTTGTGTTGACCTACAAGCCAGGATCGGCTAATGGAAAGGCCGATGCTATCTCTCATCTGAATTTTGGAGAACAGGAAGAAGAGAGTCAGGAAGGTCATGTTATTCCCAAAGAAAAGATCATTAGTACGATTGTGTATTCAGAGGTGGAGAACCAAATCAAAGAATCCCTCTCTCATGAAGAAATGATGAATTGGTTGAATGAAGATTCGGGAAGAGAAATCAAAGAAGGAAAACCTTATCAAAATGGAAATCTGTATGTACCAAAGGAGGAATTACGTCTTGAAATTATGAAACACTGTCATGACGATCAAATGGCCGGCCATAAGGGATTGAAGAAGACCTTGGAACTGGTCAAACAAGAGTTTTGGTGGCCAGACCTTGAGACTCAGGTGAGACAGTATGTGGCCTCTTGTGAACAGTGTGTTAAGGGGAAGACTAATCGACAGGCCCCGCAGGGTTTGCTTATGCCATTACCTGTAGCCCCTTATCCATGGCATACTGTTTCGATGGATTTCATTGTAGATCTTCCCTCTGGTCAGGGTTATTCCACCATCTGGGTCCTGGTAGATCATTTCACCAAAATGAGTCATTTTGTCCCTTTAAAGTCCCTTCCCAATTCTGCCCAATTGACCTTATTATTTACGCAACATGTTGTGAAATCCCATGGCATACCCAGGGTGGTGATCTCAGATCGGGGTCCCCAATTCATTTCTCGCTTTTGGAGGTCATTTTTGAAGAGATTAGGAGTAGACTCTCGATTGTCTTCCAGCTTCCATCCGGAGACGGATGGACAGACGGAAAGGGTAAATCAAGAGTTGGAACAATATCTATGCCTCTATCTGATGGATCACAAGGGGGATTGGCCAGACTTAATTTGGGCAGCAGAATTTGCGTATAATAATGCAATTCACTCGTCCACGGGATATTCCCCTTTCTTTTTAAATGCAGGAAGGCACCCAAATACTATGGTGGGTAAGGAAGAGAGTGAGGTACCCGCAGTAGAGGAGGTGGTGAGTGAGTTGGAAAAGGCCTTTCTTGCAGCAAAGCAAAATCTAGAGAAAGCGAAAGATTCCTATAAGAGACAGGCAGATAAGAAGAGGAGAGAAAACCCAGTTTTTGAGTCTGGAGACAAGGTTTGGGTTTCCACTAAGAACATGAAACTAAAGGGCAATCGGAAATTCCAACCTAGATTTGTGGGACCCTTTGAGGTGGATAAGATGGTGAATCCAGTCAGTGTTAAAATCAGATTACCAGTTCAAACTAGAATTCATCCTGTATTTCATGTTTCCTTGGTCAAGAGGAATCCTACCAGTTTACGTAGAACACAACCGCCCGCTCCCATTCAGTGTGAAGCAGGAGAGAAGTTTGTGGTCAAACGTATATTGGACTCCAAGATTAAGAAGGGAACGATTCATTACTTAATCGATTGGAAGGGTTTTGGTCCGGAGGATAGATCTTGGGAACCAGGCTCCAACGTTCACGCTCCCAGATTGATTTGTGCATTTCACAGAGCTCATCCACAAAAACCCAAGGAGAGGAAGGGAGGGGTTTTGGTGGGAGGTACTGTCAAGGCTGCCTTGGGGAAGTGTCAAATCCATCCCCAATTTCAGGTCAAAAGAAAGCGGTTGGCTAGTTACTCGTGTAATCGGCTTCGCCGATTTTCTCTTTAATGTGTGCCAACATCGCGGTCCCTTCAAGATGGCAGGTACCTGGGGTGGGCGTTCTAGTGTTTTGGGCTGATTTGATGGTTGATGGCATCGCGCGCCCGCACCTGAGGTGCAGCGCACTTCAACCGTCAACTTGAGGGCGAACGGAGCGTATTCTCTTTCTCACTCGTTCGCCACCTGCATTTTTGGTTGTCTAGAGTCTCGCAGCGTGTGGCATTTCCTCCGCATTCCTGCGAGGTCATTCTTACGCGAAACAGCATTAAGGAAGAAGTCTGAACCTCCGCTCCTTCCCATTTTCGAGAGTTCAGCACTCGTGAGTAGAAGTCTGTCAACCTCTCTTCCCAGAAGTAAGTCCAGTGCTATTTTCTTTAAGACTTGAGACGTCACGAAGTTTGGGACAGTGTTCTTTTCGTCAGTCAGCTGTGCTCAAGCGTTAAGTCCCGCAATTGTTTTTCATTCAGTTACGACTAGATTCCTGTGATGTAACAGGGGTCTAAGGTTGAGCCAGTGAATTTAGAAATATACAGAACTTTTCTTCATGTAAAACAGATGTTACTACTTAAGGACTTACTAGTCAAGGAGATAGCCAGCAGCGGCTGCTGCGCAGCAATATACAAGACACTTTCCCAGCGATATCACCTATTCAGTTGGCACCAGTAGCTTAGAGAGACCTCATTAGTAGCAACGTATGTAGCAATATATATATATATATTATACTTACCATCCTCTGCTTCTTCAGCTACCTGCAACATAAGAAAAGACAAGAATTAAAATTGCAAAGTAAAGAATTGAATATCGCTTACACTATCAACAACTGTCTACAATAAGAGAGTGGCACATCACTGCAGGGGTTCAGGTACCAGTTGTTTTTTAGATTATTCACTATTAAAAGAGTGTAGTCTGGCATAAGTCTTGGAGGTATTAATGTGTTGCTTTGTATTGTAGGCGCAGAGTTAAGACCAGAACCCAAAGTGACGAGGCAGCGCAGTGGAGTCTCTCTTTAATCCCATTCCCCTTTCCCCCTCTTTACTGGGAGTGAATAAATTGTTCGCGTGCAGTGGAGTTTGGGATTGGAGACTAGTCATCAGCTCCTGTGGAAGAAACCTTGAGGAATCGGTGCAAGGTACTTCATACACTCTCTTATTTCTGCACCTCTCTTGCCTCTTTCTGCACCTCACTTGCTTCTCTCTGCATCTCTCTTGCCTCTTTCTATACCTCTATTGCCTCTTTCTGCAACTCTGTTGCTTCTTTCTGCACTCCTCTTGCCGCTTTCTGCACCCTTCTTGTCTCTTTCAGCACCTCTGTTGCTTCTTTCTGCACCTCTCTTGCCTTTTTCTGCTGTTCTCTTGCCTCTTTCTGCACCTCTTTTGCTTCTTTTTGCACTTCACTTGCCTCTTTCTGTACCTCTTTTGCCTCTTTCTGCACCTCTGTTGGTTCATTCTGCACTGCTCTTGCTTCTTTCTGCACCTCTGTTGCAAATTTATACATCCCTCCTGCCTCTTTCAGCACCCCTCTTCCCTATTTATGCACCCCTTTTGCCTGTTTCTGCAACTCTCTTGCCTCTTTCTGTAGTTCTTTTGCCTCCTTCTGCACCTCTGTTGCTTCTTTCTGCACTTCTCTTGCCTCTTTCTGCATCCCTCTAGCCTCTTTCTGCACCCTGTTACTTCTTTATGCACTTCTCTTGCCTCTTTCTGTACCTCTCTTGCTTTTTTCTGCACCCCTGTTGTCTCTTTCTGCACTCGTCTTCCCTCTTTCTGTACCTCTCTTGCTTCTTTCTGCACTTCTATTGCTTCTTTCTGCACCTCTCTTGCTTCTTTATGCACCCTTCTTCCTTTTTTGCATCCCTGTTGCCTCTTTCTGCAGTTCTCTTGCCATTTTCTGCACCTCTCTTGCCTCTTTCTGTACCTCACTTGCCTCTTTCTGCACTTCTCTTGCTTCTTTCCACACCTCTGTTGCTTCTTCCAGCAATTCTCTTGCCTCTTTCACCCTTCTCTTGCTTGCACCTATCTTGCATCTTTCTGCACCTCTGTTGGCTCTTTCTGCACCTCACTTGCTTCTTTCTGCACCCCTCTTGCCTCTTTCTGCACCCCTCTCCCCTCTTTCTGCACCTCTCTTGCCTCTTTCTGCACCCCTGTTCCCTCTTTAGGCACCTTTCCTGCCTGTTTCTGCACCTCTCTTGCCTCTTTCTGTACCTCTGTTGCTTCTTTCTGTACTTCTCTTGCTTCTTTCTGCACCCTTCGCGCCTCTTTCAGCACCTCTGTTGCTTCTTTCTGCACTTCTCTTCCTTCTTTCTGCAGCCCTCCTGTTTCTTTCTGTACCTCTCTTGCCTCTTTGTGCATCTCTCCCTCCTCTTTCTGCACCCCTCTTGCCTCCTTTTG
The DNA here is from genome assembly GCA_963921515.1 of Calotriton arnoldi. Classification (NCBI taxonomy): domain Eukaryota; kingdom Metazoa; phylum Chordata; class Amphibia; order Caudata; family Salamandridae; genus Calotriton; species Calotriton arnoldi. The sequence goes on from CAWUFW010008301.1 coordinate 622,472, forward strand.
CACCTCTGTTAGTTCTTTCTGCACTGCTCTTGCTTCTTTCTGCACCTCTTTTGCAAATTTCTGCATCCCCCATGCCTCTTTCTGCACCCCTCTTCCCTATTTCTACACCTCTCTTGTTTCTATCTGCACTTCTCTTGAATCTTTCTGCACTTCTCTTGCTTCTTTCTGCACTGCTTGCTTGCAAATTTCTGTATCCCTCTTACCTCTTTCTGCACCCCTGTTCCCTCTTTCTGTACCTTTCTTGCCTGTTTCTGCACCCCTCTTGCCTCTTTAAGCACCTCTGTTGCTTCTTTCTGCACTTCTCTTGCTTCTTTCTGCACCCCTCTTGCCTCTTTCTGTACCACTTTGCCTCTTTGTGCACCTCTCCTGCCTCTTTCTGCACCTCTCATGCCTTTTTCTGCAGTTCTCTTTCCTCTTTCTACACCTCTTTTGCTTCTTTCTGCACTTTTCTTGCCTCTTTCTGTACCCCTTTTGCCTCTTTCTGCACCTCTGTTGGTTCTCTCTGCAATGCTCTTGCTTCTTTTTGAGATATCAGTGATGTCATCAGTGATGCCACTGACCATGTCATGAGTGATGTAATAGGTGACGTCATCAGCAGTGCATTGCGGGGGCGTGAGTTATAGTTACCTCAACTAACTATAACGGCCGAATTTCTCTCGTTTTGTACGACTGAAATGTCCAACTAACTATAACGTCCCTGAAACCTGTGGTTTTTTCAGTGAATTTCTAAGGTTTTTTAAATGCTGATTTCTAACTATAACGTCCCTGAAACCTATAGTTTTTCAGTGAATTTCAAAGGTTTTTTAAATGCTAATTTCTAACTATAACGTCAGTGAAACCTATGGTTTTTTTCAGTGATATATATATATATATATAGATATCCAACAAGAAGGTTGCCCCAAAGATGGTGCCCACACAGGTGTAGATTTCTGTAAAATGTATTGTAGTCTGCAGCAAAAACAGGTTAAAAGCAAACAGCTAAGTTCATCACCGACGCGTTTCGGGCTCCTGCCCTTCGTCACAGGCTTGATTATGCAGCAGCGCACACACTATCATACGCCACTTTTTAAACCACGTACCTGCCCCAGTGGGTGTGGCCGCTCTCCCGGCCTCATGGTACTTGTAGTACGTAATGTCAATAACACTCAAGTGAGTGTGCGTGCTGCTAATAAAATTATTAAAACCCCAGTGGGCTGCTGATAGTGTGTGCGCTGCTGCATAATCAAGCCTGTGACGAAGGGCAGGATCCCGAAACGCGTCAGCGATGAACTTAGCTGTTTGCTTTTAACCTGTTTTTGCTGCAGACTACAATAAATTTGACAGAAATCTACACCGGTGTGGGCACCATCTTTGGGGCAACCTTCTTGTTGGATATTGAGCAGCGAGCCTAGCCGAGATGGGAGCCCCGCTGTTGAGACGGACCCCGGTGAAACCATGAGGTGAACACTTGTGCAAGGGGACAGGTGCTGTATTGCAGTCTACTCATGGCGGCTGAGCAGAGAGGAGGTGAATTCAGCAGCCCACTGGGGTTTTAATAATTTTATTAGCAGCACGCACGCACACTCACTTGAGTGTTATTGACATTACGCACTACAAGTACCATGAGGCCGGGAGAGCGGCCACGCCCACTGGGGCAGGTACGTGGTTTAAAAAGTGGCATATGATAGTGTGTGCTGCTGCATAATCAAGCCTGTGACGAAGGGCAGGAGCCCGAAACGCGTCGGCGATGAACTTAGCTGTTTGCTTTTAACCTGTTTTTGCTGCAGACTACAATACATTTTACAGAAATCTACACCTGTGTGGGCACCATCTTTGGGGCAACCTTCTTGTTGGATATTGAGCGGCGAGCCTAGCCGCGATGGGAGCCCCGCTGTTGAGACGGACCCCGGTGACACCTTGAGGTGAACACTTGTGCAAGGGGACAGGTGCTGTATTGCAGTCTACTTACGGCGGCTGAGCAGAGAGGAGGTGAATTCAGCAGCCCACTGGGGTTTTAATAATTTTATTAGCAGCACGCACGCACACTCACTTGAGTGTTATTGACATTACGCACTACAAGTACCATGAGGCCGGGAGAGCGGCCACGCCCACTGGGGCAGGTACGTGGTTTAAAAAGTGGCGTATGATAGTGTGTGCGCTGCTGCATAATCAAGCCTGTGACGAAGGGCAGGAGCCCGAAACGCGTCGGCGATGAACTTAGCTGTTTGCTTTTAACCTGTTTTTGCTGCAGACTACAATAAATTTTACAGAAATCTACACCTGTGGGGGCACCATCTTTGGGGCAACCTTCTTGTTGGATGTATATAGATATATATATATATATAAAGCTAGCAGCCTACAGTTGACTATAAATCTTTATTAACATAAAGAGACATACATGACAAACAATAAAATGGTTTTTTTCTAATTTTGAACCAGTAAAGGTGGTTATGAAATGAATCTTGTTTTAGTATTTTTAAAGCTTTAAAAATATTTTGTTTAGTTTTGAGGAAAACTTGAGTTTTTCTGGCTCGATAACTCTGCTCACCAACATTGATTACTTTATGACACACTAAACTATGAAGGCCTACGGTGGCAAAGCAAGGATCCCACTGTTCCTTCTTGCTCTGAAGGATGGCTGCTGGTAAATTGGGTCTAAGAGGTGTTATATCATGCAAGGCCACATATGACATGGAGGCCCACTCATCTTCACCATCTTCGCACTGTAATCTTTTGGCTGCATTGAACTCTTGGGAATGCCATGCATTAAAATGCTCATCCATCCCCGATGTTCCGAAGCTGCACTTTTTTCCTCTGCCGCGGCTGAAGGTTTTCTTGCATACCATGCAAGTCACAGTCTTAGACTCTGGTGGCCCCGTTGCTTCCTCCTAGGACTCCTCATGTTCTTGCTGCCTACTCCCTGAAGCCATAGTGAAAAGTTTCTTCCACCAAAAACAAAAAAAGATAAATACCTAGGGGCCGATTCACAGAACTAATCTGAGATAAAATCCTAAACTTACTACTTTTGGTATTCACAGAAGGCATTTAGTAGTAGTAAAGTTAGGACTCCTAACTTTACTACTACTAAATTGAGACAAAATCCTAACTTTACGACTTTCGGTATTCACAAAAGGCATTTAGTAGTAGTAAAGTTAGGAGTCCTAACTTTACTACTACTAAATGCCTTCTGTGAATACCGAAAGTAGTAAGTTTAGGATTTTATCTCAGATTAGTTCTGTGAATCGGCCCCTCAGAGATCTGCTCAGAAGCTGTTAAGCCACAGAGATCAAGTAGTGTAATATTGGAAACAAGGCAGGAACCAACCTAAAGAGGTTTTATTTTGAGTAATTGATCCCATTGTGCTCTGCAAGGTATCTCAATACTTCCAAAGGTTAAATAAATTAAGGAAAAACAAAGACATTTATTCAAACAACTTTAAATATCATCATTATTATAGGCTGTTACAAATACCTTAAGGACTTTCATAGTGAACTCAAATGTTTTAACATTCCAGGTCCTGCTGTGCCTTCCTGGTCTCACGGGACCCAGAACAGAAAGTAAAAACTATGCAGGATTCCCACATCACTCAATGTAACTATGGGTCCCACAGGAGTACCACAGTACCTATGGGAGGTCAAAAAAACATAAAATGAAAGCAGACAACTGATTGGCTTCAATATGAACATTTGTGAGAAAATGTGCCCTATGGGCTATAGAAACAATCAGAAATGTATTTCCTGAATAGTATTTCACTCAGCTAATTCACACAGACGGGTTTTGTCACAAGCTATCAAAAACCATCATCTCATCTGAAGACATTACAAAGAAGCAGGCTTCAACTAATGTACCTAGTACTCCTTCTGACACCTAGGATTTTTTTGTTGCAATTTTATATGGCAGGAACTTGACCCAAAAATATTGGCGCTCTGTACATGAGCACTAATGGTATTATGGCAAAATATCAAATTTTTAATACCCGGAGACAGAAATATCGAACAAAATATCATAATATAAACATATCATGATGCTGAAATATCGTTGTCAAGAATATTGTTTTTTTTTAAGTAAGAAATATCATTGTTAAGAATATAGTTGTTTTTAATACAGTTTTCAATAATATAGTTGTTAAAAATATCATTGTTTGATTATTTTAATGTGTTTTAGTGCATATGTCAATTTTATTTGTTATCATGGTTTGTATAATTGTTTTTATTTTTTTTAAATATAGTTTGTAATTTTAAGTGATTTAGGGGCCCATTACGATGGCGGGCGGAAGCACAACCGCCGTGCTGGCGGATGCAAAAACCACCAGTTACCGCCGGCACGCAGCAGTCCACACGCCCGCCCAATTACGATGCGAAAAGCAGGCCAAACACCGCCGGCAAGCCAGCAACACCGTCCGCCATCAAAGTGCGCCCGTACACGTAGCGGCGCAGCTCAACTGACACACACCGTCCGACGAAACACGTCCCGCCCGGCGCATAAATTACGATGCCGCAAACAAACGGCTCCCACGGCTAAGAGACACCGCACGTGAAAGAGAGGCGGAAACACGGACGCAGAGCACGGACAACGAAGAAGCGGCACCCCGGGCATGAATCCAGCACTGCAGGCCCTTCCCATGCTTCTGCTGATGCACCACCAAGGACGCAACGTACCGCGGAGACGCAGGTAGGCACACACACAACAAGTGCACGCAAACAGCGCACACAGCGCAAGGGCGGAAAAAGCGGACAACCCCCACCAGCGCGTGTACACTACACATCCACCATTGCATCCACATATGACACACAGGCCAAATCCTAACATCGCGGAACACATGTGTACACACCACCTGGAACTAGGAACCAACCACCCCGTCACGGCCCCAAAGCGCCGATGACGCCGCCACACATGCGCACAACGCAGAGGCCAACCGCAGCGCCATGCATGCGTCGCACACAGACACAGGGACACAACCAAGCAGCACACACATCAGCCCCACCCCGAACGCACATGACACGTGACAGGCCTGCCACAGACATGTCCCCAACGCCCAATTCACGGACAACACCCAACGCCACACAACCGACGCACACATGTCAGTGAAGACACGCAACTGCAGGACACACCCCAGTGTAACAAACATGGCGTAGCACACAGCGGCGGCAACACCAACTAGGAGAAGCAGGGCCCCTTCGGGAAGAGGAACGCCAATACCACACTGAAAAACCCATACCACCCTGCACATATGAACAAGACATATGAAACGGAACACCAAAGAGCCCTGGGACCGACAACAGGTGGCCCAAGAATAATATCCACACACAAGGCCCAACGCAGAGCGGAAAGGCAGCCTGCCGCCCACACAAGGGAGAGCAGACAGCACTGAATGACCTTCCATTCCAACTCCGAAACCACAGCCCTACGACAGAAGCCGGTGAATACAGCCATTGTCCAAGAATAGACCAACACAGGCATGCCGAGGAGACCGACCACAGGGCAGATAGCGCATATCACAGAAGCACACAACGGACGGGGAAGAAAGAAGAAAACACTCCCCCATGTCGGCCACATGCAAGTTAATTGGAAGGAGTCACACAGCACTGACCTTGAACTGTCTGAGAAGCATGTGGGAAGAGGGCCCGTGTCCTCCAAACAAGCCAACAGAACACAAGTCCTGTCTCCCTACGACTACACAGAGCTCACAGCAACCCCGGAGCGTGCACATTGCAGACTGCACACTCAGCCGGAGCACGCCATCTCAACGAACCGCTGCGAAATGGCAACCGCAACACACCTACCCAACTACGCCGAACAGCTCAAGCTGTACAAAACCAACACGATACATACATTGGGATGCGATCTCCTGTCCCTGCTGAACGTAAGTTACCGACTGACTTACCGCATCACATTGTTCAGCTGCGTCATGCCCGTCTTCTACTGTCGGAGGTGTCCCTACCAGCATCCCGTCGAGATATGCCTCTCCAACCCGGCATGTCTGAAGGCGGACCTGCTACCACTACTCCTCCCTCTGGACGCACACGACAGGGCCTGCTCTGCCTATGGGGGCATGGCGTATGTGGCCAACATCGCACCCGCACTGAAATGGGACCACTGTGCCGCCACACGACGGATCATCGAGAACAGCTACATCGAATGTCACCCAGCATGCCCCATCATGGTCCTCCAAGGGACAACTTACGAACAACATCTTGAGAGCCACCATCCGCTTCATTGGCTGGCAAACATGTACACCACCAATGACATGGAAGCCCTGCTGGACGGCATCGCATACCTGACAACCTGTAAATACGTCGGACCACAACGCAGGTTCCCCGAGTGACCTATGAAGTCCAACCCCGCACCCATGCTCAGCTTCCGCACGGACTGGCCAGTCACCACCACAACAGCCATACCAAACGACCGGCAACTGTAACCACACCATCAACGACATCGCCATGACATCGGATATGACCGGGACATGCACACTGTTCCCCATCACATCCAGGAACACCGCATGCATCGTGGGAGGCAGTGGCATGGGCTCTGTGTATCGCACCCACATGGACGGAACTGCACGAACAACCAGGACACGACATGGATCCAGCGCACATGGACACACACACCGCTCAGTGGACATGAATAGGTCGCCTGGAGTCTGTGGGTGCTGCACCCCTCCCACCCCCGCCCGGGAATCCCATACCAGGACCTTTGCATGGACGACAAGTGCATACAACAACAACACGACCCCAGTGACTGTGACATGTCCAGTAACCACCACAGTGCAACAACAAGTGGCACGCCGCTGCATGCACGCAAGCACATGCCCTGATGTCATCTCACATGCACGCGTGCATGAGGAACAACCGCAGCAAACCTGTCACATGGAACTGAGATGGACTGTGCCCATGATGCCGAGCGGTCTGGTAGGCTACATGTATACCGTCTGTGTCAAAGTCCGCAGCTCCGCAGCTATACGTAAATGTACATTAGCACAGCCTTGGCCAAGCAGATGTCACTCTGAAGCCCACATCCCACATGCAACAGCTAATCACATGTAACCCTACACCCTATCCCATTTGTAATCATGCTCAGTATATCCTCAACATGTATTCCGCTGCCAGTAGTGTCCACTATACTGCATCACAGAGGACAGAAGACTCAATATAATGTTTGAAACCAAAACTGTCTCCGCTGACTCATTTCACAAGTACGAATGAGAGAGGATGAGAGTATGTGAAGTACACGGCAGTCGTGACATGACCATGTAGTCCACTGGTATTGGATGTCAACGCAAATGAGTAGCACTACTGTGGAAGACACACATGTGTCGTGTGAAGTCGTATGGACGCAGTGCTCAGGTGGGTGGGTGCGACGGGTAGATGCGCACATGCCAAGTTGGAGCACGCCGTGTTGGGAGGGGTCATGAACAGTACACCACCGCTTCCCTGGGCATTGTGAGAGGACACCTGTCGGGGGAGTGAACACGTGTGTGCACAGCAGCCGGGCACACGTACAAAGCGGTACCAGGCGCACCTCAGCCCACCCTCTGTGGACAAGCTGGATCCTGTTGTGCGCCCGCCATGCCCCTTGACAAGGCACACACAGCCCCAGTCGACCAGGTGTAACCCCAACATAGTCAATCCGCACAGGCGATACAGGGCACGGGATGGCAGTGGAGCATGGTGTGTGAGAGGTCTCCTCGCGCTCCTCCTGGTCATATCACGCAGGCAATAGAACCTCAACGTCTAGCATGGCACAAGTCACATGGAAGTGTAGGGGGACGCACCACAGCACGAGCAGCACTGACGTCACGGGAGGTGGCTCGCACCATCCCATCCATTGCCCATCATACCAACCACGCCACATGCCATTGCGACTAAGTGCAAGCGCGTGCGCCACCACCCCGAGCCCTCCCCAGAGAGGCCAAAGAGTGAATGTGTGGGCCATCAGCCACAGACGGACGCGGCCTGGCCGCAAGGGCAGCCACAGCCACTGGGTGTCGCAGGTGGCGGATCCGGAAGGCGAAGACTGTGATGCATAGTCCATGCAGGCCGGGTCTCCATTTGGGGCACCACGCAGGTGGACGGCGTCCCGCCACACATCATACCCTGAGACAGCCCACTCGTGCAACTGGACCCACACATACACTCCTTGCCCTCTCTGGTGCGAGCTTGGGGCTGCCTGTGCAAGCGCTAGCCTCGCAGGTGAGCATGCATATTGGGGGGCGAGGGGAGGACATGAGGGCTGGGGCGAAGATGACTGTATCACTGTCAGTTAGTACAAGGGATGACCCAGATGTGGAAAGGAAGAGACGTGTCCCGTGTGTACTGCAACTAGTCGCCAATCCAACTACCCCCCATGTCCGGAATGTAAGCCCGCACCTAGGCCCGCCCATCCGCCACATCGAACATACCACCAGCACGACAACCTTCCCATTCGAAACACTGACTGGGGGTGGCGACCAGTGAACAATCATGTGTAGCCTACCCACGCGTACATGTGGGCCCTCCATGATCCATGTCACCTGCGGCAAAGACATGACATGCGCAATGAGGGAAGTGAGGAGAGCTGTCCGCCCCACGCGCAGAAGGTGCATCAGCTCCACAGACCCAGCAGCGAGTCCAGCAGGGGTCACATGTGCAGGGGCAGCTGTGCCTGGTGTGAAGGCACATGCATATAGACAGCACATCGACCAATGTGTAGTCTGCTCACATCCACAGTCCATCATCATGCGGACATAGGAATTGAACACAGGGCAACACATCTTAGTTGGTGCACCCACCGTGACCAACAATGCGCAATCATCGACGTACCCGCCCTGTGCATGGCCCCCCACCCAACGGAGGCACATCCAGTGCCACCATCCCACACACACAAGCCTTCCACGGAACATGCTGTGTCCAATGGTCAGTACAGAGTCAGCGCCCATCTGGTGGATCCTGAACAGGAGACACATGCACACACATGCCAGCTCCCACTATGTACGTCTGCCACCTGGCACGTGCAATGTAACCTCTCACCTGTGACGTGTGACTGCAAGCACACAGCCGTCTTGGCATGGGGCTGTCAATGTGGACACCAGTCAATGTTTCGGGAGCTGTGATCCGTACAGTGCTGTACATAGGGTGCAGTGCTGACACCTACTACTGTCTCATATCCCCTCGTGCCACAGGTCCCACTTGTATTGGCCGCTCAGCCCGTGCCCACATCGTCGTCGTCGTGTGCCATACTCATCCAGCCTCGGAAGCAGTTCCATGCTCAGCAGACACTCATGTTGCCGTGGCGTTGCCGCTTGACGAATATGCAGTCAGTCCCCATCAGCACGCCCCGCAAGTCATTGGGGCCTAGATCCCCATGTGCATGCACATGGCAGTGGTATGTCTCACTTGCCATTGCCATTGTTGGGAGACCTGTGTAAGTGTATTGTGGCCGTGCCGTCCCAGCTTGACAGCTGGGCTGTGGCTCATGTGCTTGCTCAGTCATGTCAGTGATGTGTATGCGAAATTGCTATGTGCCGTGTTGCTTTGACATGTGTCCTCTGCCATTTAACCCAGGCGGAGACCGAACATTGACCGCCCATACCAATTGCTGGCGGACATGGACGATACAGAGGTAATCAGGAAGTTTCGGCTGGACAGGCCAACCCTGCATCGACTGTGTGCCATGTTAGAGCCCCATCTCCGTCCCCGCAGGGTGTATCCGACTGCTGTCACCCCCACGGCTAAGGTGATGGCCGCCATGCATTTCTTCGCCACTGGGTCATTCCAGCACACAGTGGGCAGTGGAGGAGGGATGTCCCAGCCCATGTTCAGCAAGGTGCTGAGGGATGTACTGGCAGCCATGATGCTGTACCGAAACAGGTACATCAGATTCCCCAGGGCTCGTGAATTGGCGGCAGTGAAGGGTGCATTCTATGCCCTTGGCAGAATCCCACACGTCGTGGGAGCCATTGACTGCACACATGTTGGCCTTGTTCCACCACAGGCCACTGAGCACCTGTACCGCAACAGGAAGCACACGCACTCCCTGAATGTGCAAGTGGTGTGCCTTGCGGACATGGTGATCACCCACGTGTGTGCCAAGTTTCCAGGCTCGGCACATGACGCACACATAATGCGCAACAGCATCTTGCCACGACTGATGGCCAATCTGCAACAGGATCGTGGCTGTATTGTCGGTGAGTATGTGGAGTGGTGTAGCGTGCTGGTTGTGCGATGCTGTCCCCTGTCCAGTTGGAATAGCAACGGTTCTCTGTGTCCCTCACACCCAGGAGACTCTGCGTATCCGAATGGGGCATGGCTGCTCAGTCCATTGAGGAATCCTCGCACCCCAGCAGACGATCGATACAATGAGGCACATGGGAGGACCAGACGTGTGGTCGAGCGTACCTTTGGCCTCCTCAAGTCCAGGTTCAGGTGCCTGGACCGCACCGAGGGTGCACTGGCGTACTCCCCACAGAAGGTGTGCCAGATAGTGGTGGCGTGCTGCATGCTGCACAATCTGGCCATTCGGAAGCAGATCCCCCTCATTGTGGATGACGGAGATCAACCAGGGCCCCAGCCCGCAGACCAGGACAGCTCGAGTGAGGTGGACAGCGGAGAGGAGGAAGCTGGGAATGTGCGCCAGCAGCTCATCGCCCGCTACTTCACTTGACGGTGAGTGTCCATGTACGACGGATGATGTGTCTGTATCTGTGCAGGTGTGTGTGTGCTGTGTCAGGGTGGCCGTATGTTCACTGCGTGCAGTGTGTCAACGCTCCATGGCCAGGGTAGTATGCCACTGTTGGTGGCTGTGGCATTGTGCCCTATTGCTCTGTGCGATGTGTGTACATTGCTTGTAGTTGTTGACATGTACTGTGTGATGGGTGTGTGACACACTCATTGAATGTGCTCCTGTTCTGTCTCCCACCCCTAGGTCCCTACAGGCCCTCCGGATTCCATTGCCATGCCACGCATCAGGTGCCTTTCCGCCCAAGGTGGCCGTTGTATTCCGTACAAATAAAACACAGGGCACAAACAGCAGTTAGTGAAAAAGGTGCATTTATTCCAAACTGTGACATGTGATTGTGTGTAAGGTGATGACAAAAGTGGTGCGTGCAGTGACAATGAGCTGTCGGTCATGGCTGCGTGAAGCTCAGGGTGTACCCACTGGTTCTATGTCCATAGTCCAACACACACATGCCATCCAGCTGGCTGTGTGGAGTGGGATCGTAGAGCAAGTCAATGCAGTGGCTGGTCAAGGAAGGCTGGCGGAAGGCTGGCTGGCTGCCTCACTTGCGACTGGAGCGTGCGAAGTCCTCCCGGGAGATCTGTTTCCTCTTCGGACGGCCCCTTCCACGTTTGGGAGGGGGTGTGTGGTGGCGACCTGCTGGTGGTGGGTGAGGTGTGCTCACTGGCTGTGGACGCAGGGGAAGTGGACACTGCTGCCCGACCCTGCGCCCTAGCAGGTGGTGGCGGAGGTGGTGTTGCTGGCCTTGCCTGTGACCCCACCGCCACCACCAGCTGGCCCATGAGGTCCACGAGTTGGTCCATACGGGACACGAATTGGCCCATATGGGCGTCCATGGACCTCAGCACCCCCAGCACCTCCCGCGTGTCTGTAGCAGACCTGGCCCATTGTCCTTGGGCCTCTTCATAGGCCCCAAGGACTCTGGCCATTTGAGGCAGGGCATGGCTCCCAGGGGAGGCTGGCGTTTCCCTGACCCTGCTCCTCCTACCAGTCCTGCTGCCACCGGCCCTGCCCACTAGCCACATTGCACACCACGGTCCTCGCTGTGGCTCCCAGGGTGGATCCAGTCGGCCGGGCCACCACCTGCGCTGGGGCTGGTGCCAGCGAAGACGTGGTGGTGGTGGTGGCGGTGGTGGTCGGTGCGGCGATGGTGGCGGTTGCGGCAGTGGTAGTGGCCGCAATGACCGTGGGTGTGGCCGCAACGACATTGGCAGCAGGGGGCTGGGACTGTTCAGCATCCCTGGATGATGGGTTGGTGGGTAGGAGGGGTCCTGGGGAGCGGCTGGGCCCTGCCACGCCAGATGGGCCAGCTTGGTGGTCCGTGTCCGAAGAGGAGGACAGATCCTCCAGATCCGTGTGTCCTCGTTGGGGGCTTGTGGGCTGGCTGTGCTGGCTGCTGTCTCCATCCCCAGCATCCGGCAGTTCGTCACCTGTGGAGAGAATGAGATTTGTTATTGTGTTGCACCTGGCGAAGTATGTATTTGTCGTCTGACATTGGCAGTTCGTGCAATCTCGTACATGGGTTTCCCGGAGGCGAGTGTGTGGCTGTGGCATCTGTAGTTGTGTGTGCTAGGCAATGGGACTGTGTGCTGTGCACATGTGGCATGGGACGGATTGGCCATGCCGATGGGTGTGTTGCTGTGCTCCTACTCATTGTGACTCTGGTGTATGCGGGCTCCTGGCCCATCCTGGGTCTGGTTTGTACTTTGCTTTTGGGGTTCATATGGAACGCTTAGGAACGCATATGGCAACATGGGGGCCATGCCCCAGATTCGCATTTGGGAGGGGATATGCTTTTGGGGTTCAAATGGAACGCTTAGGAACGCATATGGCAACATGGGGGCCATGCCCCAGATTCGCATTTGGGAGGGGATATGCTTTTGGGGTTCAAATGGAACGCTTAGGAACGCATATGGCAACATGGGGGCCATGCCCCAGATTCGCATTTGGGAGGGGATATGCTTTTGGGGTACATGCTGTGAGCCATGGGTGCCGAACGTGACATGTGTTGTGGCAGCATGACAGTGCATGGTCTGAGGTGTGTGCATGCCTGACATGCCCTGCATATTTGCTGTCTGTTGTGATTACTGGACATGGCATTGGACGCATCGTTATGAGTGAGTGATAGTTGTGTGCCAGCCAACGTATTGCAGTTGTCCCATCTCCTTGGTGTGCGTGCTGCCCTGTGCCATGTGCATCACTGCAGTGCTCGGGGGGGTGTGGCCCATGTTGTGTGTTGTTGCTCACAGTGTGTCGTGCGCTTAATTGACTTCTGGCACATGGTTGGTCATGGGCATGTGTCTTAGCGTGACTGCTGTATGTGTGGCAGCTGTGCGGATGACATGCCTTTCATGAGACTGGGGCTGACGGATGGGATGGATGGTATGTTGTATGTGCATGGTGTGTCTGTGAGTTTGATGGGTTCAGTGGTGTTCGTGTGCATTTATGTTGTTCCGCTCTGTTGCGTCTAGTGTTGTTTGTCTTACATAGGCGTAGTTGTGGGGTGTGTGGTTGACAGGCAGTAGGGGCTACATGGACAGGACTTCAATGGTGTTTCGGTTGTGTGTGATGAGTTGCACAGTGGCTGCCGTGTGGGACTATATTCAGTGTGGCTTGTGCATGCAGACGTGGCTCCTTGGGTGTTGCTATGTCTGTGATGGGTCATGTGGGGTGTGAGTCTGTTGTTCATGTCCGTGTGCACATTGTTCACTTGTTCGTGACGGTGGGCGGTGCTGCGTGTTCGTCTGCTACGTGACATGTCCCATGTGTTGGTCGTGTTATGGTCCTCATGCCTCCAGTAATCCAGCCCTGTCCAGTTTCCCACCTGCAAGTTGTTCGTGCGTGCACTGTACTGGATGCCACATGGCTCTAAGCGGGGGTGCTCCATGTTGCAGGTCTGTGGGGGTGGGGGGTGTTGTGGGTCGTGGGGGTGGCTGGACACCCACTGACACCGATTGCTGTGGACCGTGATGTCTGCCTTTCGGCTGTCGTTGTGCACTGCGGTGGCTGACACGTGGCTGTGGGGTGTGGGGGATGCTCCTCCTTGCTGTGCTGTGGGACTGGGGCCTGGTGTGTGTTGTACTTGGGCTGTCCACCGTCCCACCCACTGCACTTTGTGTTCCTGCCACTTACCTGTTACTTGTCGGTTAGTGCAGCTGTGGCGGACACATGGGTGTGGTGGGTGCTCGTTGTGGTGCTTCTGGCATATTTGGGGACCTGTTGGTGGTTACGTGGCTGGCTTAGTGTACACATGTCCCCACGCATCTTACAGTTGTTCGGTTTGGGCTGTGTGTGGTAGTGTCTGTTGCATGTGTGTGTGATGTGTTGTGTATTGTGTGCTGGACATGGGGGTGTTTGTCCCTGGGAGCTGTGGCATGGTAGTTGCGCATGTGAGTACATAGCGGTGTGCTGGTATACATTAGTTTGTACTTACCAGCCTCCACTCCCCCTGCTAATCCGGCGAGGATCTCCGGATGGATTACGACTCGCACCTTCTCCTCCCACGCTTTGAAGGTCTTAAAGAGCGCGGGATTCCCTCCGCCAGTGACGGCAGCCAGCTCTCTGTTTTTGCCCTCCTTCTTCTTGACCAGGCTCTTGACGTCATTCCAACGTTTGTTAATCTCGACTCTGTTCCGGGCAGGGTCCCGACTGCATTGACCTGGTCTACGATCCGGTTCCACATTCTGTTTCTGGTGGCTAGTGGTGTGTGCTGGACCATGTTCCCATAGATTTGTGGGTACACCTTGATGATCTCGTCGACCATGACCGTCAGCTCCATGGGCGTGAACTTGGGCATCCTTTGTGGTGCCATGGTGTTTGTGGTGCTGGTGCGGTGTGTGTTGTGTAATGTGCAGGGGGTTTGTGGTGCCGGGGTGTGGTGGTGGTGGTGGTGGTGGTGGTGGTGGTGTTTGGTGGTGGTGGTGGTGGTGGTGGTGGTAGTGATGTGTGCGTTTCTGTGGTGTGCTGCTGTCCTTGCTGTGTCACTGTGTCCTCTCCTCTCCTCTCTGGTTTGCAATGTAGCAAGGGGTTGTGGTCTGTGGGAGTGCTGCTTTTGTACTCACCTATGTGGGTGTGTCCTCATGGTCTGTTGTTTTCAGGTGTGTTGTGTCTGGGGTTCTGGCCTTTGTATTTTTTGTTTGTCCGGGGGGTGTTTTCGGGATGTGTACTGTGCTTGTGTATTTGTGCGTGCCTTGCTGTGTGGACTTGTTGGCCATGTTGTGTGCTATTGGTTTTGTGTGCGGATGGTTTCTGTGCAGGTACGTTGGCGCCATGGCTTCTGCCGTGTCGATTCTCATCGGCGTTGTTTGCGCTGGCGGGCGGTATATTTGTGGTTTTTCCGCGCTCATGGCGGTGCGATCGTAATTTCACGTGCGGTGTGTCGGCCGTGTGGGCGGGCGGTTTTGTGTTGTCGTGCGTGTTTCCGTCCGTGGCGGGCGGTTTGACTCCGACTCGGACGATGGCGGGCGGTATTTTGTGTGATTTTTCGCGCCGATGGCGGTTTTCGGTTTGTGTATTCATAATGGCGTGGTCGGTGTTCAGGCGGTGTGTGCGGGCGGATTTTTGCCGCTTCCATGCCTGGCGGATTTATTTACGCCGGGTATCGTAATGTGCCCCTTAGATTTTTTAATTTAATTGCTACTAATAATTTATTGTTTTTTACGGGGATGTTGGGTTTGTAAGGGGATAGGGTGGAAAATTAATTAAGTAATAAATAATTATTAATTAAGTAATAACTTTTAAGTAAGGATGTGATTGATATTACATTTGTACATTATGTCACATTGAATATTGTTTTAGTTTTATTTTAGGTGTAGGTTGCTAGGTTTTTAGGGGTATAGGATGGAAAGTTAATTATGTAATACTGAAATATTATTAGTTAATAATTTTTATTATTATTTTAATTGATTAATAATTATGTATAGTGTGTCATAATTATATATTTTAGTTATATTTTAGCTGTGAGCTGCTGGGTTTGTAGGGGTATAAGGTGGGAAGTATATTAAGGAATAATTCATTCATAAATTATTAAGTGCCCAATTCCGATCTCGTTCGGAAAGCAGACCGACCAAATCGGTTCCGGAATGAATTCCGTACTACTCGGATTGGGGGAGTCCGACCGCATGAGTACGATGCATCCGTATGCATCCGGATCCGATTCAGTCGGACACCCATTGACTTCAATGGGAGCCTGTGCTCCAAACATATACACAGGCTCCCATTGAAGGACGGGGTTGCTGGGGAAAGCCTTGCACCCTGTGGCGGGCACCCCATGGTGCCTGCCACACTGTGCATGATTGGAAAGGGGGGACCCCCATGGGCCCGATTCGGAGGGCCCCGGGTGAAGGGGGGTCTGCTACGGGCCCTCAAAGACAGATTCCAGCCGCCGTTTCATACCGGGCAAACTGAATCGGAAAGGCTGTCCGAATCGGTCATCATACTCGCTCGCTCGGAAACCGAGCCCATAGAGCTATACGAATCGGCTCCGGAAAGGCTCGACCTGTCCGAATGCCTTTCGGAACCGATTCGGTCAGCCCTAACAGTTTCCAGGCATCGTACTTGGTCGTCCGGACCTGGAAACGAATCGATCGGAAACAAGGGCTCCGGATCAGATTCGGCAAACCCGAATCCAATTCGGAGCCCTTCATTATTTAAATGATTATTTCATATTTAAATTGTATTATACTTATTTGTTTTAGTTATATTTTAGGTGGGGTCTGCTAGGTTTGCCCGGCTGTAGGGTGAGATGTGGATTAACAAAAAGTTAAATAATAATTAATTATTAAATTGTTGAATAATTATGTAACTTTTTAAAATTGTTCTTTATTTTTTTAAATATATATTTTTATATATATTAATATTGTTTATATTAAAAGTGTATTTTTTCCCATAAATGATATGGGTTATTCAAATAGGTAATATGTTTGATGTCAAGTTCCTTCCCTCGTGTGGACCAGCCTGGAGTAGAAATAGTAAATTTAACCCTTCCGAAGTCCAACACTTTCCCTACTGTAGCACAGACTGGAGTGGGAATAGTAAATCTTACCCCTCTGAAGCCCAACACTTTCCCTACTGTAGCACAGACAGGAGTGGGAATAGTAAATCTTACACCTCCGAAGTCCAGCGCTTTCCCTACTGTTTTATAGACTGAAGCGGAAATAGTAAAATTAACCCCTCTGTAGTCCAACGCTTTCCCTACTGTTGTACAGACTGGAGTTGGAATATTAAATTGAACCCTTCCAAAGTCCAACGCTTTTCCTACTCTTTATAGTATTTTTAGTAAATGGGTCTTTTGGGGTTTTAAATTTCTAATATTTAATTTATTGTATAAATATATTAATATATTTTTGTTATTGAATTGTTTATATTTTTTATGATTTTATTGTGTATATATTATATATATATATATATATATATATATATATATATATATATAAATATATATAAATATATATATATATCGAGAGAGAGAGAGAGAGAGAGAGAGAGAGAGAGAGGGAGAGAGAGAGAGATGTTTTATTTTCACAGTAATACATATTAAATATAAATTGAATTAATACAATATAATATGAATAATGTTATTAATTATGGCACTATATATACATATATATATACATATATATATATATATATATATATATATATATATATTACATATTTATATATAGCATTAAACATTAGTGGAGTTTATTTAATTTACAATATATTAAATTAAAATATTTAACAATTACTGCTTTAAACTGTTTATATTAAAAAAATTATATTTATGTATATTTTTTGACGATGTCAGTGTCAACAATTTTTTTCTGATATTTTTGTACTTGCCATTATAAGTATAGGGACATGATATTTTGGTTAACAATATTTTTTAGACGATATTTGTGTCAAATAATATTGTTTACCTCAATATTGTGCCAGTGATCCACACCAGTTCATTACACAAGGATACATACATTTTTGCTTCTTTTTAGACATGGGGAGATTAAATGATTTGCTCATAATCACAGGATTTTGAGCCAAGACTCGAACCTGGGTCTCCAGTTCCAAAGCTGGCAGCTCTAGCCAGCTTTGGAACTGTTTTGCCACATCCTTTCCCTGTCACAAATGTATTGTAGGTCAAACAACTTCCACTGCACCACTTACCACTAGGCCCAAAAAAAGAGTCAGTGGGGTGGAACTTTTCAGTCTACCACCTAGCATCTGAAAAAGATTGCCCAGGCTGGGTACCAGCTGCAGAAGAAGAAGAGGTGATAACTGCTCCTGAAGATGTCTTGCCACAGGAAAAAGAAAAGGAGAATGAAGGTTGGCAGTAATTACTGCAATAAATGCCACCAAGTGGTCAGTTGGGTGAGATGAACAAAGGACTTTTTGCAAACCGCTAAAGAGACACTTAAAGGAGCATCACAGAGATTTGTATAAAAAGCAAAAAATAATAACAGTGTTTAAAAACATTTAAAAAGTTGTAAAAACAGTAGCTCAAAACTGTAATTATAAAACAAAAAAGAAAAAGAAAATTAAACAAAAAATGGGAAAAAACGAACACACCAATCATCACCCAAAAAAGGATACATTCAGTCTCTTCTACACATATTTATAGCTGGTGTGTAGATGTTTGGTCATGGAACAGGCATTGTTCCCAGCCTTGTGCTGCATAAGATCGTGCACCATTTGCTGAGATTTTGGCAAACTGAAGGAGTTACGAATTGTTAAAGTAGAATATGATCAAAATGCCCCCGAAATTCACTGGAAAAAACAAAAGTTAAAGTGATGTAGCTAGGTATGTAAAAAAAAGCCTTAACTTATATTGTAAAGCCTCAGAATTTCACTGAAAAAACATAAAGGTTAAGGTGAAATTAAAGTTAGGTGTGTCACAAAGATCTTAGCTTGGGTTAAAAAAAATCTAGAAATTCACTCAAAAAATGAAAAGTTAAAGTAGGGTGATTGTTAGGAGACAAAGTCACAGAAACAAAACTTTTACCAACCAAAAAATCACTGAAGTATGCCAGTTATAGTACAGTCAGCTAACCATAACTTGCGCCCTTGCCATGCAGGGCTCATGACCTCATATATTACATCAACCATGACGTGTTAAATGACATAATTGGCAACTTCATCATTGACACCTCAAATACCATCCTTGAACACATTACTAATGACATATTCCAATGAATGTGACAGTTTGCTATAGGCTTTTCAAACTGGAAGGTATTTAGAAAGTCATACCTAGACCCAATTTTTTATCACTTCTCTAGTGTTTATGGACATAACCCTTCACAACTTGGAGGGCAAGAAACATATCTGTGACACCACCCACATATTTGTATTCAGGTGCGTAAGAAATGTAATGGCTCCCTAGACATTAATACAACCAGCAACGTATTATACCTTCAACACCCTCCAAAAAAGTGTTTGGTCATTATTTACCTTAATAAGATGTGCTTGTTAAATATCTCATCTGACATAGAATTTTAGGTCAATATCTTCACATCTATGTGTTAGCCACTGATAAGGTGCAACCAGGACCTATAGACAACCCTCAGTAGTTTGTAAAAGTAGAGTACACATATTCCTGAAATGAACAAAATGGTATACACCATTAGAGCAACACGTACAATCATACTGAGACTCAAACCGTCTTTCAACGAGTCACCCATACGTTATATATTCTTCAACAATGTACACAATGTCTCAAAATTTTCACTGATCTTCAGGAAATAAATATCTGCACTTCAAAAATCTTTAGTTCATCTAGAACGTACCAATAGCACTACATGACAACTCTCTAGCATTTGTATATGTAGAGAAATCCACAGTTGAAAAATATATTGTAAGGAGAAGCTTTAGTTTTTCTCAGATATTTTGTTGACAGCCCTTTGATTTAAGCCATAACCTATTTGAAATGTACGTTTGCATTTCACACTAGTTGTGCTGCGTCTCTACTTTTTTTAAACAAAGTCCTGCTTTCACTTAAAACTTTACTGGTAGCTAAAGTGTGCACTGTATAACTTTTAACATACTGAATTAGAATTGTCTCCAGTACTACACTATTTCATACATGCACAAATGAAAATATACTCAATCAGTGTGGATATATTTGTGGGCCCTTTACAACATACTTAGGGCCAAATTTTGAGTTTCGTGGTCCATCGGGCCGCCAAATCCGTGGTTTAGGTGCAGTGACGGTCAGGGACCGTCGCACCAGTGGTCCGACCGTTGTATTACGAGTACGTTGGTTGGACCAAGAGAGGACCACAGCAGCCACCAGGGATCCACGATCCCTGGCACTGGTGGGGCGGTCTTGAGGCACCAATGTGCTTGGTGGTGCTGTTGTGGCACCGCCAAGCATATTACAAGTTTCCTCACTGCAACCCTAACCATGTCGGTGAGACTGCATTTGTTAGGGTGGCGGTGAGGAAACAAAGGGGGCAGGCCCCCTGGTGCCTCATGGCCGATGGGATGCATGCAGGCAGGGGCACTTGCTGTGCACCCCTGTGTGCATACACCCCCTGTCCTGCATGGCATGGACTTCAAAGTCTATGCTGTGAAGGAACGGACTTTGAAGTTCCCATTGCGGTTCCTTTTTGAAAGACACCGCTGTGGAAACGCCAAAGGACCGCCCGCCAAACCAGGAGAAAACTCCTAATATGGCAGGCAGCTGGCTGTCAAGATTGGCGGTGTGGGAGTGGGGCGGTGGTATGCCACCCAGCTCCCACACCACCAAACTCATAATGAGGCCCTTCGTTTTTTTTTTTTAATGAGCTGGTGGTTTATAGAGTAATTTGAGGAGCAGAAGCTTGGATGATACCATCAGTAATGTCATCAGTGATATCACCAATGTTGTCATTTCAGATGCCATCAGTAATGTCAGCAATTATATCATTTAAAATGTTAACATACCATGAGTGATGCGATATGTGAAGCCATATGCAGAGCACAGCGGGGAGCAAATTATAGACAGCTCACTGAACTGTAACTGTCAAATTTCAGAGTTTTTTTTTTTTTAAACGTCACATTTTGTGTGACTCCATCACTTAACTATTACAACACTTTATCCTGTGTTTTTTCTTGTGAATTTCTAGGATTTTTGAAATGTAAGACCTTATTACGATACCTAACTATAACGTCACTTTAACTTTTAGGGCCTCATTACGATGTCGGTCGGCGAGCATTCCAACCAACTCCTTGTCGGAATGGTTTCCGACTGACTCGTGTTTCGGGAGTCTGACCGACCGATTACGATGGTTCTGAACACCGTTCGGTCAGAATCCCATTGACTTCAATGGGAGCCTGTGTTCCGACCGACAACACAGGCTCCCATCGAAAAAAGGGGTGGTTCGGGAAAACCTTGCACCATGTGGTGGGCACCCCATGGTGCCTGCCACACTGAGCATGGTTGGAAAGCGGGGACCCATGGGTACCCACATGGGTCCCAAGCAGAGGCCTCCGGGTGAAGGGGGGCCTGCTACAGGCCCCCAAAGTCAGTTTCTGACAGCCGATCCGTGTCGGACAGACCGAGTCGGAACGGCTGTCGGAATTCGACATCGTAATCGGTCGGTCGTAAACGCGGCCCGTAAAACTCTACGATTCGGCTCCGATTGACTCGGACTCTCCAAATGTTGGTCGGAACCGATTCAAAATGACCGACCTACTACCTTATATCGTAATCGGTCTGTCGGAAATGTTTCCGAGTCGGTCGGAAACTTGGCTTCCGACACGGGTTCGGTCAAACCGAATGCCATTTAGAGCCTTTCCGACTGACATCCTAATGAGGCCTTTAGTCTTTTTCAGTGACTTTCTGGATTTATTTTTACGTAAGTTAATGTCTTTTTGTCATTGCTAACTATAATATTACTTTACACTTGTTAACATATAAAATGGTGAAATAACTTAAATTGTAAAAATGTTATAATTTTATTTATTCAGCATTAGTTCCTATTGGGTGTAATTTTAAGTCCCTGTCTCCATTATTTTCTATGAGAGTGTATTGGAGTAGCTGAGGATGGTCATGTGTGGTAATTGACTTGGAGACTTGGAGTCTTTTTATGGCATATTTCTAACCATCATTGTTCATACTATTCTATTTGTCTGCCTATGACCATTGTAATAAAGAGTGCATATCCAACACATATCTGGAGAGATTATATCCCCAGTATAGCATAGCCCACGCCCGTGTGCCTCCTTGTGCAACCACTCACTTACAAAAAGATGCCAACTGTACTTCCTAGCGAGGTCACTCTGAATAGATTTAAGAACTTTGCGTAGTTGAGTAAAGTTATGGGTGTGTACGTCCACACATCTATTTATCTCTTCAATATAATTTATTTTGACATGGGTTTACCTCTCCCCTTTATTTCAGAGCCATTCACATTTTTTTCAGGTCGGTAGAAGGGCACGGGCCATTACTTTCACTTTCCCACTAGCGCAAGTGAAACCAGGAAGTGGTTCCACGAGCGCCCTCCATCTTAGGTGGTGAGTGGTCTAGCCTTTCTGGAGAAGTATGCGGTGCAGTGAGGATGCACCGTCTATATTGACACAGGGTGTTTAGCGAGCATACAGCGATATGAACGGTAATATTCAGGCCCCAGAGCATTTTGTTCTTAGGTGATTGGCACAGGGGATGCACTACAGGCTCACCTTGACCACCAAAGGCTCCATGAAGCAAAATCCTTGCCTAATTAGTGTGTGTAGTGTTCTGTGCAACATTCATTTTTATGTGTATTGTGCTTTATGTTGTATGTCAAAAGGGTTCACGACGTGCCTACCTAAACTAATGTCATATACTAGCTCACAGGACAAGTCACGATGAAGTGATGTTTTGTGGATATAGAACAAGTATATACACCGCGCTTTTCTAGTCAATCAATGTGAGCTTGTTGTTTTTCTGTGTTCTGACAACACTTGGCAGGTTAACCCTTTTATTATTATATATTACATATTATCAAGCAGTGACAACAAGTAGGTGCATTTACTTTCTTATCTTTAGCATGCAGAGTGCATGTAGTCATTTTGTACCAGCACAATAGTAGAAGTGCAATCAGGAAGTTAGATCCTTGGTTCTGAAGAAAAGCCATCGGAATTGGCTTGAAACATGTAGTCCACTAGAGGGGCAGGTATATTATAACCTACACTTTCTAGCTCTCTCCCTGCTTTTTAACCATATCTCCCGGAGGATGGATTAAATAGTATCATTTATCTACCAGGCAGGTTTTTTAAACCTCCCGCCCAAAACCGCTCCCACTCCTATTTTCTCTCATCATTTACAGTATGCAACTCAGTGCTCCCACATAATCCGTAGGTCACAGCATGCTCTGTTCTGCAGCGGATTTGGAAGAACCCTTTGATGAAGCATGTCACCAAGGTGCAACCCTGGTGGGTGAGGGTTATATAAGAAACCAAGAGTTTTCTCCCCATCCTGTGGAGGGTTACCATACAGAGTACAGATGGGCTCTTTTGTTTTCTGAAGACATACTTGACTTACTCCAAGGGTGGGCTGGAGTTCATGTATTACTTTTTTGTCACCTTTAGGGCTGTAGTAACTTAAGAAGTGTAGTTTGTGAATATTAATGGTCTTTAGAACTTAGGGGCTCATTATGATGGCGGAAGGACCGCCACCGTCGGGTCGGCGGGGGCAGTCCTTCCGCAATCACAATGAAAATTCCCACCGCCAAATTAGGATGGCGGTGGGAATCATGAAGGTACTGCGGTGGCCCCGCAAGGCGGTCCTTTTCCGCCCGCCTTGCGGAACCCGGAACCAGGGCAACATTGCGGCGGTGCCGTGCATTATGATGTGCCCTTCCGCATGTCTTTTTGCGGCGGATATCCAGCCGCAAAAAGACAGGCGGAGACTGGCTTTGGGGGCCCATTGTGGGCCCCCTCTGTGTGTGGGGGGCATGCACGGGGGTACCCATGGTACCCCCCTGCATTCCCATGCACAAGGTGGCAGGCACCGCGTGGTGCCTGCCACGTTGTGCATGGGAATGCACATCGTGGCATTTTGGCATTGCGAGCGGTGCTGCAGCCAGCAGCACCGGCCGCAATGTTAAAAGGCCAGGATGCGCCCGCCATACTGGCGGGTGCATCCTAATTGGGCTGGTGGGACCCCCGCACGTCTGGTGGGCAGTCCCATCACCATTATGATGGCAGGCAGACTGATGTCCGCCCGCCATCATAATGAGCCCCTTAGTGCCTAATTAGGATGTCGGTCAGAAAGCCTCCTACCTGCAGTCGCATGCTTTCTGACCGACATCCTTGGTTTAAATTCCGACTGCCGTATTAGGATTACGGCAGTCAGAATTCAAACCAGCCGGTCAATCTGGCTGGCTTCTGACAGGCTCATGGAGCCCGTTGGCCCGTCAGAAATCAAACATAATTCTGTGCGGACAGCATTTTCGCCACCGAGATTATGATGTATGTTTCCAACAGGCTTTTCATGTCGGGCTTTCTGACATTTCCGGGTCTGTTTGGGGGCCGAGGGGGCACAGCACTGTGTGGCAGGCTCAGTGAGGTGCCTGCCACACAGTGCAGGGATGTACAGTGACTCCCATTTCTCAATGGGAGCTTGTGCTGTGTCTAGTTTCCGACCGCTGCACCATGTGCCGTCGCATCGTAATTTCGGTTTCGGTCCGCCGACCCGAGGTCGGTCGGTCTCGAAACCGCAGGGATGTTGGACGGAGGAAACTCCGACCAACATCCTAATTAGGCCCATAATTTGTTTTTGAGGACCAAAGTGCTGCTGAAAAGAATGTTGCCATGCCGAATACCAATGCTGTGTATTCTTGATTCCACCTCGTAGCTCTTTTATCCACCACACAACATTTTCCCTTTTTATCGCTCTTGCAGGTTACTGCTTTCTCCCCTGTCATGATTTTGCAGTTTTCTCCTTCCTCCTCCTTTCCCCTTGTGTATTTTACCTTCTTTCTTTGGGTCAAAGTTTGATGAGGAAAAATGACTGCTGGTCCACAAAAATGAGTTCTGGTGGGCCCATCTGCAACCACCATCTTAAATTAAGCACTGATGGTTTTAATGTGGGGCTGTATATGTGTTTTTTCATAGGGCTGACTTTGGTTTCCAAGTTTGACAGCGCTAAAGAGTCCAGGTGGTAGCACAGACAGCACAGGAAATGGTGACAGGTCAAAGGGAGTGTTCCTAGTATGAATCTTGGATTTGGTTAATTAAAATGTAGCAGGACCGGAACAGGTCAGAGTGAACTCCTTTTGTCTGGCGAGATCGAGTATTGTTATGACATTTAGCAGAGCAGGAATTTGTAAGAATATCTTAATTTGACGGAAATTATATTTCATTTCCCTGACTGACCATAATAGCTCACTAAACAAGACGAGGACCATACTGTATACAGACAACTTCGAGCAGGGAGACAAAAAACCTCCTACCCCAGTACACAGAACAGGACTTGGTCTTGGGCAAGAGAAAGCAGAAAAAATATCATAAATATTATAGTTTCACAAGAAAATGCATTGTATATGGTGTGATGCAGTGTAGATACAATGTATTTGTTGTGTTCGATTTGTGCATATTAATTGTGACTGCTATTTTCTGTATATTTGGCATTGTCGTTGAAATGTCTAATTTGCACAGAGTCACTCCTGAACAGTGGTTGGACAAGGGGCCTAAAATAGGCCCGAGCACACCAATATAAAAGCAGTCCCCATTAGTGAATTTGAAAGCTAAAAAGTGGCCCATGTTTGCAAATTGGGGCAGTTTTGAACTTAAAAAGACACACTGTATATCAGTATATGTGTATTACGAGGCATGGAAGGCTGCAGGATTAGAACTTGCTGCAGGTATTTGTTCTAATATCTGGGAAAACAACAGTAAAAACTGGTCCAACAGACCATAAAACCGGCCCAAACACTGACCTGTCAGACCAGCCCATCAAACACTGCCTGATCGCCCTATTGTCCAGTCCGACCATGGGCCAGAGGGTTAAAACTCTGGATATTATCAAAACCTTAGCTAGTCAGCCTATGTTACTTGATATAGTTTCCAAACCCCTCTTTACAGTTCTGCACTGGTGAATGCATCAGGGGGCACAAACCGCTAGCGAAATATTAGAGTATGAATTAATTCACATATTTGTTTCTTGGATTTGTATAATGCATTTATTCATGGTGTTGGGCTTACGATATTCTACTGCGCAGAACAACAAACTGCAAACGTAAGCACGATGCAACCAGAGTGAAATATATAATGGTGAGCGTTTTTTGAAGAAGGAAAGAAAGGAATTGTAGTTACGATGAAAGTTAGGGAGAGAAAGAGAAAGGGGCCAATTCACAAAGGTAACTTTACATGTGAATAAATCTACGAGTGTAAAGTTACTCTTCCTCTTTGTAATAACTTTCCTGCTTTAGTCTATTTATCATCTCCAAGTCTAACCTTACCACAAAGGTTAGACTTACATGTCACCAACCCTTGAAACAGAGGTTAGAGTCAGTAAAAATGTCATCTGCAACCATAATGCTACTACTAATAGTAGCTGTACAGTCATATGGCACACACCTTCCCAATCGGGGAGGACATCTTCCTGTGGCAATATATAGGGACATTTTCTAAAGTTTATTACAATTAAAAAAACAATAGGAAAATATTTTTATGATAAATATTATTGTTAATTAATTTTATATATTTATTTTAGATGTAGAAGACATTTTAGAAAATACCTAAGTATTGAAAGTTACTAACCATAATGTATAGAATTATATAAAATTAATTTTCTTTTTATAAAATTATTGTTAGATTAAAAATGTTAATATAGTATTTAATATAAAATAAGGTTTATTTATCATTTGTATTTTTTAACATTAAAATAAATGTTATATATTTTCAAAAAGTTTAAATAAATAAATTAATTTTTAAATTAGTTCCTATAGGGTTCTATTTCAAGTCCTTAAATCCATTATGTTTTTTTGGGAGGGTGTTTGAGTACCTATGAGTGGCTATGAATGGTGCTGGACTTGCTCCATATCTGAGCTGGCATACATTTACTACTACTTTGGTCGCTTTTGGCTTTTGAAACTGTAGAAGTGCAATTTTTGCAGAGCAATGGTTTTACGCTTTTGTGGGTGAGTGTTTGCCTCTCCCTAAGGCCCTTCTTACTCCTCCCTAAACCCCTCCAGTTTATTCATAAATGTTCTCCATTTTCCATCCACTCTCCCCCTGTACTTCCCACATTTAGTAGAAAACATAGCCGTACTTTTGCGGAGATCTACACATTCACGATTGAAAAATAGGAGAAGTGGAGGCATAGACCTCTGAATGTAGTTTAGTGAGCAGCATTTTGTAATACTTGAGTAGTACTATTGTAGTACTAGTAAACATACTACAAAATGCAGTTTGTGAATAGATCTCAATAAGACAGTGTTGAGACCAGGGGACTCGATTTAAGGATATATCGAGAGGTAGTATGAAACAGAATTCATACAAATCTTGGATGAGAGCTGGAGGAAAAGCGAGAGGGTGGCTTAGCCATCAGAAGAAAGAACAAGCATTGGCATAGCCAATAGGTCTCGCTTTTGGGACCTTATAAGTATTTAGTTATGCAGCACAATATCCTTAGTGCAACAACACCAACTGTTGCATGGCTAAACACTTATAAGGTCCCAAAGGCGAGACCTATTGGCTATGCCAATGCTTGTTTTATTTTCATTGTTTGCATTATATCAGGAGTGCAACATGCCTGAAACAGTATCCAGGCCGGGCCTAAAAGAATAATGAGCAGGGCTTGAAAACCAAATGTAAAGAGTATCCCTGCTGGGGAAAAATGTACACACCCATTGGAAAATATGCACAAGTAAATCACTTGGAAATGCGGAATTGTAAAATTCCACTGTTTTAGATGCTGTGAGTAAAGGTTTGGAATTTACATGTACAATTGCATTTTTTGCGCACCTCAGTTCAGTGTAGCTGTGGGTGAAGCGCTGCAGGTTTTTAGTGGACCGAAACGCGCTCCAAAGATGCGGCTACACCACCGCCCCAATTACATCATCATCTACTCTTCTGACAACTCGCAGAACATGCCGGTCGGGCTGTGCTGTGGTGAGTGGTTGTGTGCAAGGCTGCTGCAATGAGACGGACGTGTGCCCCTGTGCAAATGGCACAGAGAATAGTTGCGTGGGTTACGCCATGTGTGAGGGGCTTCACATCCGTACTTCCGTGATGCCTTCATTAATGCGCATTCGGAATAGTGTATTTTCTCGTCTCTAAGGGCACCTATGGAGACGCATGGCGGCAGTTTAAACGTTTAAATATTTGCCCCAGCATATTGGTGTTAATTTGAATCCTTCTATTTCGTTTGCTACTGAAACCATAATGTGATTGAGATATCGGCTTCCAGTGCAGTAGTTGTACGTAGGGTTTCCAGTGCTTAGAAACTTCAGAAACTGTGATAGTAAGCGCTACACAAAAATCAAGTTATTAAAACGTTAATTTCCTACATACCTATTTACAAATATGCAGAATTACAATAGCCCTACTGGACTAGTCATTTCTCAGCAGGCGGGCAACTAGAGCCAAATTTCAGGGGGGCTGAAAAAGATTTGCAGAGTGACTCTAAGAGGGGTGAAAACACAACAAAAGCCTCATTAACAAGTAAATGATCTTTTAAAGACCGGTGAAGTACTCGGGTGCGGCTGCAATTAGACAGTCGCCAGCCCGGGAAGCTGTCTCAGCTCGGGCTGACACACGCCGGGGGGGGGCGCTGAAGCCTGGTGAGCCCATTGGGTGTTAGGCGCCTGTTTCTCAGTAACATGTTCTTTTTGGCTTGAATGTGCACGTCCATTTCTCAAAATATAATCCGTGTGTACCATCCATCTCGCCTAGAAATAACTTCTGTCTCATGATTATGCATTTAAATATGTCGCCGTTTCAGTTCTCAGCCTTACTGTGCGTCTGAACTCGGTTCGGGGGATGCTTTCGAAGGTGTGACTTTGGATTTACACAGTAGTGCCTCGGATGCGCGCAGCGGCATTTACGTTCCCATGTAAACATGATGTGTGATGTTGGGCAGATTGCTTTAACTCTTTGGAGCATCTGGAGGCAACTGGTTTTCCGATGTCCAGAAATGCACTCAATGCTGCTGAGAAGAGGGCCGACCAGGGAGCTCAGTATATCCAAGGCACCCAGCAGATTCAGTGGTAGGTAGGCGGCCACCCGGGACAGGAGGGGGCAGGCTTAAGACCGCAGGAGGGATAGTGATACTGCCTGGTTGCTTTTTAATCCTCACTTTCACGCGTTTCCTTATTTTAATGACTGTCCTCCTATAGCTTTTAACGATCGGTTGTAATTTAGAGCTGGGGGCCCTGCTGCATCGGCGCCAGCTCATTATAGTGAGAGCAGTGTTAGCCTTGGCCCTGTCTGTGCCCACAGCCTGTATGAGCTTAGAAATGTGGGCGCGTGGAGCGGGAAACAAGAGAGGAGCGGGGGCGAGCGGCGCGGCAGCCTGGGCTTTCGAAAGCTGGCCAGACGCTCGTGCGTCATGGCCTTTTCCCCGCACGGCCGGCATGTGTTTCCAATTATCGCGCCCGCGTCTGGGCACGATAATTGGAAACAGATGTGTGCCCCGCGCGTAACCGCAGGGAAAAGGCCATGACGCACGAGCGTCTGGTCAGCTTTTGAAACCCCCTAACATAAAGTCTCGCAGAGCAGCGCTTGCGCGCTACTCGAGGCTCGACCTAAAAAACAAGGGGTAGAAATGAATCTCGCTTGTGTGAGGTACAACAAACATAAAGGACTGCTTACAAAACTTTGGGTTGGAAAGAAGGCATAGATTTGTGACTAAAGGGAATCAAATGCAAGGATAAAAAGAAGCTTTGGAAGTCACCTGCACAGAAGTGACCTTCAAAGAAAAAAAGAAATTAGATCGCTAAAAGAGGAGATCACTAAAAGAGGACATAGTTACTGGAGAATAGAAGGAGGTGCATAGACTCAGAGCAGAATTGGACATGTAGAGGAAGAGTAGAAGTGGATGTGAAAAATAGGGAATAGAAGGAGGTGCACACAAAGAGAGTACAAGGGGACATTTAGGGAATATTAATTTAAGAAGAGGATGTGTTTAGGGAGAATAGCGGGGGAGGCCTATAAGTAGAACAGAATGGGACGTACACGGGAAGAATAGAAGGTGATGCATATAGGAGAATAGAATGGGTTGTGTATGGGAAAAATGGAATGGGATGTGTAGAGGAAGAATAGAAGAAAAGGTGTATAAGGAGAATAGAAAGGGAGGTGTATATATAGAATAAAATGAGCTGTGTAGGGGTAGAATAGAAGGGGACATGTAGTAGGAATAGAAGGGGATCTATATGAGGGGACTGCAATGGGACATGTAGAGCAAGAAAAGAAGAGGATGTGTATTAAGGGAATAGAAAGGGATGTGTACATGAAGATTAGAGCAGGACTTGTAGAGGGAAAATAGAAGGTGACTCATAGTGGAGAACAGAATGGGGTTTTCAGAGACAAATGCAGGGGAATGTGTAGAGGGCGATCAAGTGGGGAGATAAAAAATACACCTGAAGAGGGAGAGGATTAATTAAGAAAAGAGGATACTTGTTAAGGATTGCTATTTGTACTACACATTTAAAATGAGGATATATTATTTTTCGTTTTCAATATTTCATTTTTTCTGTAAACGTTTTTATTGGGTTTTACATCAAAGCTAACAGAGGCAAATAGTTTTGCTGTATGATATGATCTGCCTGATACGCATCCAAATTGGTTACACAGTCGATTAGAAAAACTTGAGATTTATACAGGATGACTATTCATATATTGTCTCTGTTTCTGAAGGTCAAGCAGCAAGATCCAGGTGGGTATTACTGGCATACAGTTGCACAGGTGTTGGTTTGGGATGTAATGTAGAACTAGGGAAAAAGGGCAGCAATGCGGGATATAGCAGCAGGCTGGCTCAATTAAGGAGGGGGCTCGTGAATGTAGGTGGATAAGGAAGTCGAGCAGGGCTACTAAAGTAAGTGGGATTACAGTTCTAGGGTCAAGTGCATTCTTGGGGCAAGAGGTGTTTGTGGAACCTTTTGATGCACAACGAGGAGATAAAGTGCCAGCTCGGCGAAGGTTGGGGTACCATATTAGATGCTCCTCTACGGGCAAGATCCAGGTATAATACTTGTTGGTGGCAGTTCATGGGGGAGATCGTCGTTTCCCACGTGTTGTAAAAAAGGAATGAAAAGGGTAGCATATTGGGGGAAATAGGCCGCTTGTGCAAATGGGGGACCACCTCGTAGCGAAGTGCCTCCTCCTCTGCCTCTGCCCTCCCCCATTTGCGCATCAATCCCTGCTAAACTGCAGCTAAAGGAGCCATCGCGGATCTCCTCTGGAACATGAGCGTATGTTTGGCTAGGAGAAGCACCAGGGCTGCAAAGCGGGTACGCACTTTATGCCGTTTCTTATGTTTAAAGATACCTAAAGCACATGTTTTCCATTTATGGATATTGGGCAGTTCTGTAACCTCCCATAGTGTGGTGTGTATCGACTGAGGTAACTCTGCAGGGCTGTCCAGGACCACGGCATATGGCTGAGATCAGCGTCTGGAGTGTGGCAGCGTGGACAGCTAAGCTGCACCTCCAGGAAGTAACAATTCAACTGTGCAGGGGTCAGATAAGCCAAATGGAGCATAAAGAATTGTATATTTTTGAAGCAAACATTTTGAGAAACAAGCTGGGGGAATTCCAATTCCTGTTCCCATTCTTTGTCATAGAGTGTTCTCCCAAAGTCATCTCACCACTTGTTTCGCAATGCTGCTAGAGGGGTTCCTGTGAATTCATGGATAGCTTTGTATAGCCAAGTGATCAGGTAGCACCCCTCGCCCATGGTGAGTATGGTCTGCAGCACCGGGTGTGTGGTGGGCTCTGCGTTCAGCATGCCCCAGAGGGTCCACAAGGTAGTACAAAGCTGTCTGTGGATGAGGACTTGCCCTGGTGGGAAGCCGTTGTCTATGGTAAGTTGTTCGAGAGTGAGGAGACGTCCATCACTGAATAGGTCCCCTACGGTGACCAGTGAGTGGTCAGTCCAGGCTTTTAGTTCTCTGGATGAATAAAAACCTGGAAAGCGGCAGAGACCTATCATAGGGAGTGTCGGAGAATACATGGGACTATCACGTGTGAGGGTGATGTAATCAGACCATACAGGCACAGGCCACTGCCAGCTACATGGGGGGATGGGGCAAAATCTTGAGGAGAAGGAAGTCCAGTATCATGGATGGTTGCAAAGAACCCTCCCCATAGCACGGCTCTCCCAGGTAGTGTCCAGCTGTCCGTGACAACCACTTTAGTTGCACTGCCAGAAAGTATGCCTCAAAGGAAGAGGTGCTCAGTCCACCTTGTCCTACCAGCAGTTGCAACTTTTTTAGGGCAATTCAGTGGTGTTTGTTACCCCAGATAAGGACTTCAGCTCACCGAAGAACGTTTTCAGTGGGATTATGGGAAGGTTTGCAAAATAGTATTGGAGGCGAGGGAGAAAAGCCATCTTTGCCAGCGCTGCCTTCCCTATAGAGCTAAAGGGAAGTTCTTCAAGAAGTGCAGCTGTGATTTGATACCAGCCAGAGCAGCCCAAAGGTTACCCTCGTAGAGGTCTAGTGGGCATGATAAAGGTGGATCCCTAGGTAGCGAATCACTTCCCCACACCAGCGGAGCTGTGTCCCACTAAGGCATATCTCTTATGGTAGCTGACCGGGCCAGATCAGATAGACGGATGATTTGGTCCAGTTCACCCTAAGCCCTGTGGCTCTAGCAAATTCAGTCAAGGAGTCATGCAGTGGGGAGAGGTCGGACGTAATGTCCTGCAGATATAAAAGTAAGTTGCCTGCATACAAGGACACCACATGTGTCTTGCCCGCTAGAGGTATGCCCTGCACCCCACCTTCCCCTTGCTGCTGGATGGCTAGGGCTTCTATCGCCATCACGAAGAGCAGGGGGGAGAGAGGGCACCCCTGTCTGGTTCTCCAGCCTAATGAAAAGGGTGAGGAGATAAGATGACTCAAGTGTATCGGGGAGGAGGGTGCGGGGTGGAGGAGTTTGGTGTAGGCAAGCAAACGCTTCCCGATTCCCATACAGATTAGTACCAGGGAGAGAAAGTGCCACATCAGCAAATCAAATGCCTACTCAAGGTCTAGTATGAGGCAGGCAGTGTGTGTAAAATGCCTCTGCACCTGATCCTGAACATGATCTAGGCATCTAATGTTTTGAGAGGTACTGCGCCCCGTGACAAAGCTGTTCTGATCAGAATGTATGAGTTCCAAGAAGAACCTGGGCATATCTACTAGAAAGGATTTTCCCCAAGATCTTGAAATTTGCCTTGAGAATGGCAAAGGGTTGTTATGATGCCAGTTGAGCACGGTCCCTATCCTGTTTGGGGATAGAAGCTAAGAGTGATTCACAGAGTGACTGCAGAAGCTCGCCTGTATGGAGAGCTACGTTAAACATCTCCACTAGGCGGGGTTCCAGACTAGAGGAAAAGGTTCTATAATATTCTATTGGCAGCCTGTCAAGACCCGGAGTTTTGTTTGGAGCGAGCTCCGCGATCAATTGTGCCACATCTGCTGTCGTGATCTTGGCATCTAAGTAAAGCCTGGCGGCATCTGTGATGCACGTAAGAGTAAGTCTGACAAGAAGGCACTCGACTCTGCCACAGACATGTCTGGTGGTGCCTGATAGATGGACGAGTAGTATTTGAGAAATACATGTCGTATTTCTCCCTGTGTGCGTACTGTGATCCCCGAGGGCACGACTACCTCCATGAAAGGACTCATGGAGATCTCCTGTCATATCAGCCAAGTGACAAGCTGACTTGACTTCTCACCTTCCCTGTGGACTTTGGCCATGTGAACTGTGAAGTTGAAACACCTCAAGCACTCCAAGAGGGCTGCGTATTTCCTTTCTGTGTCTGCAAGTTCAGGGACTTTCTCAGGGTCGCAGTCAGCCGCCTTTCCCAGCGGGATAGTAGCTGCTCAGCTTTTGCTATCAAGGGTCCAACAGACTCCCACAATTTCCTGCATGCAAGTGCCCCTCGTCACCACTTTGAAGGCATCCCATTTAAGCAACCTAGTGGAGGTTGTATTGTGGTTTTTGGCAAAGTACTGCCAGATGTGGGTCTCCTGTGCCTCGCTGAAGATGGGGTCCTTTAGGCAATCTTGTGGGAGCTGCCAAGTCAGTGTAGGAGGATGAGGGGTCACCCATTGCAGGCCCATGATGTGAGCATCGTGATCTGAAATGATGCGGCCAAGTAGTCCGAGTGGTGGACTAGGGGGACTAAGGGAACGGAGCAGAGTAATCAATCCAATCGCACATAGAGGTTGAGTGGTGCTGAGTGGAAAGAGTAGAGTTTGGTATTGGGATGTGTAGCTTTCCACATGCCCAATAGTGCCTAATGTTGCACCCAGCTGCGAAAGCTTTTGGATTGCACATGAGGGGGAGAGTGGGGTGGGGGTGGGACTTATCCAAATCTGGATCAAGTACACAATTATAGCCCCCTCCGAGTACCCAAGGCATCCCCGTCTTGTGTGCTAGCACTGTGGAGAGAGTGGAAAGGTTCCCTGATCTGTGTTCTGGGCATGTATGCTTGCTACGAGCATGGGGTGACCATCCAGGTGGCCCTCAAGGAATACGTATCTCCTCTCCTTATCTATGACAGTGTCCGTTACTTGAAAAGGAGCCCCGGGCCTGATCCAAACCATGGTTCCCCGCACAAACTCCAAATAGGTGGTGGTGTGAATGGTACATCTCCAGCGCCTACGCAGGCGCTCCAGTTCCTCATCTGTTATGTGGGACTCCTGTAGGAATATTATGTGTGCCTGCTGGCGCTTTCTGTATGAATAGACAGCATAACTCTTCCTCGCTGTGTGCATACAGCGCACATTCAAGATGAGAAAACTAATGCTAGGAGCGGGAGCCATTTTGTGTATGCGGGGTGTGAGGTGCTCACGGCAGGGAGCTCACCAGGATAACGCTCTAGGAGACCCCCTATCAATTCCATGTGGGATGTGTAGACCTGCCTGCCAGTTGCACGAGGAAAGGGTTGGGGGTAGTATAAACAAATGTAAAAGAAGACAACATTTAGAGCCTACCACAAACAGTAGTACACCCAAACCGAATACAGTTGACAACTCTAGAGAATTTTGGGGGTGTGACCTGGCTGGATGCAGAGTGTTGAACGCAATGTGCCCTGTGTAATTATGGCTGAGATATGTCGGACCCAGCAAGGTCTTCTTGTAGCCTTGTGATTCACCGCTAGTGTGATGCCTAAAGGTGAGTGGAATGAGACCAGCGGTGCAGAAATGATATGCCTGCGAGCGTCTGGCAGCAAGGATCAAAAGGACCAGCAGGGGTGGACCCAGGGGTCGCAGCCCCCACAGGGATAGCAGTGTGTGAATCAGTGATCCATCCCTGCAACATGGAATAAGTGTATGGGATAAAAGGATGTGTAATCTTACCAATCACAAATGAGGTACAGTGGGGAAAGGGGGGGCTAAATGATGTTGTCTGCCATTTGAGAAATCACCAATAGAGGGGTCTGGGAACTCTGGCAGGAGTTGTCCGATGGGAGAGTGTCGTCATCTGAGGTGAATATATGTGGACCCTTCTCGCCGTTCATGATTCCAGTGCCTGCGCCCAGGCTGGCCACCGCCTGCAAGGCTCGCCTGCGGTCCTCGATTATATGTTATAGGTCAGGAGACTTCGTTTGAGAGGGTTGAGAGATATGGCC
Source organism: Calotriton arnoldi (assembly GCA_963921515.1). Classification (NCBI taxonomy): domain Eukaryota; kingdom Metazoa; phylum Chordata; class Amphibia; order Caudata; family Salamandridae; genus Calotriton; species Calotriton arnoldi. The sequence goes on from CAWUFW010008301.1 coordinate 657,884, forward strand.
TCCGCTCGCGACCTGCCCCTTCGTCTCCTGAGTGATCGAGGGGGACCTGAGGAGGATCTCACCTGTTCTGCAGCTGAGCCGCTGTGATGGTGGTCCAGCCAGTCCCAAAAACCTTCCTTGAGATCCATGAAGAATTCGGAGCCTCCATTTAACATGACTTTGAGGCGGGCCGGGATTAAAAGAAAGTACTGGGCCTCCAGCTGGTGGAGCCGTCACTTGACCTTCAGGTAGGCGAGGGCTGGCACTGGACGGCACAGGTGTAATCCGTAAATAACCTTCTGACCTTCTCTTCTACCCGGAGGGGACCAGCCTGTCTGGCAGCTCTCAGAATTGTATTGCGGTCTTTAAAATGCAATAGCTTATCCAACATGGGGTTTGGGGGTTGCCACAGGAGAGGGTGGTAGAATGGCACACGGTGGTCCCTCTCCAGTGAGAAGAAGGGGTTGAGATCTGAGGATGAGACAAAGTATTTGAACCAAGTCTTCAAGCATGACAGGGGGTCTCATCTCTGAACTCCCTCTGGGAGGCCCTGAATCCGTAAGTTGCTCCTCCATGAGCACCCCTCTGTGTCCTCTGCTCTACCCTTAAGCAGTCGGAAGCAATCCTGAAGTTCTCATATCGCACTCTGGTTGTTAGCTGCCAACGGTTGCAGAGAGGCTAGTGTTTTCTCTCCATCAGTGACCTTGTCTACGAGCGTACGGTGGTCGTCACATAGGAAGCTCAGCTCCGTTGCTAGGGACCCAAGCCTGGTATCCATGGAAACCCAGGAGTTCTCTATTGCAGAAAATACTCTGTCCAGCTTGTCCGATGTTGAAAGTAGGGGGGTATCGGCAAGCATTGCTGTGTCCAGAATAGTGGAGGGAGGGTCTCGCACCGCAAATGCCGGCGTGGGTGCAGATGAAAGCTGCCTTCCCATCTATGGAGTGGCCATGGATCGGTGAGGCAGGAGGGAGCTAGGGCCCAATGGGGCTGGCAGGCCAGAGGCAGAGGAGCCGTAACCTCCCAGGGGGTTAACCGCCCCCAGCCAGTGTGTTTTCGGAGCTTGGGTCACAACGCTCAGCTCGGTGTCCCACAAGAGGAGGGGAGGGTGAGTCTCATTGCCACAAGTCTGTCCCACAGGGGCGCAGCCTACTTAGGTCAAGTGTCAGTGGTCCCCCTGCAGATCGTCGCTGACAGGGGTATTGGGGCCAGAGCATAGCTCACCTCATAAATTCAGCAGCGGTGATATGTGCCCCTCAGGATGTTGACACCTCACCCAGGACATAGGGGGCACCCGTTCAGTCCGCACTCAACTCGCAGTCTCCACTCGGATGGCAACAGTGGTCCAAACAGCACAGGAGGGCCAGTGTAACAGCAGCGCCCTGTGGAGCACTACCAGTGGATGTAGATGGTCGCAGGTGTCCTTAATCTCTCCCTGCTAGTGATGTTGGAGACTGGCTGGTAAGCATGAGGTGCCCCAGGGCCCGAAGTTCAGTCTTGGCAGCAGGTCCAGTCACAGCTGTGCAGTCATCGCCAGCACGCGCTCCAGCCTGAGTGCCAATGTAGCTGGAGGGGGGCTGTTAGGCAGGGCCCCCGGTCGCTGAAGCACCAAGCCCAGGTTCTCCTACAGGGCCTGGTAGGTGCAGAAGAGCTCAATACCGTGGCGTCCTATTCACTGCCCTAGATGGTCGCAGTGTACAGTCTCATCTAGGCCCCACAGGCCTTGGCACGCCCCAAGCACCTGCAGCAGATTAATCCCCTGAGATCTTCAAAGTGGCATGCTTGGCCCCCACACCTCACCATGAGAGGCCTGCAGCCGTGCACTCCCCCAGGCCTTAGGGCGCAGGCCTCATGGTGTCCCCAGGAAGACTTACCGCAACCAGCTGCTCAGGTGCCCCACCCGTCACCAACATGTCCCTGAGGTGATGCCAGGTAAGTTGCTGGGAAAGACAGCACCTAGCCCGGGTCCGTAGATCTGCTGACAGCTCCTACTGTGCAGCTTGCGCCCTCTGCGCATCCCGAGCCGAGCACCGAAGTGAAGGGCAGCAGTTAAGGCTCCAATGCTCAAAATGGGGCCGGGATAGGTTCCACCTTCGGCCGTGAGAGGCAGGCTGTCACACACTTCACCAGGCCAAAAGACGCGGGCCCATCAGTGTTTTTGAGGGGACTCACCACGTCTGGCCATCTGGCCTGTCTCCTCGCTGCTGGTGTGACTCCATGTGGGTAGCAGCTGGGTCTGCGGGGAAGGCGGCACCAAGCCCGGGCCTGCTGATATGTCGCAGGGCCCTCCAGCAGTGAAGCTGATTTGGCCTATCAGATGACAGCCTCCTTCGCAGGAGCCCCAGACCACGTGGCACACAGGCTCAGCCCGGTCCGGGGCTGGCAAACTTGATCATGGCAGCAGGATCTTCGAGTTCTGGGATCTAGGTGCCCCCAGATGTAACATGCACCCCCGAAGCCAGGTCTCCGACCTAGATAGTGACTGATGTGCAGGTTGATGGTTGGAGAACTAGGGAATTGCGTTCGCCATCTTGGCTGACCAAGCCACACCCCCTACATTTCAATATTTCATGCAGCTACCCATTGAACCTCTAAAATATTTAATCAGTTTACAAAAAACATAAAAGCAACTGTCAGAATTAGTTTACTAATGATTGAACATAAATCAACAGCACAGCCTATAAAACTCAAGAGCAGCAGAGAACTGTAGCCCTTTGCCAAGTTTTTATGACCTTTTTCTAGTCTCAAGATCTCCTTATTGAGATCAAGAACTGTGAAGGGGGTAAAACACAGCCACCACATCAACCATTTCCTTGTCCTTTTAAGCGTACCTCATTTACTCCTAAACACTATCAGCCACCTATCCTTTCCTAGGCACTGTCATCTTAAGGATTTGTGGGGCCGGGGGCAACACATAATTTGGGACTCCCTTGGTCGAAACAGCATTGAGTTCGTTATTAATTTTCAGCTAGCTGAAGGCCTTGCAAAGCCAAACAATATTGAATTACGCAATACATTTTCAGAAATGAGGGCACAAAAACTGCTGAAAGCTTAGCCAGCCCAGGATCCACCAACCAAACAGTACCAAATTAGGGCATGAGCAAGTACTGAGAAAACGAATTCTTTTTGCAGTTGTACCCAGACTTTTGTTTTTTAGCAACAACAATATTTTACTTGGAATTCAGCGTCCAACCGGATACATTATATTAAAATAAGACGTATTCACATAGAACTGTATTCTTGTAATAACAAATAAACCCCCCTTCGCAACTGGCATTCTTGCTGCAACAGTGAATATCAAAGCACCACTTCTCTTCCCCCGCCTTGTCCCTCATCTATTCTTTCTATATTAACACTTCTCTTGCAGAACAATGAGTTCAGACTCTGCTAACCATGAGGACTGAAAGGGGCCTAATAGAAATACCAGCATTTGTAAAGCGCACAGCTACCTCCAGAGAGGTGTCCCGGCGCTGGGGGCCCTCAGGAAGATTAAGCGAGCTATTGCCCAGAGTCACATGGTGTTGGGCTAACCTGTGCTGCCGGCGATGGAACCATGAACCCCTTGGTCCGGAGTCAGGGACCCTGGCCGCTGCACCACACCTCTTCCACAAGGATAGGAGATGAAGGATAGGAGATGAACAGACATGTAAATAGAATGGTATAGAGAGGAAGGTGAAGCATTAGGAGAAGGAAGGAAAGGCTAGAAATGAGGTGATGCTATAAGCCAGGCATGGAGGAAAGTAGAGGTAAAGAGAGAATGGTAGGGCAACCAGGAACAAAGATACGGGTAAGTAAAATAAGAAAGAGGTAGACAGAGAGGGGGATATTCACAAGAACGTGCGCTAAACATCTCCAAAAAATGTTAACGCAACTTTACACATCGCAGTCTATCGCGGGAAAATAACCCTGTGTTAACGTGGAATTCACAACACGGCGGTACCATGCGATAGTCTCCCGAAAACGCGGACAATGTCCGCGATACAACAACCGCGACGGTGATAAAAACACAAACCCCAACGCAAAAAAACATGCGATGGGCCAAACCGCGATGAGGAAATCAGCGATAAGCAGCGCCAGGCCTGCAATACACACACGGCAGGCGGGAAAATCACTACAAAAGTAGAAAAAACACACAAACGCAAAATGACCAACACCGAAGCACCATGGAGGCAGCCGGAGCAGGCGCAGAGGACGAGCGGAACCCCACAAGTACCCCAGACGACCAGCCTGGGACCTCGGGGACAGGGAAGGGCAAGGACAAGAAGAAGAGGAAGACAAAGTTCAGTCAGCAGGAGAATAGGATCCTGGTCACAGAGGTGATGGAACACCATCAAGAACTGTTCGTCACCTCCAACGTGTCATTGGGCACCAAAAATGGAATATGGTGGTCCATCGTGGACAAGGTGAATGCCGTCGGAGAGCACAAGAGGTCAATGGACGAGGTCAAGAGGCGATGGATTGACATCAAGCGCAAAACCAAGGAGAAACTCGCAGGCAGCAATGCAGACTGGAGGTGGGAGCCCAGCGCCACAGCTGGAGCTGGATGACATGGAGGAGCTGGTGTCGACAGTCATCAGTGTGGAGACTGTGGCAGGAGTCGGGGGACCGGACACTGCTCGACACGACACAACAGCAACAGGGTGAGTAACCACCAGGTACTGGGGGGACGGGGGGGAGATGGCCACAATGGCACACATGCACAATCAAGCAGAGCACAGTGCACACCCACAATGACCCTGGATCATGGCCCTGATCCACAGACTGACGCAATGTACATTGCCCTGCTGTCTGAATGTGAACATGTACCATGCGGCTACATACATGTGGACCCATTGTAATACAGCATCTCCCCATCACATTGCAGGGGCACCGTCAACACCTCCTGCAGAGCAGTCCCAGCCACTCTTCACTGATGACGAGGAGGACACCACCAGCATCGACACCCAAGCCCTCCAAGACATCATTGAACTCATCCGCCAATCACCTCCAGGACCAGGGCAGCCCAGCTGCATCGAGGAGACACCACCCACTCCACAAACCACCCAGCAGGAGGCACCCACAACCCCGGCTGTCTCCCAAGACCCCCCTGAACAACACATGGCCTTCCAACGCCGTGTGTTGGAGGGCCAGAGGGAGATGGCTGAGCAGGTGCGGGTGGGGTTCGACCTCATGGCTACCAAACTTGACGCCATCCATGGGTGTCTAAGTCCCATCAGGGACCACCTCCAGTCCCTAACGGACACCCACAGGCCGCTCCATGGTCTCCAACTGGCCCTGGCTGACATCGCTGGAGTCATGACTCGGAGACAAGAACACCTGTCCGCTCAGAGTGACTCCTGCGATCTCAGCCGTGAGCTGGCACACATGCGGAGGCTCATGGAGGACATGGTGCGGATGGAGGCGGAAAGGATGGCAGCCACCGCTGCACATCAGCAAAATGTAGCTGGGATCTACCATGCCCTGCATATCCTCATCATGGCATTGCTGCCACAAGGCGTGGCGCAGATGAATGCTGCTGCTCCTACACCATCCACATCTCTGCCCCCTGGTGTGTCAGTGCCTCACAGTGCGACAGGCATTTCCACTCCGGCACCTGATGTGTCACTGCCACACAGTGCGGCCGACAATCCACCTCCGGCCCCTGATGTGTCAGTGGCACACAGTGCTGCAGCCGGAACTGCACCACCCACAGGTGGGGCAGAGCACACATCCGAGGACGAGGACGTGGACGGGATTGAGATCAGAAGGAGGCACTAGCATTCATGTCCGCCACCTGGCCTGTTGCTGCTTGGTGCCGCACATGGCCCCATGACCTTCCACTGACCCCCGATACACTCTACTGCACTCACCTTGTACCGCGATATGGACTGCCATATCCTGTTTGGTGACCAATGACACGGCGACCAGACTGCGGACTGTACCCTTCCTCTTCCGCTGTACTTGTCATTCCCCGATGGACTCTGGCTGGCCCTCCACGGGCCCATATTGTGAAGTGGGGTTGGCATGGCCCTGTACTGCTCCAGCTGCAAAACTCCACTGGATGTGCATTAAACATTCAGAAACGCACTGCTGTGTCATGTCTTTCATCATTCATGTATGAATGTGTGGATGAATGTAGGGTCAGTGATTCCCCCTAACGTCAATGATGCTCATCTAGTGGGATTCCAGTCACACTGTGCTACTTTGCCGATTGCGTTCCGGGTGCCGTAGACACTACAACAGGGACACACGTATTAGTCACTTCCTTGTCCGGACATGAACTGAACCACGCCCAGAGCCCCCGAGTCATTGTTGCAAGCCATGCGCTGGTCCAGCGTACGCCAGGCCAGACCACTCCGCTGACGCTCCGAGGGGGGGGCCACATAGCTACATGTCGCAGGTTTACACGCTCGTGGTCTGCAGGTCACTGGTCTAGTTGTCAGCATGTCACAGCCACACCCTGAGGGCAGGTTTGCACACACACCACACCCATCCGGCACAGGCGTCACAGGCCATGTGACCCCGCCAATATAAGGGACCGACAACGTCACATTCCCCGCTGCCGGTGGTGACTGGATGACGGACGTTCCACGATTCTCAATCATAAAGGGCCCATGAGTTGTTGCGCACAGGGTTAGTGGCACCTGAAGTCTTGCGGCCGTCACGGGCCTACCACCACGTGGTGCTGACTGGGGTTGCACAGGGTTAGTGGCACCCGAAGCCTTGCGGCCGTCACAGGCCTACCACCACATGGCGCTGACTGGGGTTGCACAGGGTTAGTGGCACCGAAATTGCTGAGCGGGTGTGCAGCCTGCGATGATGACGTGTGCACTGATGTGGTCTCTGCCATTGATGCCTCAGGACTCAGCGTCATGTGTGGGACCTGCTGGTCCGCGGTGCGGGTTCGCATGATGTGGAGCATGCCATGGTGGCGGGACCGGGGCCTAGAGCTTGCACGGGCACGTGGTGTGCCCACTGGTGGACACACCATTGGCGGCAGGTGAGCAGTGGGGCCTGGGTGCGCAAGCGCGGACAGCCAGCGCTGGCCGGCGGGAGGGGATAGGGTGCGGCTGCATGTGTGCGCAGGACGGACAGGCGTTGTTGCCGTGTGCAGTGAGATGGACTCTGCCATGATTGACTCTGGCCACGATTACAGATTGCAGACCTGGTGGCTTGCAGTGTTTCCCGGCACATGGTTGGAGACACACCGGTGGCAGCAGGTGAGCAGTGGCGCCTGGGTGCGCGGGGGCGGCAGTGTCCCTCCCTCTCTCTCTCTCTCTCTCTCCCTTCCTTTCCTTCTCTCGCTCTCTCTCTCCCTTCCTTTCCTTCTCTCTCTCTCTCTCTCCCTTCCTTTCCTTCTCTCTCTCTCTCTCTCCCCTTCCTTTCCTTCTCTCTCTCTCTCTCCCTTCCTTTCCTTCTCTCTCTCTCTCTCTCTCCCTTCCTTTCCTTCTCTCTCTCTCTCTCTCTCTCCCTTCCTTTCCTTCTCTCTCTCTCTCTCTCTCTCTCTCCCTTCCTTTCCTTCTCTCTCTCTCTCTCTTCCTTTCCTTTTCTCTCTCTCTCTCTCTCCCTTCCTTTCCTTCTCTCTCTCTCTCCCTTCCCTTCCTTCTCTCTCTCTCTCTCTCTCTCCCTTCCTTTCCTTCTCTCTCTTTCTCTCTCTGCCTTTCTTTCCTTCTCTGTTTCTCGCTCCTTTGATGTGCGCATGACACACGTTCTGATTTGGTGCTTTTTTTCCCAGGCTGTGACATCAAGGTTGTCCCGGATGGACCCGTCAGGAGTCTTCCACATTGGTGTTTTGTGTTGTATTTCAATAAAGTTTTTGGTTGTTACTTCAATGATGAGTGACTGTTTCTCGTTCTTCTGACCACACGTGTGTTTCTTTTTGTCATTGTGAGACATCATGTGCTTTTTGTGGCTCTTGTGTCGTGCACGGTATGTGTTTGTCCAGTGGGAGGTCCGGGGGGGGGGCCTGGGAGTGGTGGCGGTGGGTGTTGTGGCCCTCATGAGTCTCCCAGCTGCATGATCATTGTCTCCATGGCATCTGTGGGTCTTCAGATGTGGCTCTTGGCTGGGCTCCCTTTCATGCTGCAGGTAGTCGTCCTGCTTAACACCAGCAAAAGGCAGGTGTTAATTCCCTGCTGCTGCTGCGGCTTATCGCCTGTTTTTGGTTCGCATCGCAGATCTGGCAGTTCGTTGTGAAAGTGGTGTAGTGGTGTTATCGTGTGTTTTTGCACGGGAACGCCTACTCTGCATCTCATTAGGGTTAGTTGGTGGTGTCACCCGTGGGGATAAAATTTGTGGCAGTTATCGCGGGAATACTGGCGATGTCTGCAGTTTGCACCCGCTTGTGAATGGGGCGTTAAATCTATCTCCACTTTTGATGCGTTAAGGTGGCGATAACTCGGCGATAAGTCCTTGTGAATATGCCCCAGAGACAGGTAAGGTTTTAAGCGTGAGGTAGAGAGAGCTATAGGGACAAGGAAATTCAAGCGACGAAAACAAGTGAGTGCACTAAGGAGTGAGGCAGAGGATGAGATAAGGTAAAAGGTTAGTTAGAGAGGTAGAGGCAGAAAGAAGTAGAGCAGGCTGGTGGAGAAGTGAGGTAGTTATAGAAGTATAGAGTGGTCCAAGGTGGAGAGAAAGCAGTGCGACAAGAGGGGCAAAACGAGAAAAGGTATGGAAATACAGTTCAGCTATAAAGCACACAGAGGCAGATAGAAAGGTAGGGAGAGGGATTGAAGGGTAGAATGGGAGATGCAGTGTAGAGAGAAGCGAGACAGAACTGAGGTTGAGAAAGAGAGTAGTGGTTTACACAGAGGTAGAGAGAGGGTGAGCTAAAAAGAGAGTTGTAAGGTAGACAGAGTGGGAGAGACAAAGAGGGCATGTAAAGAGAAGAATAAAGAGATACAGAGGAAGAAAAGGTGAGTTAAAATACATAAGAAGGTGCAGAGAGAGAGTAGCAATGATAGAGCGGTAGACGTAGAACAAGAGGAGTAGAGATAAAGGAGTAAGGTAGTGAGAAAGAGAGGAGGCTGTGTGAATCAAGGCAGAAAAAGAGAAAGGGGAGGTGAAGAATGGTGAGGTAGTGAAATGAATGGTGAGGTAAATTGAAAGGTTAGGAAATGAGAGATAGAGTGTTGAAGATGAGAGATAGGGAGATTAGGTATAGAGAGGTGCAGAGTGAGATAAAGAAAGAGATGAGGTTGAGAGAGAGGTAAAGTGAATGATGAGAGCTTCGGGTAGGTGTGATGGACCCAGTGCAGAGGGAGGCTTGAGGTGGAGACAGAATTCAAGTTGAGAAAGGTGTTAGCGAGACAAATATGTAAAGATTGGTGCAGGGAGGTGAGCTGGTGACAGAGTGGTGGAGAGACAAGAAGTGTGGAAGATAGAGGTGCATCGAAAGTTAGTTGAAGTAGCAGCAGTTAGGCAGAAGGAACTGTGATGGAGGGGGTTGTTGCAAAGTGCTGCACAGATACTTTAGAGAATGGTAGGTAAATATAGAGGGGTGAGATGAAAATGGGGAGAGACGTGAGATAGAAAGATAATCGAACAAAACTGAGGAGCTGTGGCACAAAACGTTTAGGAGCATATTTACAAGGGTATTGTGCCACTGGAACGTCACTTTTTTTGACGTTCCGGTGGCGCAATGCCCTGCACCATATTTACAAAGTGGCGTTAAGCCGCTTTTTGTGACTTAACGCTGCTATGTAAATATGGTACCCTTTCACGCAGGTATCTGCGGGAAAGGGGCGTGCAATGGGTGTTGCTGTGGGCGTTCCACCGCAAAACCTATTGCTTTTTGACGCTGCCCCAGATTTACAAGGAGGTGTAAATCTGAGACAGCACCAAAAACTAGCACCATGCATTAGCAGGCATTAGAATGACGCAACGAGCAGAAATACTTTTATTTCTCCTCGTTTTTGCTTTTTCTATAATGCAGTACACGTAGAAAGAGCAAAATGCCATTAATGATTGTTTATATGAAGGAAGGTGCCCCTTCCTGCACATAAACAATCATTAAATAATGGTGATTTGCTACTTGTATGTGTGCTGCGGAATGAAATAACAAATCACCATTATGTATTGTTAATGTGCAGGAAGGGACACCATCCTGCACATAAGCAATCATTCCCTGCAAAGCAGGCACCCTTGCACTATGGTGCAAGGGTGTCTGCATTGGTTCTAGGCAGCTATTTTTAGCGCCAGCGCTAGGGAAGACACAGGGGTGTGTCATATTGCTGTAAATACGACGCCTCCCTGCGTTTTAGAAATGGCGGAGCGTGGCGCTGCAAAATGTGCCACAGCTCAGTTCTCCGTCATTTCCTTGTAAAATGCCCCTTTGTTCTTTGTTCTGTTAATTGATTTTCGTTACTCTATGTTTCTCAAAATCCATCCACTTATAACAATATTTTTTTCAGGTGTGGGTTGTGCATTTATTAAATGAAAGCGTTCTTACTCATCCATTAAACGATTGTATTATCCGATAATAGGCCTTTGTCCTTCGTCCTCATTCAGAAATCTTTTAATTATTATTTACCTGTGCATTTCGTGCTCCTCTTGTGATTCATAAGGAGAATTCTCTGTTAACAATCAAGTCTTTAATGAGTTTGAAAACTCTAGCAAAAGAATACTGCACAAAACTTTAACCAGTATGTTGCTGATGAACCTAAGACTGCTCACCCGTGCATAATGTGCTTCCAAAAGGCAGGATCTCATGAAATATATTCCCCTACAAAGTTGTGATTTAAGAACAACCTTAGATTATTCGTCCTTGCAGACTGTGCTCCCTAAGCTAAGTATTGCATCTAACAGAAAAGAGAATTGCCACCAATTGCCTGAGAGTAGGAGAGTTGTGGTTTGAAAGTTAGGCCATGCACATGAAGTTCTCAAATTAAAAAAATAATACGTTTCTATGCTTACTGTCCCTGTCTTAATCACTTTATTGGGGACCTCTTAGAAGGTGAGGCCCTGGGCAACTGCCCTCTTTTAGCACGGTCTAAAACTGCTCTGTTCTGGGGGTAAGATGGCAACAAGCAGGAAATGGTGATCAGGGGTGTGGCATCAGAAGGGGTGTTTGGGATGTTACACCACCCTACTAAATGTATTATTTAACAAATAGTTGGGTACAGGAGCTTTCAGTCAGGTATGGTAAGAGGTTTGTTCAATTTCAGCTGGGATTTTAAAATACTCAGACAATAACACACACACGCACACACGCACACACACACACTGCGAGAGCATCTGAAGGGAGATTCAGACTTTGTGAGCCTTGAGCCCAACATCAACTGTGAAAGTCTAAGATGGGGGTATTCAAATCAACTGTCTAGGTCCCAGTCCAACACATTGTCACCTTGCAGCTTCGGTGTCCATGATGCAAGCAAAGTTGGAAAGTTGTGTTCCAGTTCGGGGAAGACCTGGCCAAGCAGTTTGGGCTGCACTGTTCCCACTGGAGCAGGATCAAGACTGATTTGCATATGGCCTGATCCAAACTGAAGAGACATGGGGGGAAAGAACGATGGGGTAGATTGCTACCCACAATGGTTACACTTGTTGCAATCCTCCCATCACCTTTTGTGTGTTAAAGGCAAAGATGGAAAAGCCACTTCAGCCATAGCTAGCGAGCACAAGGATACAGAGGAATTGTGATGCGTAGCACTTTCCTACAGCCTTCTAATGATGTATGTACATATTATTGACATTGCAGTTTTGCATTGACTTTTCTTAATCACAGTGTTAGTTTTAGACTTTAAAATGAGCCCTTAAAGTGAATGTAAATTTCTTGCTTCATCAACGCAAATTCGGTAGAATAATATTTTATTTTGTTTCTGCAAAATTGCCACACGCCTTCTGTAGTGTCCCATTCCTTGTCTTGCTTACACGCTATTTTTCACTACCCCAGCCCATATTTTCTTGCACAGGGACATTTTCTTTCCCTTCTCTCCTCTCTCTCCATCCTTTCATACCTGCTTCACCCCATGCTGGTCCTCTCAATACCCCATTATCTTCTCTCTTCTCCACTCTCCACCCTCCCTCCATCCGTTTTCGCCTCTCTCTTATCCCCTCCATCACTTTCTTGTCCTGGTTTCCATTTTGTCCCTCCTGTGGCTCCACCTCCTGTTGCTTCCCCTGTCGCCCACATCTCCCCTTCCCATTGTCCATCTCCACAATCTCTCCTGTGTGCAGTTCTGTCCTCCTTCCTGACACCGTCCTGCTATATATCTCTCTACATATAACCTAACTGTACATTATCGCCTCTTCAAAATACATCTCTCCACCATTTCAGTGATCCTCCACCTCATTTCTACCTTGCTAAACCAACCCCCTCTCTTTTCTTTCAACCCTGGCAATCTCATGCCCCCCTCACACACACACACACACACACACCTCCTCGTCTTTCTACCTGCATCTTAACCCTTAATAATAAATGTTATTACCTTACTCAGCAAGAATGCATTTTTAAGTAATCTTAATAGGACAAAAGGCTCAGTAGGCTCTGCTGAAACTATTACCATTTATAAGCAGTATGCACAGAGATCTCAGAAGCAGGGACATTAACCCCCCATGCTAACTAATTTTCTGATTTATGTTTAAACTAAACAAGGAACATAGTGATACATCACCAAAGTCATTAACCCTTTCCGTGCTCATGACGAGCTCAGCTCGTCATGCTGCGCGGTAGCGCTGTGCGCATGACGAGCTGAGCTCGTCACGACCCCACCCGCGATCGGAATGTCCAGCATACGAGCGGAATTCCGATCGCGGTCAAGGGGTTAATATGTTACAGATGTTTACAGCTATCTCAAAACAAAAACTCTCAAGGCAGCAAGCAGTGTTGCACCACATGCTCACCAGTGCATTTTTCAGCAGGTCATCTCACCACAGTACTCCTTCCACAGCAACATTTCAGAACAGGAAATGCTTTTGGTCTAGTGGATGCAGTGGGGGTGGTGCACTCAAGTTTCAAGTCTGACTTTTCTATTTCACCAAACGGTATATCCTTCAACAAATCGGTGTTTTCCAGTGCTTCATTTTTCTTATCTATACGTCACTTTTAATATGGGAAGAAGTGACGCACCGGCGGCACAAGGGGCTTGTAAATAAGCCTCTAGTTGAGGGTAGAATCCAATTATGCACAGTGGCGTATCTCAAAATGACCCCTATCCTGGCTGAGTTGGGGCTCCCCTAAAGGGCCGAGGGCCCACTAGGGTGTTTGGGGCCACCCTCAGCCAAAGGGGCTTCAAGGGCCTGTGTTATGCCCCTGCATGTATGTTATCCTGCATTAAAAAGAGGCTGTTGCACTCTATACACAGCTCTTAACGTGTTTCAATGGCCACATATAACCCTAAGTTCTCCTGCTCGAGTTGAGATGCAACGTGAAAGCCTGAGCTTACATCCAGGCCTCAAGGACAGGACAGACAGAAGACTTTGTTGTGTATAGGTGAAGCAGCTTGTGACTGCAACCCATGGGACCGGCAAGAGGAGTGTCGGTTCCCAAAAATAAGTGTCAGTAGGGTCCTCCAGCCCCCACTGACACAAATTAACCACTGCTGCAATAGTTTTCCTGGCAGGCCTATCAGATTATAAACACCCAGCCCTGTTAGTGTGGCTCAGAGGACAATGGGGGAAGTACATATTCAGTTTTTCTTTTCTGCACAGAGGCTAAGGCCATGTGTACACCTTTGGTCACCAAGGCTATCTACCTGGTGTGAGCCCCAAAAGGAGACACCATCATAGCCATGTCAGTGTTGGCAATGGGTGAAATAACTTTTGTAGTCAATATGGTTTCAGCTGCTTTACAGTCTGCAGCAGTGCCTGATTTGAGCCAGTGTTTGCACGTGGGGCCAACCAGCACTCATTTTTGTGCACAGGTACTTAATTTTCCTCAACAAACTTTGACCTAGAACAAGAGAAAGGAAAACACAAAAGGATTAAAGGAGGAAGAGAAAGAGGGGGAAAAGTGACAAAGAGAGAGAGGAGGAATGAAAAAGATCTTGAAAGGCTAAGATAAATTGGCAGGGAGTGTCTGGTGGTGGATGAAAGAGGTGTGTGGTGGAATCAAGACTACACAGTCTTGGTATTCATCACTTCCAACAGGCAATAGAGTCAGCAGTGGGCTTTTAAGCAAACGTTTTGGTCCCAAACTAGCTCTTTTACAAATTAATCACTGCTCTCCTGGGAGGACTGTCACAGGCAAAGGCAGGGAAAGAGGATGTTTGTTCCTGCTTTTGCAGGAACTGATTGTATGAACTGTGTGAAATCTGGATGGAGCTCTTGGGTTTTAGGTCTTCATGAAAAAGCAACAAGGTCTGTTGTGTGTCTCCATGACAGGTCGCTGAGGTCTGCTTTCACCATAGTATAGAATAAATAGATAAGTGAACTCAACGTATGAAGAGTAGGAGGTAATGATGGTGCATATGGTCAATGTAATTTGAAGGAACCTTCCCGTGTATTGAAGGACTCCAATGGGGAACACCCTACTCCAGGACAAGATGGTTGCATTAGAAGAGTTTGTTACTTCAAGCAGGGGACTGAAGCTGCTGGTAAAAACCCTCACTGGATACTGAACTAGCGATCAAGCCGTTGAATCAATACTTCAATGAATGGCCTCATTTAGAGTTTTGAATAAGCTCCAAGGAGAATGAATAAGAGCTTAGGAAGAAGCATGTTCATCCACAGTGCTGGGCGGGTCACCTAAGGGTTACTGATCAACAGAGAGCACAGTCTAGAAAATGTGTGATGGTGTCCAAGTGGGAAGTGATGGTCACAACTAAAAGACACTATCTACCTGAATGTTACAATGGAGTTGATCAGCAGCAGCATGGAGAGCAAGCCTTCTAAGATAAGACTGATATAGCAGTTCCAGTGATGATCATTCATTCTCTCTGGATGTCCTGGGATAGATGTTCCTGACACCGCACCTGCATTCCGTGCCCACCAAAAATGAACTCTTGGGATGATACAGGCATCCATGTGATGAAAAGAAGGGACATCAGGATTGTAAGATCCCCATTATTCATCTTGGAAAATAACTTGAGGGCGGACAGCCTGGACACATACAAGTAAGAAGAATTCAGAGAATCCGGTGAGAAACAGATGAACCAATTAGTAAAGATGTTAGTTCTTGCAAAGATTCTACTCAACAGATCATCAAAAATCTGTTACAATCTGGTTCATACCCTCCAAAAAGAAATGGCCTGATTCTGGCTGGAGTCTCCGCACATAAAAAGACCGGACTGTCCTATCTTTTTATGTGCGGAGCCTCTGCAGTTGTAAAGATACTACTTGTAAAATACATTTGTGAATAGCAAACAATTGTTAACTTGCTCAAAAGTGTAAGTTTACCTTTGTGAATCAGGCCCAAAATGTAGAAAAGAATGCATAGCATTTGGCCAATCGGATGAGGTATGTATTGACCATGAAAGCGAGCCACAGGAGAAGCACTATCAAAGTGAGTGTTGCATCCGTGGAGATCCCAGTGAAGTAATGCATTGTTCTTTGGCTTCAATGGCAAGAGCGCATTTTGCAAAAGATGCTGAGGGACAATGACTAGAGAGAGGGATAGATAGCAAAGGAAAGTATGTTCTTAAAAGCAAAATACAGTTTAAAAGAACAATTAGAAGAGACTAAGGCCCAGATTTGCAAAACGTTTCTGCCATCACGAAGCAACACAAATTGATGCAAAGCGGCACATGCTATTTACTATCCAGAACAAAGGGTGTTTTGCATTGGAAAGATGCTCATTACTGATTATGTTTGATATAAGATTTTGACATCACTAACACAAAGGGAAAGGTGGAGGTACACCATTGCACACCCTCCACAAACACTTCAAGACAAACCCACCAGAGTGCGATGGCTAGACAGTGTTAGGCCAATTTTGGTCCCTACAACTGAAAAAACAGCAACCCCCTATTTTAAATCACAAGCGGATATCTCATTTGTGATAGAGTGCCATTAGATTGGATGAGGAAACCTCCTCCCCAAGTTGAGGCATGCTTCCTCATCGGCGACGTCATGGCACTCTGGTAAGATGGTTCTACCAAGGTGGGCTCAAACTCATTACGAGGGAGTTCTTGATAAAACATACTGGACAAGATGGGATCCAAAAAACAGGAAGAGGGAGAGAGAAGCAGAAATTCATTCAGCTTCCCGAGCCTGTACTTAAATAATCAAAAAGAATGAATCGCTTAGGTCGTTTTCCAGAGTCTGTTGGCTCTGGAAAACGACCTAAGTGATTCATTCTTTTTGATTATTCAAGATGGGATCCAGACAGACTAGAAATACCTTAAGGTAAACCCAGGGTAATATCCTTAATAGAGGGTACCTTAGGTACAGCAAACATACAAAACAGAGGATGGAGAACTGATACAATGACCTTACAATCTGTATTACATATTACATGTGTCTATCTTATAAGATTTTGACATGTCTGTAGAAGAACCACTCATGCATTAATTCAGGTTGTCAATTTATTTAGAGAGAACCCTATCATACACATCTTTGATTAAAGCTTAATTATTTGTTAAGATCAACCCAAAGCAATTGAGTTTTGTAATGTGCCAAAAAGACAGATCAGAGCTAAAAACATTATTTTCTAATTTACTGCCAAGGTACAATTGTGCTGTTGTTGTTGCTGTTATTACTGTAATAGTTATTTTCAGCTAATAGGTAAAATTGGTCATTTCATCACCACTCGCTATGCAAAGAATGGGCCCAGAACCCCATCCCTAGGCCCCAGCGAAAGAAGCAGAAGCCGGGGCATACCATTGGGCTCCCCCTGAAGATGCACGGGGGCCCAAGACCCCATCCCTGGGCCCCGGCGAAGAAGCAGAACCCGGGGACTGCTGTCACGCTCCCTATGAAGATGCATGGGGGCCCAGGACCCCATCCCTGGGCCCCGGCGAAGATGCAGAAGCTGGGGACCGCGTCACGCTCCACATGAAGATGCACAGGGGCCCAGGACCCCATCCCTGGGACCCAGTGAAGAAGCGGAAGCCGGGGAACACTGCAGCGCTCCCTCTGAAGATGCACGGGGGCCCAGGACTCCATCCCTGGGCCCAGGCAAGGAAGATAAAGGAGGTGAGCGCTGTAAAGCTCCCCCATGCGGCTCAATTGCTGGCCGCACAGCACGCATCTGCCCGCAGGAGCGCGCAGACCAGAACAGAAGTGCTGGCTCCCGGTACAGCACGCTAGGGTGCTGACCGCTTGAGGGAGCCAGCGAGAGTGGCTGAGGGTGTGCTCCCCAAGCTGCTCTTCAACATTCTACCTGCACGCGGGGTGCCCGGGTGGGACCAGGCACCCCAGGAGATAAATGTAGTGTGAGGCCGCCAATGAAGGAAAAGAGAAGCGGCTCTCTCCAGCGTAGCGTGAAAGCCACTGTAATAAATTTCACAGATGGTGAAGAGTAGCGTCCCATAATGTCCTGCGGGACCTGGCCTTATTTTTGAGGCAAAAACACTTGTTTGTGGCGAGTGGTGACCTCACGAGAATGGGGTCAGCACTAAAAGGAGGCAAAAGCGCGGGGGAGCTGCCGGAGCAGCGCAGACTCTCCCCAAAAAGATTTGAAAAGTCCTCACCCTAGGATGGGAGGGACACCAAAAGGATAACCCCTCAAGGGCTTTAAAAATATCCAAAGCATTCCCCAGGCTGCAGCTTTTGGCTCTTTAGCTGGGAATGTTGTTCCCTCTAGGGCAAACACTATGACTGCAAGCTTTGTAGGTTGAAAATAGGCAAGGTGAATTTTCATGTTGAGAGACACTCTCTAGGGGTGAAAGGTAGTAACTGCACTAGTGTGTATTTACACCTGAGATGTCCTTTAGGGGCTATATTTGGACTGCAGTATATTATGCTGAATGTTTCTAAAAGTGTTTGCTGATGTATTTATGAAGGTGATGCCCATTAGGGGCTGTTGTTAAATTGCGCATTTCATGCCAAACATGCCTATACATTTTACTTGCACCTGCTTTATTGAAATAATGAGGCTGACAGCCACTCATGATCAAAGTTTGCATGCTTTAATGTCAGTAGTAAGTGCTCTCACCCAAAGTTATGCTCAAGTATTGCAGCTGCATACAAGTGATTGTTTTTGACGTGATCTGTTGGTCTAAATCTCCCTTTGGGAGAGGCAAGAATGATTACACAGTGTCATCCAAATGTATTTCCATCAGCTTCGGTATATTTGTAAATGGTTACATAGTATTGAGTAATGTGTTTGTAATAAATTTACTTTTTCAAAAGAAAAAGCACAGTCTGGACAATCGGTTCTTGAGTGCTATTATTGGGTAACTGTGCATGGTGATTACTAGCCCACACTACCTCCCTTGAGTGGGCCTTGGACTGCTCCGCTTCGCTACCTTGTGGAAGTCAAGCGGGGTGTTTGGTTCCCAGTGGAGGACAAATGTGGACCCATTACTTGTGCAGGCCACACAACTAATTACCCATTTTCTAACAAACATGTACTCTTTGTCAGCTGCAGCTGTACCACTATAACACAAAATCACAGAGATAGCTGTGAGATATCAGTGAAAGCCTAAGATTATCCATATTGGCTTCAGTTTTGTAGGAATGTAAAAGAGACTATGACCGTGTGGAATTCTTTCAGTGGTGCAGAAGAGTAGATAAAGCTAAAAAGGATCCTGGTGAGACTCACTGGCGTAGCAAGGGGGGGGCGGAGGGGGCGGTACGCCCCGGGCGGCACGAGATTTCGGGGCGGCAGGTAAATTTATCGCCAGCACCCCCCCCCGCTCTTAGGCGCTCGGCGGCGGCGGCAAAAGGCAGGGACCGCCACGGGCGGCAGAGTGCCTAGCTACGCCACTGGTGAGACTAGTTACTAGTAATGTTGATCACAAGCTGGGATAGGATTGAGGTAACAGGCAGCATAAGTTCCTATGTCCCTGCCCAAAAGATGATCTTTCTTTTTATTTCACACATGTCTTTGGTGATCTTTCACTGTATCCCACACATGTTTGTTGATGGTCTTTCTCTATATTCTATGAGCTTTAGCTCCAGACACTCTGCAATTACGTTCATGAGTTCAGTGGCGTAACATAAGCTGCCGCGGTGCGGGGTAGGGCCCCGAGATCCAGGGGTCCTCCTCAGCAAAAGTGGTAGGTGGTGGAAGGGAGGGGGACACTTCATGATCTTTGTAGGTGGACCCCCTCAAGTTTTGTGATGCCACTGCATGAGTTTTCAACAATCCTTCTCTGGCACAAAACTGAGAAAGCTCCAAATTACTCCCTTTAGCTCACAAACCCCCACAGGAACTTTCAACGGAATGGCTTCATGTAAGCTGTCAGTTTTGACAATTGGTGAGGAGAATATGCAGTGGCAGCCGGTTCAAATGTTAAAAAATATTCTTATTTATCGATGATATTTTTGTTAACAATATTCATAACAACATTTGCATGTCCATTTATATTGTTGTCACTCTCTCTCCCTGTCCCCTCTAGCTCACACTCTCTCATGACATCATAAATCATAAGGCTGAAGAACCCAATATTTGCAATATAAAATCCTTTTACACATGTACTGGTTAGGAATTTTTATTGCATGTTTTTTTCCCCAATATTAATCTTGAAAAGCATGGAAATATTTATTAAACATAGTAAGCAAGATACTGGACTACAGGTTGTCTACAATAAAAAGAAAGTAGAGAGTAATGCTACTTAATTATTTTATTAATAATGTGGAAATTTAGAAACAATTACTGCATTAAAAAAACACAAACTGTCAAGGGTGAGGTAGTTGAAGCTGTTCTCTTTAATGAGTAGCTATCAATGGGCACTGAGTGGAACCAGAATGCTTAGGGTATCTTAACTTCTCTTGAATAGGTTAGTGATAAAACAAGGCACAATGGTGAGAGACAGTGGAGTCATGGGATTGTGGTAACAAATAGTAAAAAGCAATCTAGAATCAATACATGTACCAGACCGAACAGCGCACTTGCAAGTATATTGTTTATAAAATATTTTTAATTGCCAGCTGCAGCTCCTCCGTTATGGCGAAGGAGCATCACCCCACCCCCCCCTTGCCAGCACAGACGCAAAACTTGTAAAATAAAATGATAATAATACAGGTTCACTATCATTTTATTTTACTTCATAGGGCTGAGTCTAGGGAGCTGTGCCATTGTGATGACAGCATAGGAGGAGTGGTGGGCACTGCTGCTCAGTGCGCATGTGGGTTTGGCCAAACTGACATACGCACTGAGATGTCTCGACCCGAGCTGCGTTGCCGGGTTAGAGACAGCAGGCACAGGCTCTCAGCTGTGGGAGCGAAAATCCAGGGCGCTCAGGCCAATCCTGGGGCTTCTCTCATGCTGCTAGCAGCATGAGGGCAGCATCTGCATTGGCCGTTGGGGTGCCTTTTTTTTCGTGTGCTGTTGTCGTAGTCCGTCCGTCCCCCTGTTCTGCCCCACCACTTTTCCCTGAGACCAGCCGCTCCTGATAAATGCAATAAAATGTCCACCGTGGAAAAGCAATAAAGATGACTTCAGCTACCATAATGCACTGGCGTAGATCTTGGACGAAAGACTAGGCTCTGAAGCATGAATGAATTATACAAATCCACTGTAGCCCACGTACTCTCGTGTCCTTGGTTCTGGAGCTCTTGTTCTGATGACCAGCACCCATTACATTATGCAGAAGATGAAAAACGTCCAGACATTTGAAGAGGGAACTGTGTACTCACAGTGGCCCATTCATTGCCACCGTGGCAAAAAAGCTATAAAACCCCAAAATTTAACAAGTCACAGGAGGGAGGCCATTTCATTTTTATAGGTACAAATCTATTTTTTTTTCACTGAACAACTTTGTAAATGGTAGGTTATGGCTTTTCCTGCTCATAGGTTATTAATAAATGTTTTAAAAAGTTCAGAAATCTCCTTAAATATATGGTTAAAGTGAAAATAGTGCCGGTAGAGCCACCCATTCTAGTAGAAACCAACCGAAACCTCAATGAAACTAGTTATTGTTCGCTGAGCGAACCATATCCCAGACTCCACTATATAAACCATATCTCACGTCCCAAATGTAATGCTCAGGACCTAATCCATGATGTGACAAATGACATCACAAAAAGTATCACTGACATCACCGTTACAATAAATGTAGATTTAACATTGGCACTATTACTATGGATACAGCATCGTTTATTTGTTTCGCTATGTGCTGTTTTTGGATGATACTGTGTTACTGAGTGTTTTTATTTTTAGATATTAATATTGTGAGGTTGGGCGTAAGCATTGTATTTGGGGGTGAAAGTTATGGTTTGTATGGCTCGGGCGTAAATTATGGTCATCATACCATACTTCCTCACCTCAATGTTTCATGTCCACTGTTAAAGTGCTTGGAGGTGGGCGCTTAAGCATCATATCATGAAAGGACACAAAAACTTGTCTGTTTAAAAGGTGTTTTAAGATATTCCCCACATTCCCTGTGTGCGACGAAGACTGCTTAACTTTAGCATAATCCCTTGCTGCCATCTAGTGGCCCAGTAAAAAAATACAACCTACCCAGTACTTTGCTAAGAGCAAGCTAAGCGGTCTTCAAACTTTTTAATACCACGACCCCCTGCCCCCCAATAAAAGAAACAAAATCACCAGGGCCTCCCCTCAAAGTTTTTCAAAATTCTGTTAAACTGGCAATATTTAAATATGTCTAGACTGTTTTAAACACTGCAGTTAAGTTCCGTTACCATTTTAAATTTTTTATCAAATACGTGATTGCCAGATTCTGGTCAGGCAGGCCTTATTAGCGTGTAAAAGTATCCACAGTGTGTTTATTAGAGTTGGGAGTAGGGGAGGTTTGAAGAATATTTAGAGTTTTTTCGCTTTGGACATCTTCTTCCAGCCAGGATATAAATGACAAAAGATGTTAGTGATGGCCCATTACAGAGCGGCTTACTGCTGCTTATTTTTTTCTGCTGTTATCAGAATAATGTTCCTTTCGGCCAGAGCATGCCACCCCCCCCCCCAAGGATCACTTGAGGCCCCCCAGTTTGAAGACCCCTGAGCTAATCAATAAGAAACACTTCAAAATAAGTGCAGCTGGCATATATGTTTATTGTATCGTTGACATATGGAAATCGAGCACTGTTTTGTTAGTTATTTAAGTTACTAATCTGTACATTCTTTTGTTGAATAAGGAAAATTCCAGAAAAGTACGTTTATATTCACCTGTATCCTTAAGATTATCTGACAGAATATCGAGGACAAATATATTTTGTGGGCAACATCTTGTGACAAAAATATCGAGGACAAGAAAATGGAGGAGGTAAGTACAAATAGGTAAGAATAGATTCACTATATTCAACTTCACATTCAGGCATTTTGGAGGAATATATATCTTCAAGGTATTGGAATTAAGCATATTAAAACTTTGCTTACCCATAGAAACTTATCTTCACAGTATTCTTGTCCTCAACATTCTTACCATGATATTTTGGCCACACAATATTTTGGGCCAGATAAATCATTCTTTCATGCAACGCCATACAATGCAGCAAGCCAACTAGCTGTGTGAAAGGGCAGGAATGCACCATATCTATCAAGATATGGTGCATTCCTCCTCTCTGCCTGCTCTGGCGCACCATCTGCTGCCTAGCACCAATACCGGCACTCTTAGGCCATCGTGCAAGGGTGCCTGCTTTTTTAGGCAGGATTATGTTTGTGCAGGAAGAGACACGTTCCGGTCCAAAAACAATCCTCTGAAGCGTTTTCCTCTTTCTAAGTGTGCACACTTAGAAAGAGGAAACAATTAGAAGAAATAAAGTAATTTCTCATCATTGTGCCTCCCCTGTGAAGGCGTAGCACTTTGATGCATTCCCAGGTTTACCAGTATTGGACAGTACAGGACTTCTATTAGTAACCCACTGTCAGTCCCCTTGGTCCAGGCAGCTACTTCACTCTGAGAACCATGAGAGCAGTGTTCAACCCAATTGCTGCCTGGACCAACAGTGGGATATTAATAGAACTTCAGAACTCCTGTACTTACTGTACCAGAGAGATTCTTCTTTTCAGTGTGCCTTCTGCTGATACCCTAGAGGATTTCTTTTTACGGCACATTGTTTGTTTTCATGGTCTTCACACATGATTGATTTAAGACAGAGGATCTCTTCCCACATGTCATTTAGCTTTGCATTTTTTTCTCACTTGGGCATAGACATTTGTCTGTCTGTTTTTACTTTTTTTTTCTTTTTCTTTTACAGTTTTATATAGCTCAAACTCGACCCGAAGGTATTGGAGCACTTTACATGAGCACCAGTTACATTAAACACAGACACATTAATTTTTGGCAGGCATGAGGAGATTAAGTAATTTGCCCAAAATCACAGGATGCTGACCCGACGTAGAGAGTCGAACCTGGTTCCCCAGTTCCAAAGTTGGCATCTCCGTTACGCCACATCCTCAACCTGTCTGTTGGTCACAACATGAGATAGATGCAGAGCCTTAGGGTAATTCAATAGCTGAAATATAGGAACAGTGTGTTGTTTGTTGCTTTTCACGTTGCACGGTGCTGAGGGCCTGAAACAAGGTCGCGCCGCAGCAATGACCCACACAACCACACAGTGCTTCGGTTGGGTCGCGAATTGCCTCTTGAGGCCACGCCCCGTTTATTTAGCATGCCCAGACCACGCCTGGTCTGAGCGCGTGGGTGGGACATATACGGCCCACGCCGAGTCTCAGCGCTGCACCGCTGACTCACTACATCCATCTCAACTCAGTCTCTTTTCCTTGGTTCCGCGGGCTGTCCCCCGACTCACCACTTGGCACCCAAAATCTCTTAGTCTGGAACTTGGGACAGGATTGTCTCTTAGTCTGTATCTGGGGTGATGACCTCGCCCCTGGGGCCGAGCCCCTGATGCTGCCGGCACTGTAGCTTGGTCATCTGGGTTCTGGGGAACTGCAGGGGTCACCGGATGTGTTTCTCTCGGTCCCCTTGGATTGTCACATGGCAGGATGTCCAGGCCTCCCATCTTGGCGGGTCCTTCTCCTGCTTCTCCTGCGGTAAGGTCCCTTTCTCCATCCGTGATTCCATCTATTTTTTTGAACTGCGACACGTTCCTGGTTACTTCCTCTCCCCCTTTCTCCACGGTGATCATGGTTCCTTTGACGCTGGTCACGGTCCAGTTCCCCTGTTCATACGGGGTCTGGAATTTTCCCCCTGGCCTCCGGTCTCGCATGATTACCCGGTCTCCATACACAAGGTCCCGGGATCTTGCTCTCCTCTTGTGACTGGCTCTTTGGTTCTGATGTTCTCTCCTCTCTGTGGCCTCATCTTTGTCATAGGGAGGCGGGGTCCACCCAGGGCAGGTAGGGATGGTGTTGCGGCGTGAACTGTTGAACATGAGCGCCCACAGGGCCTGACGCGTGGTGCTGTGTGGGGTGCTTCGGTACTCCCGGAGGAACAGCTGTAGGTGGCGTTCCGGATCTGCATTTTTGGCCACGGCAATGCGCTGGGACTTATTGAGAGTCCTCATAAACCTCTCCACCTCTCCGTTGGCCTGTGGCCATTGAGGAGTGATGCAGTGGTGTTGTATCCCGTGGTGCTGCATGAAATCTCGGAACTCCCCTCCTTGGAATGGGGGCCCATTGTCGCTTTTCACTTCCCTCGGGCATCAGAACATCGCAAATGTCTTTTCCAGGATAGGGGCAATACTGCCAAATGCGGTAGAGCTGACAACCTCCACTACTGGATAATTAGAGTAGCTGTCCATCATGACTAGGGTCGCCCTGCCATCAGGGAAGCTCCCAAAGTCGATGCTCACTTTCTCCCATGGGGTCGTTCCATGCTCGTCTGTTTGAATGGGAGCGGGTCGTTCTGGTGCGCTGGTTAGTTGGCATGCTGGGCACTTCTTCACCATCTCTTCCACTCGGCCCTCAAGCCCTGGGAGCCAGACCTTCTCCTGCATCCTGGCTTTCATCTTTTCAATCCCCCGATGTCCTCCGTGGGCCAGTTGGGTTGCTTGGTGTTGTAGCGCCATAGGGATGACTATGCGAGATCCCCGTAGCAAGATCCCTTCTTGGGTCATGCTCAGTTCGTGTTGGATTCTCCACATTTTAGTGAGGTGCTCCCTGTCGGGTCCCAACCAGTCATTGGCCGTCTGCAGGAATCGACTCCAATCGCCCCCTTGGACCACACTGCGCACTCTGGTAAGGACTGGGTCCCGCTCGGTGGCCGCTGTGATGTCCGTCAGTGTTAGCGCTTTGGGACAAGTGATCGTCGAGATCATGTTGATGTGAGCTTCCAGGGCTTCAACTTCCTTATCATCGTCTTGGCCATCTCTTGGGGTTAGGTGCAGAGAGAGAAAGTCGGCCGGATTTTTGGCGCCGGGTCGGGACACTATCTCCATCTCGTACTGTTGCAGTCCGATGGCCCATCCTTCGATTCACTGGGGTGGATGAGGGGCCGATCCCTTGATCAGGGGCACCAGCGGCTGATGGTCTGTGACAACCTTGAATGGTTGCCCACAGATGTACAAGTGGAAATGCCGGCATGCCCATCGGATGGCCAGAGCTTCCCTCTCAATTTGGGCGTAGCCTGTTTGTGGGTGAGAGGGACTTGCTGGCGTAGGCTAGTGCTGCCCATTTTACCGGCTCTTGTTCCTGTGTGAGCACCTCCCCGAGGCCCACCGGGCTGGCATCGACAATAAGCTCTGTGTGCTTGGCAGGGTCAAAGTATACCAGTGTGGTGTGGTCGAGGAGGGCACTCTTGACCTTCTGAAACACCGCCTCTTCTTGCTGTTCCCACCTCCATGTGGCATCGGAGCGAGTGAGGTTCCGCAGGGGTTCGGCTATGGTGGCCAAATCTGGAATGAATCGGCCTCAGTATGTGGCCATTCCAAGGAAGCTTCGGACCGCCGATACTGTCGAGGGAGGTGGCGCATCTTTTATGGCCTGGGACTTCCGTGGGTCTACCTGTATTCCCTCCTGGTTGAAGAGGTAGTCGAAGAATTCTATCTCCCTCTGGAAGAAGAGACATTTCTCTCTGTGCAGGGTGACGCCATGCTCCTGGAGCCGTTTCATCTTGGCTCTTAGATGTTGGTAATGCTCGTCCGCGGTAGCGGAGTGGATGATGATGTCATTACTTACGTTCAACACCCTGTGGAGCCCTGTTAAGATTCCCTGCACTGCGTCCTGGAACACCTCCGCTGCTGAGGATATTCCGAAATTGAGGCGCTTGTACCATCGCAGCCCCAGGTGGGTGCTGAATGTTGTGATGTACCTGCTCTCTTTATCCAAGACCAACTGGTGGTACCCTGCATTCAGGTCCAATTTTGAAAACCATTGTGACCCGTTGACGTCGGTGATGATGTCGTCCATTGTTGGTGTAATATGGCGTTCCCGCAGAATCGCCTTGTTGGGAAGGCGCATGTCGATACATTATCGGATCTTCCCCGGCTGTCGTGGCTTCTCTGCTATGACCATGGGTGATACCCACAGGGTTGGTCCGGATACCTTCTCGATTACCCCTTGGTCCTTGAGCTTCTGTAACTCTTGCTCAACGATTGGCCGGAGGTGGAAAGGGATCCGCCGGTGGCGTAAGGGGTTGGGCTGACTGATTGGTCGATATGGAGTTTCATCGGGGGCCTCTTGATGCACCCTAGGCCCTTGAAGAGGTCTGCGAACTGGTCCAATAGCTCCTCCGTCTGGTTCGCACGTACGCTCCTTGTGAATGTCACCAGCCCTAGGTCAACGGCGGCATGACTGCTGAGCAGTGTATCGGCCTCTTGGTTAATGACGTGGACAACTGTGGTGATCTTATTGTCTTCCGACCGGATGGGCACGATCATTCTTCCTCACAACAGTAGGGGGGAGTCACTCCCATATGTGAAGATCTTTGTCTTGGATGGTGTCAGTTCAGGCTTGGGTCGTAGCTTGTGGTATTGTTGGATCCCCATGAGATTCACTGACGCACCGGTGTCAATGACCGCTTTTACCTCCGATCCAGCTATCTTCATGGTGCACGTGGGCTGTGGTCTTCTCCGTCTTTTTAGTTCTTTGGTGAAGGAGACCAGGTAGGCCTCGCCTTCATCATCTTCAGTCGATGTGTCTTCTACTCGATAGGTTGCCTGTTCGGTCTTTTTGGCGCTGCTTGACATTGCCAACGAGGCGCTCAACAGATGGCGTACTAGTCTCTGCATCGGTTTTCCCCCTCTGTTGTCCTTGCGTTGGCTTCTCTTCAGACATACCGACGCGAAATGGTTTGGAATCCCACAGTGAGAGCATGTCCGGCCTTGGGCAGGGCACGCGTGGACAGGATGTTCTTCGCGTCCGCAGTATCCACATTGGCCCTTCGGAGTTGGGGGTGGGCGGCCCGGCGGCCTGCTCCCTCTGTCTTGGGTCCTCACAGCGTCAACCTTCTCCGTCTTGATGGTCCTGGTTCTCTCCGACTGCCGTGTCAACGCTAGGTCCATTTCATCGGCTCTGGCTGCCGAGAGGTCATGCTTCCTAGCCATGACCAGTATGTCATTTAGGGGTATGTTTGGCTGTCTTAGTATCAGTCCACGCAGTACTTGCTGCAGACGCTCTGGATTATTTGGGCGTCAATCTCTTCTGTTGCTCGGTCATCTGAGATGTAGGTGCCTGCCAGTTCCCTCAGTAATGCGTAGAGCGCATCGATTGATTCCCCTTCTCTCTGCCATGCCTGGCGTAGCTTGAATCTTTCTAAATCGGGGTTCAACTGTGGGTCAAAGTGTGCATTAAGCGCTGCTACGGCGGCATCGTAATCGGTGGGTACCCCAGTGTTCGGGAGGTGTTTGAACAGGAGGTACATCTCCTCTCCTGCGTAATGGAGCAACTGCGACCGCTTTACAGCTCCATCGGTTTCTCTTGTCTCTACAAAGTAGTTCTCTAACCACCCTATCCACGTCTTCCATCATGGGGACGCAGTGGTGGAGTCGGCTTATTCACTAAATGGGGGTAGGACCCCTGTTGGGGCGTGCTGCGTGATCACGTGGGCAGGTGGCTGGTTAGCGTTGGGACACAAAGGGAAAATAAAATTATAATAACTCACATTATTATCATTTTATTTTCTCCTACTTCCACCCACTTTGCGTTAGGGGGCAGGGGAGGAGTGGTAGCACCCTCCTAAAGTGCGCAGTGACTGCTTGACCGGCCCTCTCAGGCCACCCAAAACAGTCTTGCACACTTCGCATGTTCTCCATGCAGGCTGCATCGCAGCCTATGTGGAGAACATACCAAGGCCTCCAGTCAGCATCTGTGCGACGAAACACAGCGCTCAGACCAATCACAACGCTGCCTGGTCGACTGGGTGTGCTTCCAGTAAGGCCGAGCAAGGGAGGACTACACAGGCAAGGAAGCTGTGAGAAGATACGTTTTTTTTATTTTTTTTTTATTCCCGCTCCCCCATGTCCTACCCCCCGCCCTACCTCCTGCATCCTCCCCCCCTCCAGACCCGCCCCGACCACCTCCAATCAGTGCTGGCCACCACTGATATAAATCTAGTATTCTAAAATTTGGATTAGGAACCTCAAATGGCAATACATCCTGCCAAGTACGTTTTCTCTGCTGCAACGTCTTATAATGAAAGTCTTGCTTTTAGAAACTGCCTCGCAAATCAGATATAAGCTTGAAATAGGAGTTCCTCCTCCTACGTGGATGGGCATTGTTTCTGATGTGCCTTTATTGCGCGCCGCCTCCCCTCCCACAAGCCTATTTCTGACACTTTGACCCTTCTGATAGAATAATATGTGCTTTCGGCGGGGGCTGGGGTGCAAATAAAAACAGCCCCACTATTTAATGTCTAGACTCTCCCTTCCTTGCCTCGACCACAGTATCCCTCTTCTGAAGGTTTCTGACACATATACAGGGTTGTAGTGCTTGTAATGAGCCCTTGTAGGAA
Organism: Calotriton arnoldi; assembly: GCA_963921515.1. NCBI lineage: Eukaryota > Metazoa > Chordata > Amphibia > Caudata > Salamandridae > Calotriton > Calotriton arnoldi. The sequence continues at coordinate 686,701 of CAWUFW010008301.1, forward strand.
ACCTGCTTTGTGGTCTATCTGATGAATGCTATAGGGTTCCAGCACAGCTGGTTTTTTATGTGGTAATGGTGATGTATGGAAGGCTTCTAAATGATTGGCACCAGAACCCTGGCAAGGAGTACAGCAATTTTTTATTAAATGATCTTAGAGAGAGAGCTCAGTGCAGCATTGACTGATGTCTCTTTACATGTCAGGTCAAACATTTCTTTACATACACATTATTTTGTCATAGGCTCTATCAGGGTAAAATTATACCTGGTGAGTAGCATAATTTTGCAGCAACTCTACAGGGAAGTTTCTATCACATTTCACAAGAAGCAAGGTTAGCAAGACTGTTATGTTATGTAATTGATATTTATTAAGCGATTGAATCACCAGTTGAATGAGATTTATAAATTAAATAGCCAAGTTTTCAGTAGTTTCTTGAATGCTGATAAAATTGGCACAGGTGCAAAGGTTTAGTGGCAGCTGATTCCAGTGATGTGGGGCCAAAAAGGAGAAAGCACAACTCCCATATCTGACCATACGAATGCGCTGGGGGCATAGTAGCAGTTGATCCCCGGATCTCAGTTTCTGGGTAGGAAAGTACTGTTGCATCCTATTTTGTAAGTAACAAGGCCCTTTTGCATGCAGAGCCCTATGAGCCAAACATAAAAGTTTGAAAGTGGCACGCTTTCTTACGGCAACCAGTGGAGAGATCCTAGAGTGGGTTCCCAAGGAGAGCGAGATGGTAGGTTGCAGACTAACCGCGCTGCTGTGTTTTGGATCGCCTGGAACTTAGAAAATAGACCCTCATTCATTGCAACCAAATTTCTGTAATCCAGACAGCTCACAATGAGTGTCTGGATAAGTGATTTCTTTGTCTGCAAGGGTAACCACTGAAAGGTTTTTCTGAGCGTACGCATTATACCAAAACAGGTTCCGGAAATAAAGTTCACATGTTCTTTCATGGATAGATTTTCATCAATTAGAACCCCTAAGTTTTTTACTACTTTTTTTGGAGTGGGAGTGATGCCCAGATCCCATAGCTACCAATCGTCTGACCAAAAGGAATGACCTTTCCCAAAAAGCAGTATTTCTGTCATGCTGGAATTCATTTGAAGTTGATTAGCAGACATCCATGCGTCGATCTTAGTCATACAGTCCCTGAATCTAAGTTTTGTAGATTCAGAATTGGGATCCATGGTGATGACAAGCTGGGTGTCATCTGCATAAGAGATGACCCCAAAGCCACACGATCTTATCACTGTGGCTAAGGGGGCCACATAAATATTGAAAAGAGTCTGGCTCAGAGGTGAGCCCTTTGGCACACCCTTGTCCAGTGCCATAGTTCAGGAATTGAATGAGTCCAACTGTATTGACTGGGTTCGACCATCCATGAAGCTTTCCAACCAACCTAATGCCTTGACCCCAATTCCAATTTCCCCAGTCTTTGAGCTAAGTTTACATGGGAGATGCTATCAAACCCTGTAGACAGGTCAAGCAAAACCAGCATGACAGAGTTCCCCCCATCCAGAGCAAGTTTGATAGAGTCTAGGGCCTCTGTTAGTGCTGTTTCGGTACTATAAGATGCTCGAAATCCTGACTGGGAAGGGTCCAACAAGGAATGAGTTTCTAAAAAAGTAATAAGTTGTTGGTTAACTAAGGTTTCCAAAATTTTGCCCAGAGAGGGGAGCAATGATATAGGTCTATAGTTGGCCAGCTCTTGAGGGTAAGCCGTAGTCTTTTTCAAGATAGGTCTGACACGAGCACTTTTCCACTTAGTTGGTAAGGATTCCAGACTCAGGGAAAGATTGAGCAGATTGGTGACAGAGAGAAGAAGATCAGTGGTCAGACTAGAAATAATGTGTGGCGGGCGGGGTCGTCTGGGGACCACGATTTGGTTCCATTCATCAGGATCGACATATGTTCTGGGGTGGCAGGATCAAAGGTGTCCAGGAGAGTAAGATCAGTGGTATCCGAGATATTATTCGGAATTCGGAGTATTTCTTATGTATCTCAATGGACCGTCCTTGGTAATCTCTACCTAGTAGTGTGGTCTCTAACTGAGTACACAGAATCTAACCCTATAATAGGTTTGTCTCAGACCCCATGGATTGAGACAGAGCACCGTGTCCCAGCTGTGGTAAGATAATGGTCTGACGCAGGATCTGCCTTCGTGACCTACCCCTCTCTGTCAATCTGGAGGTAGAGATAACCAAGGACGGGCCAGTGGGATACATAAAAAATTCTCTTTCCAGGGCTCTTCCCTCCTAATTTCATTACATATAAACCCACACTGGAGCAGGGTAGAAGTCATTATATATAGTTTTTCTGGTCTGAAAGAAATGCCATGGATCCTTTCTGGAGCAATACTCCTCAGGTAGTTTTAATCACTGTCCTTACCACACACACTCTACCCTTGATTCACAGACCCTCACTCACTCTTACGGCAAAAAGAGAAGATCCCCACCAAGTAGCCCTTTAGCAGGGCCCGTGGGGCATTGCAGCACCGGCCCCATGAGGAGACAAAGCCCAATGATGAAGCATGACACCCACCTGGGTGTGTGAAGGCTCTAGCTTCCATTTAGGAAGACCCTCCCCTTAATTGCCCAATCTCCACCTATACGTCACAGGTTACATGAAGTGTGTACAAGCAGAGTTCAGGGCACCGCAGGAACAGAATGTTCTGTGTGTGCACATTGGAATGCTAACATTAGAATGTACAGGTTGATCAGGCTTAGGCACAACTGCTAGCTTTAGTGACCACAGAATAGCCTCAGTAGTAAATGGAGACCCATCGAGAGGAGATGCGTATTACCTTTTATGGTAAAATGCTTAGCTGCTATGATTATAGCAGTATAGCAGGATCCTTTCTAGATCTCATTTTTACTAATTCACCCTTCCTATAGGTAGATAACCCATCCCACAGATTTGGACTGACCATTACGTTATTAATTTCTATCTGGACACTGTGAAATCTGAGGTCTTGAATACAAGAGCCCCGATACTGACAAGATCCTGGAGGAAGGTTGTGCCTTCTCTCTTTACTGCAGCTTACTCTACCCCCACCTTGATATTAACCTAGCCTAAACAGCTTCAAGGGAGCTCTCACCCAGGCTTTAGACACCATTGCTCCGCTCAGACTCAGTCGGAATAAAAATAACAAAGTTTCCCCTCGGTACTCTGATGCCTTAAAAAGGGAGAAAACAGCCGGCAGGAAATTAGAACGTAGGTGGAGAACTACCAAAAACCCTGGAGAGAAAGCCAACTATAGAACTGCGTTAGGAAAATATCATTCAAACATTAAAGATGCCAGAAAAACACATATAATAGACAGGATCAATAACACGGGTAACTCATCAAAAGACCTCTATAGAATAGTAAAGAAATTCACAAAACCTATAAGTTGTGCCTCACAATTTCAGCCTCGCAGGATCTCTGCGATAACCTTGCTAACGTCTTTGAGGAAAAAATGTCCAACATCTACAAGTCCTGGTTGTGGACACATATGCCATCTGCTTCCCGGATTGCACTTTACTGGAGATGCATCACCCACGCTCATATGAGCCTCCACTGCACCTGCTTGTACTTTTCAATGGGTGCAGCTGCTATCCTCTTTGCTGAACGTACACTGGTTCTGTTCTCGCACTGCAGCAGGCTGCATACGTGCCAACTCACACGGTGCCACTGTATAACACACGATATTGGTTCCCATCACACGGTCTCCCGGTGAGGAGCCGATGTCACACAGTGGCAGTGGCGGCTGGTGGATTTTGAAAGTGGTGAGGCGGAAAAAGTTGTACCCCAATGTAATAAGCGAGCGAGCGAAGCTAGCGAGCCCGAACTGCAAAAGGAGGGTGCGGGGGGGTTCTCGCCCGCAAGAAAATTTTGGATAAAATGGTGGGTTTTACACCACATATTTACTGCAAATTGTGAAGAAAACATTAGAATCAAATCAAAAATGTGCCCAATCCTCAAACTGGTCTGCTTGCCAAATAACCCCCAAGCCAAGCACATTCAACTAACGGAAACAGGCCCTCTAAGTGTTTCCCACCTGTAACACATCTCTGAACCACCAATGTTTTCATTCTATATAATAATGAAAATGCTGCAGTTTGTTCTTATTTATCTTATGCAACTTACAACCATTGACAAGGCCTATAGTCCGGGCTGGTTGTAGGTTTAATGTCACTCGTATTATATATCTGGAGGCAATGACAGAAGAAGCACAATACCAGTGGGGCAGCACACTATGCTAAGTACAGATTTTTAGCTTAACAGTTTTAAGCCACCCTCATAATTACATTGGCTGCCCCTACGAGAGACCCCCCCAGTTTTTTCATCCCACTTAAAGCGCTGCACACATACTTTACTTACACTTTTCGTGAGAGCCCTGGGAAACTGGGACGCACAGGTTACTCACACATAAATCAGAGAAAGAAAAATAAACACCAAGCTCCCTGGAAGACACAGCCTAACATTTGACCTCTGTCTTTGATTGCACAGCAAATGTGACAAGATAAGAACAAGATTTAAAAGCTTGTTTACAGAAAGCGAGTTTGTGGAAAAACACAGTATACAAGATTTTGGCAATGGAAGGGACGAACCAGACAGCCTAAAACAAAGCCAGCAAACAGAAAATGTGAGTTACAAACCACACAGCTAATGGTAAGCAATGGGCGGAATGTATTCCTAGGTCAACTTTCTGAATGTCCCCAATGTCTTTAGAAAACCAGACAGCTACGCGGTTTGGTAGGCTGAGACGTAAAAAAGTAGTTATATGAATGTGAGCAGTGGAAGGATAGATGTCATCCAGTCAAAGGGATTGTAAAGAACATTTTTTCCAGGGGAATGACAAACACGAGAGGAAGAAAAGACATTAAGTAAGAAGCAAGCAAACAAGTGATTAGACAGGCAACCAATGATTAGCAATGGGCTGGCACAAAGTCCACTGGAAGTTTTTGATATAGTTCACAGAATGTCTTTTACGCACAGACAGCTAAAAGGCGTCTGTTGGCAAGATCTAAAAATAGCAGATCAATGCAAATGCCTAGGTCCTTGCATTGGGGGAATGGGACAATTGGGCTACTAAGGGTTTGTCGGGCTGAAGGGAGAGGGTGCAAATGCATGCGTGTGAGCGAGTGCATAGCTGGAAAGATGAACGCATGTGTGCATGGATGAAAAGATGAATGTGTGAAAAGATGGATGCTTGCCGTTATCTCCCCATTTTGAGGGCAGAGAAAACAAATGCTTCCCCAGCTCCATGAAACAGAGAAATCTGGGGAGAGGTTGCATTGTCATGGCTATGCTGGGATCAGGGAAAGCCAAATTTCAAGTCCCATAACATTATGCCATTTTGTTTCGAGTGAAAGTCTGGTGCATTGAGGAAAGTATGGTCACAACACAATGGGGCCACAGACAGTGCACGGACACACACTGGTGAATGTATTAATGCACCAGTGTCTGTAACGATGCGTCAATGGATGCCTTAGAGTGGGAGCGTACATGGATGGCTAAATAGGTATGGATAAGTGCCTGGGTGTGACTGGATTGATAAAGGAAGGAGCAGATGTGGCGGAAGTCAAGAGCTGGACTCCATGGCGTCAGTGAATACCAGCAGAAGGCACATAGGTCCCAGGAACTCCACAAGAGACGCAAGCGGGACACCAGCTGCCATCTTCCTGCTCTGTGGCCCCTCCTTTCTACATACATATGACTTTTATACTCCAAAACGACAGAACCTTAGTTGACTTGTAGTTACACAACCTCTGGCTTACCCGAAAGATGAGAAATCCCCTGAATCCACCCTGGTTTACTGAACTGCAAGATCGAAATCGGACACTCCAAAGTGGTGGAGTCGTGGGGTGCTCGAGATTTGAGGTGGGTCTTGGTGAGGCCTTTGGGGCATTTTACAAATACATGTCTACTGTTTTTTGTGTTTTCCATATGTTACCTATTTTTAATAGAGGTGGGTGATGAACCAACAAATTAACAGGAAAAGCCAACCTAGAGTCGAGCCAGGGGTCAGTCTGGGCTCAAAGAGACCAAGCACAAGCAAAGCCAGCAAAACATTTGTTAAGTAAATCGTGCAACAATCATCTTGTAAGCACAGAAAAAAAAGTTTCACATTTCAAAAAAGTTTTCTTTGTAAGGTGGTAGTGTTTCAATCTAGTACATTAGTTTTTTATACAGATGAACTGATAGTCATTTGCTAGTAGTGGTAATTGCTTAAGATGAGCTTAGAAACATGAATGCTACCTCCTGCCTTGCCCTAACGATGATGTCAGTATAGAACCAAGTGGCAATTCAGAAGGCCATTGCGTCCTATATGTAGCTCACGTGCAAGCAAGGATTTTATACAGAGCATATCCTGAACGGATTTAGCTCAAGGTGCTGTCAAATGTGCTGATGAAAGAAAAATTGTCACAGTAAAATAAAATAATTACCTAGCATCACACAGTTTGTTCAACTGAGGTGAGGTAGCCGAGATTGATCACAGGTTTCCTGAATTAACACTGCACAACTCAGCCATTAGACTTACTTGACAGTGCCTGCACTGAGAAAGCGTTCTTCTTAATACAGTTTCCCTTCTGAGTGGGTAGGCTTGAACAACGAGGTAAGAGGGCGGGCAGGAAAGCAAAAATCATGAGAAGGCTCGGCTCGTTTTGAGATTGAGGTTCTAAGAGTACCTCCAACGAGCCAGCCATTAGGCTTTAGCCTTTTAACTCTAGGCCTCTCCTGATAGTTCACACCAAGTGCCCTGCCGTGCGTGGGCAAGGTAGGTGGCACTGGAACTTGTTATCTACTGAGAAAATATTGTATGCATTTGCCCCAAAACAATTTCACTACGATTGGGCACATCAGTGACCCATAACAGTTGCAGACTATCAGAGGTTCTAGACAATAAAATACAAAAAAGCAAGAAGTGATACTCGATTCTTACATTTCATAATAATAATGAAAAACATACCTCCATTTAAAAAGCAAATGTGTGCGCCTTGAGACTGAAGTCTGTAGTGTCCACTCTGTAAGTAATAAAAATAAACCCATAAGTACATTTCAACTCAGATGGACTTGTTTCTCTTGGGCTTGGTTCCACTTTATCTGCAGCTCTTCCTCTCGGCCCTGGATTACTAGGACCCCTGTCGTTCCGTGCCTGTTCTTCATCTGATCTCTTTTCCCCAGACCTGGCGACTCACAGTAACTAAAAGGGTCGACTGGCCTGCAGGGCAATCAAGCTGTGCCCGAAGGGCTGGTCTGAAAGGTCAGCGTTTGATAACCCCACATCAATAGTTCTCTCTTTTGGGGGCTCTTCAACCACAACTGCCTTAACAGGAGAATCAGTTTGAACTTGAACAACACCTGCGGTATCTATGCTGGTACTCGACAATCCAGTCATTGCAATCTCAGATGGGCCACTTGCCATTGTACTCACAACCATCACAACGATGGCATTTTGCACAGAAATGTGGCTTAATTCAAGCACATTAATAAAAACACTTTTATGCATCATAGAAAGTTTATTTAATTTGCGATTATGTTAATATCTGTCTGTATATGCAAATCCATATACATTTCATAGAAATCATTATTAGTCAATGAACAAAATGCAAACCCTAAAAACTTTTCCGCCCTGGCATGCAGGACATTGTTGCGATTGATATAGGCCTGCCTACTCATGCCTGTCTAGGCACACTGCTAAGGCCTACCCACAGCTCAGAAGGAAGAAGGAAGTGGACTGAAAGTCAATGTTTCACGAGCATTAAGGCCTACCACCAGTCCATGAGTTTGGTGCAGATATACTATGCATGTGTGGTGCGTACCTGCCGGGCCCATCCTTATGCTTACGTTTACCAGCTCAATACCAAAACAAACACGTTCTGACTGAAAGACTAGGCCAGTGTCTGATCCATACTGTCACACACTTTGCTTCTCAAACTCCAGGGAGGGGTGTTGTTTTTGTAGAAAGGGCCAACATCCAAGCTGTCCCTGCAGAGAGAACAGCTAGAGACAAATTATGATTCCATGCTACACAACCTCTGCAGTCATTGAGTCACACAGAGGTCGTCATTGGTTGATGCATTGCTTCACTTTTTGTTTTGTTACACAGACTACAGTTGTGAGGCTCATCAGACATTTCGTGTATTTGTAAAGCACACGTTTACCCAGAAGGGTATTTTGGTGCTGAATAAAAGATGCTTATTGTTATCCAACTCGTCGGTACTCATTTTATCGACCTCAGAAGGAGGTGGACCCATCGGGATATGATACTGTGGTCAAACACAGAGCCCCTACAGTCAACGCATTAGTCCACTAAGCCACCAGGCGATTACTTCGACTTTCCTGTCTAATGAAAGTAATTTAACTGGGTGGAAGAACTTAATTGAATTTTTGATGCCGTTTCGCTATGTGGAAAGCCTAGCACAAGTCCAGGATTACGGAATGCTAAAAGTGAGATTGTGGTAAAAGTCAAGCTGATTGATTCTGTTATAAATGTGGTCTTTTTTTTAAAAAAAAATCAAAAGTCTACAGTCTGCCGTCTGCTGCACTCCTGGCAATCAGCAGGAGGAACTTTTACGCCCACACCGTTCCCTGCTGCCTGCAGTGCCCTTTTAAAACATTCATTTGAAGGGACTCTCAAGTCAGCCGAACACAGCTCCCGCAGAGAGCAGAGGTCTCCTTTACTGATTTGAACTCCCATTTGTCTTTATGTGAGAGTCTCACATAAAGACAACAGTGAGAGTAACTTTTGTACGGTGCTAAAATCCACGCAACCGTCGCAACGCCAAACCCAGTGCCCCATGCTACCACAATGAAAGAAACTTTTTTTTTAAATGAATGATCATACGAACTCGGAACTCCTGAAACAACAAAACTTGCCTGTTCATTACAGCCCTAGAGACAAGGCCTGGGTCCGACCACAAGTTGGTTTAAGGCTGCTCTGAAATGAACTGACCTGTGACGCTCTGGAGCTTCAAAGAGGGAAGCAGCCACCTCGAGTCTGCGCAGACTCGATTTCTCGGCTTCCAGACTGTTTGCATCCTCTACCCCACCCTTTCCCAACTCGTCACAGTGACGAGTGGGAAAGGGCGGGGTGACCAATTCTCCACTCCCTGATTGACGTGAAGCCCCGGCGCTACAGGGCTTCACTGTAAAACGCCCAGGGCTGATTCTATCTCCACGGCATCAGGGGGTGGAGACTGGTCCGCAATTCAATGCTTTTGCCGAGCTGATGACATCACAGGCCCCAGGGCTGTGAGATTGTCAGCCAGGCAAATGATCTAGACTTTGCCACTCAGCGTCAGCCTCACTGCAGACTGCAGTGTCAACGCACCGTGAGTAGCAGGCAGTGTTTAGCAGCCCCGGTCGGTCCTGAAAAAAAGAAACTAATGACGCATGTTTAGGCTGTGTGTATTAATTATAAAACAAAACAGTAAAGCACAACACTTTGCTTTTATATTGGCAGACCAGTGCCAGCTAAAGTAAAGGAGGCGGAGCCCCGACGCCCTCAACGAGAAACCGCCACTGCACAGTGGCAGGCAAAATAAGGTGAAACCCACTGTAAATAGTGGTTTTCCAGCTCGTTTCTTGAGGCTTTGAAGTGCTGAAGTCCATTAAGGGGTGTGAAAACATTGCAGGACATTGGCTCAAGGACGAGTGGCTTGGGAGCGGTGTAGGGTTCAGCAGAGCCTCGAAGGTACTTCTCGACACAAGGGCTCGCCCCCTTCAAAGCCACTCCCCATCCTCACATGGTGAGTTTTTTCTTCAAGCTGGCAGGTATGAGGCTGCAATGTTCAATGTTCTAGTGGTACCTTTGGGTATCCACTGGCCTGAAGCTGACAACTCTGAACTCCTCTAGATTCTCTGCACCCTTTTTGGTTACATTCACCCACTTTTCCTCAATGCCACCATCTAGAACATGGCTACTTCCGATGTGCCACTTTTTTAAGGCCATGCTGCTGCAATACCTTGCGAATGCTTTTTCAGATCTGGTTGTCCGCGTCCTTTTCAGATCTCCATCTCTTCATTTACAGCTGGTCACCAGGATTTGCAACAGATAACCTGCCTCTTTTATATTGAGGTATTTCTGAAATGATTTACTACTGGTCAATTTACATGGTGCCAAACTGATACATCAAACACAGTGCAAACAAATGGTCAGATCACATCGCAGATGGTGTGCAAATGTAGCTCTTCAATGAGGCCTGGCCAACGATACACTTGGCCCCCGAAGTTTCACAAATTTTATTAAAAATCACGTTTTTATATGCAGTCATTTATTGTGATTAGAAAACAGCAATAAGACCCCTCTTGCATAGCACCCTGTCGATCTTAACACAAACCTCCATGTCATAATAAGCAGTGCTGTACTTCTGATGCTATTCAGGAGTGCTCGTAACTGAGCCATCTCATTTCATCTGAAGTATAATAAACGCATGATATTGAAGAAAGTACTTTCATGGGGGGGTGAAAGGAAATAGGTCCTCTGGGGTTCCAGTACTCCACAAGAACATCGTCCTTAATCTGTACATAGACATCTGTATGCGATTTCCTAATAGTAAATTTGTGCGATTCGCCATTAGGAAATTGCAAACAGCTATGTACAACAGTGTGTTTTACACTTCGTGATTCGCAGTGGGTCGCAAGGGACCTGCTTCATTAATATTCATGAGGCAGGTTGTAATTTGCAACCCATTGGGAATGGCCGTCAGTCACAGGGATGGTGGCCTGCTGGGGTCAGCAGACCACCATGCCTGTGACTGTTTTTTAAATAAAGCAGTTTTTTTTTTTGAAATGCAGCCAGTTTCCCATAAAGGAAAAGAGGATGCATTTAAAAAGAAAAAACAAAAATTTCCTTTTAATTTTTTAAGAGCAGGCAGTGGTCTGTGGGACCACTGCCTGCTCTTAAAAAATGTTGGCGCCCACATTAACAAAGGGGAAGGGGTCACTTGGGTACCCCTTTTCATTTGCGAATGGGTTACCACCTCCTTCACTAAGTCGGTAAAGTATGAATGCTTTGCAACCGCATTCCAGTCGCAAAACATTCATACATGCCCCTGCGACTCGTTATTATGAAGCAACGCCCTTGGCTCGCCCCTTCCTAATAGCGACTTGCAAAACCAATTTGTAATTCGGTAATAGCTTACTGAATCACAAATAGTGCTTTGTACATTTAAAAATACTTTTTTCAGGTCACAAACCGCCCGTTCGCGAGCTGAAAAAAGCTTCGTAATCTGGCCCTTAAGTCTCAAAACTGCCACTAGTGATACTCCACCACATGGTGGTGCTGTTTGTCTAAATTTGATATGAGCACAACAACAGAGTTAAATAATTCAAAATACATTAAAAATGAATAATCCTAGGCCTGGGAAAGATATTTCACTCCGCTCTCTGAGTTTTTCCCACTCCGCACTCCGCGTGGCGCACAGAGTTCTGAAAAGCTCCGCTCCGCATAGTGGAGAAGCATTTTTTCCTCGCTCACCAATGAGTGAGGAAAATCTTACTCCAGATCACCTCCCAGCAATATTTCTCAACGCGGGTGATCGCAGATGGCCACAACCGCTCGCTTTGAGAAACCTTCCGTTCGTATTGCGGAAGCTGCTGCTCGAGTAGAACATCTACTCGAGCAACAGAAAGAAGCAGTGCCCTCTTGCGCTGCGTATGGTGCTGTTCGCGCTGATTTTCCAGTGCGGAACAAACACCCGGCGCTAAAAATCAGCACGAACTGCGCGACCTAGCACCCTCCACCACAAGCTGAACTCCGCGTAGCACGGCAGAATTTTTTGGTCACTTTGCGGAGTTCCATGTAGCAGAACTCCACATACTCCGCCCAACCCTAAATAATACCTGCCGCCCCGCCATTCTTATAGCTTTGGGTGGCCTGTAATAGTCGGAATTGTCACACTTATGGGCATGCAATGGTACTATCATTGGCAGCACTGGCAGGGGCAATGGGTGGTGCAGGATCTAGTGGCTTCCTGAGAAGACCCCTGGCACGTACCTTTTTTTTTTTTAAATGTAGCACTGCTGTACAACATATTAATAACCATGTTATTGTGGACATACCGATCAGTACAATTGAATGTAAAATAGAACCACTGAGCTCAAGCAACTCACCAGTCTCAACCTTCTAAGTTGATGGGACACAAGACACACTCCAGTGGCACATTGCCCTAGTCTTGGGTCTAAGTGGTTCACAGGGGTCTCCCCAATAACAAGGCCATCAACAAACAGCCATAATATTATGAAAAGTGCATGTGCTCCAGTAATCAAAGCTTCCTGCGTAGTCCATGGCCAGGAACTGTTTTAAAGGAAACATTTTACAAAGACTTTAGTTCCTCAAATAAATCAATTCAAGTGTTTTCCAAGCAGAAACATTAGTGAATCCAATTCAGTCCATTTACTGCCTATTGCAAAATTGCCCAAAGTTTGAATACTGAAGATGTCAGTCATGCTGTGTTGTAAGGTACGTGAAATTCTGCTAGAAGGGCTGTTTGCAGGGAGAATGGTTTACCACATGCACATAACTAGCAGGAAAAACAGAGAAATGCAGGTTAAGCCAAACAATGTCAGAGAATGTTTCCTAATTTATTGCCAAATGTAACAACCTCGTGGCTAAGGGATAGTACGTGCAGAACAGGGTACATTGGGCCAGAACCAGACTCAAAACAAACATGCTTGAAAGCAACCAAAGGCCTCTCGTTGGCAGGCAATATGCAGAGAACTGAAGTACGCTGCCAGTAATTACAGAAACACATAAGGAACGGACACAACCCTGGGAGGTTCATGCAGAAAAGTAAGTTCAGTTCATAAACTTTATTCGGTTTTTTAGTAAACCATAAAAGTCACATATATACACAAAAAAGTACGGAATATTTCAAAAGGAGTGAAAGACATAAAATCAACCATGAACAGCTAAAAAATGCAACACTGGACCTCAGCAGTAAAGCAATCATTTTTCAAAAGTGCATAGTGCCATTTTTTTAAATTTTATTTTTTAGGGCAAACTTTCTTGGCTAAACAACAATATGTAAACTGGGGCATGTAAACATTAAATAAAGTGCATGATAGCTTTCCACTGAAGCTGACAGGTTATAATCAAGTAAAATACATTTTCTTATTGCCAGTGACTTTCAGGGGAGAATTAAAATTCAGCCAATAGATAGATGCTGAATTGATGTTGGTCATTCTAAAAGAGCAATAATACTTAATTAACAGTGCCAGAAGAATCAATATATGCATTATACAATCCTCCACTAGTTGCAGGTGATCATTTTAAAAGACAATCTCAGAGGGTAACAAATAAAATGAAATCTCAAGTAAAAAGACCTATTATTTTTCAACTAATCTCCTTAGGCGAATGGCAGCAGAAATAAATCTATGTCATTTCACAGTTGTATTCTGATTGAAGCAGTCAGATAGAACAACGCTGGTCTACATTTTTTAATATTCAAGACCCTCAGAAGTGGTAAAATGTATTCACTGCGTGGTTTATTGTATAACTTGCAGAAGAAAAAAAGTTCAGCATGTTCTGGCTTGATCTGCAGTCACAGGGGCATCGATCCAGAAGGGCAGAAAAGTAATTTATATCCAAAATGGGAAAAAAACGGGAAGCAGAAAAAAAGGAATTGAGAAAATCCAACAGGCACAGACCTAAAATATAGAATAGTCATGACTGGACTTTCATGTAAACCTGGATGAAATCTGTGTAACTTCCTTAGCGGAAATTACACAAAATCCTCCAACAATTGTGTGAAATTACACTATTACATGGCATGCTGCACCAGCATTTTGCTCTAATTCTTTTGTTCGAAATGATTGTTCTCTGGAACATCAAGTACAAGAATGTCGTGACACACTAATATCGTGGACAGAATATCGAGGGACAAACTATCGAAAGTTGAGTGCAAATAGAGAAGTATAGATTTACTATTCTTAACTCCATATCTATGTGCCATGACAATATATACATGATATTTTGAACCTTGATATTCTGTCTACAGCATTAGTGTCCCACGATATTCTGTAGTCGATATTCACAATGCACTCCTCGTGGAATGTGCCTGTGCATTCATGTTGGACACGCAGAAGCATTTAATGGTGACAAATAGAGCGCAAATTAGTTGTGACATGAACAGCATCTTCTCAGTTCATTCACGTTGTTCCCATGCTCCTGTGATAGGGGTTTTACCTCAACAAAATCTCATTTACAATATGTGGTGCAATAGGATCACTGACAAAACATCGACACTCATAATATTGACCTACAAAATTATCGACACACAAATATCGATAACATAAATATCGATATTCTAAACTTATTAAAAAAAATACACAAATATCAACACAAAAATATTGTCAAACATTAACATCGATATCACTAATATCGATCAAGAAAATATCGTCATAACTAATATCGAAAACATTATATAAACATCCAAAATGACACAAATATCGATAACAAAAATATAGACCACACTATTATCGGCAAAAACAAAATAGCGACACCTTAAAAATATTTTTAATAACAAAATATATAACAAAAATATTATAAACAATATCACAAACATACACAACATATTAAATAAATAAAATTAAAGTTAAATAAATTATAATTAAAAAAAACCTTTAACATAATTAAATTCACCAAATTAATTATACTTACAAACACTATATAATATACTATTATACTTTTAAACAAAGTAAGAAAAAAGTGTAACTAAACATTAATTAGCGTTTCCCATGTAAGGAAACAACTGCCAAATTAATTGAAAACATTAGTAACAACCAATGAAAAACACCTACAACTTAAATAACCCAAGAAGATTGAAAGCACAATTAAACAAGCACTATATAACTTTATGACAAGTGGGGGTGCGCAGCTCAAAAAATTCCAATAGACCAAGGAATTAAAAAATTATTTCTTCTTTATTCAAAAAATGTATTTTTCTTAAAATCATCAAATATAGACAATCCAGCCTACGCGTTTCATTCCCACATAGGGAACTTCATCAGGGCTCTATATCCACTGTGTGTCCTAAAAAAGTTTTTCCAATAATTCAAAAGGTCAAGTGTATTGCACTGTGGCCCATATTCATTCTGAGCAGATACGAAGAATCCTCTGCGTTACAACCGAAAATTTCCTCTCTCTTCCGTGTTCACACTATATAACTATATAACTAAAGAAAATGTAACATTATTTTATGCTCCAACAACAAAAACAAGAATAAGGGGAATCTCTGCCGGATTGCTTCTACAACATTGGACTTCCTCATTGAAAGCTCTGATTTCAATTTCACAAGGTAAGTAAAATATCTATTTAATGTTACAACTGTATAAATAATCGTAAAGCACTTTTTACAATAATTAAATAATTGATGTATATTTTTTTTTAAATTATATCTCCTCTACAGAAACTCTAAAACATACTCAACTAACTTCAAACATCATCCAAAAACCACCTTGCCAAAAAAGTAAGTATAAATTTCAATGAAACTATTAAAACAACTAAGGGGCATATTCACAAGGACCTACCGCCGATTTATCTCCACCTTAACCCATCAAAAGTGGAGATAGATTTAACACCCCATTCACAAGCGGGTGCAAACTGCAGACATCGCCAGTATTCCCGCGACAACTGCCCCAAAATTTATCTCCACGGTGGACACCACCAACTAACCCTAATGAGATGCAGAGTAGGCGTTCCCATGCAAAAACACACGAAAAAACCACCACTTTCACAACGAACTGCCAGATCTGAGATGCGAACCAAAAACAGGCGATAAGCCGCGGTAGCACCAGTGATTTAACACCTGCCTTTTGCTGGTGTTAAGCAGGACGACTACCTGCAGCATGAAAGGGAGCCCAGCCAAGAGCCACACCTGAAGACCCACAGATGCCATGGAGACAATGACCATGCAGCTCGGATACCCTTGAGGGCCACAACACCCACCGCCGCCACCCCCAGCACCCCCCCGGACATACACATACCGTGCACGACACAAGAGCCACAAAAAGCGCATGATGACGCACATTGTCAAAAAATAACACATGTGTGGCCAGAAGAACGAGAAACAGTCACACAGCACTGAAGTAACAACCAAAAACTTTATTGAAATACAACACAAAACAACAATGCGGAAGACTCCTGTCCGGTCCGTCTGGGACAATCTCGATGTCACAGCCTGGAAAATAAAGCACAAAATCAGAACGTGTGCCATGCGCACATCAAAGGAGCGAGACACAGAGAAACAGAGAATGAAAGAAAGGCAGAGAGAGAAAGAGAGAGAAGGAAAGGAAGGGAGAGAGAGAGAGAGTGAGAGAGAGGGAAGGAAGGAAAGGAGAGAGTGAGAGAGAGGGAAGGAAAGGAGAGAGAGTGAGAGAGAGGGAAAGAAAGGAGAGAGTGAGAGAGAGAGGGAAGGAAGGAAGGGAGAGAGAGAGAGACACCGCCGCCCCTGCGCACCCAGGCCCCACTCTTCACCTGCTGCCACCGGTGTGTCTCCAACCACGTGCCGGGATACACTGCAAGCCACCAGGTCTGCAATCTGTAATCAAGGCCAGAGTCAATAATGGCAGAGTCCATCACACAGCACACGGCAACAACGCCTGTCCGTCCCTGTGCACGCATGCAGCCGCACCCTACCCCCTCCCGCCGGCCAGTGCTGGCTGTCCGCACTTGCGCACCCCGGGCCCACTGCTCACCTGCTGCCAACGGTGTGTCCAACAGTGGGAACCCCACGTGCCCGTGCAAGCTCCAGGCCCCAGTCCCGCCACCATGGCATGGTCCACATCCTTCGGACCCGCCCCGCGTCCCAGCAGGTCCCACACATGACGCTGAGTCCTGAGGCATCAATAGCAGAGACCACATCAGTGCACACGTCATCATCGCAGGCTGCACACCCGCTCAGCTATTTCGGTGCCACTAACCCTGTGCAACCCCAGTCAGTGCCACGTAGTGGTAGGCCCGTGACGGGCGCAAGGCCTCGGGTGCCACTAACCCTGTGCAACCCCAGTCAGCGCCACATGGTGGTAGGCCCGTGACGGGCGCAAGGCCTCGGGTGCCACTAACCCTGTGCAACCCCAGTCAGCGCCACGTGGTGGTAGGACCGTGATGGACGCAAGGCCTCGGGTGCGACCAACCCTGTGCGCCACAACTCATGGGCCCTTTATGATTGAGAACCGTGGAGCGTCCGTCATCCAGTCACCACCAGCAGTGGGGAATGTGATGTTGTCGGCCCCTTATATTGGCGGGGTCACATGGCCTGTGACGCCTGTGCTGGATGGGTGTGGTGTGTGTGCAGACCTGCCCTCAGGGGGTGGCCATGACATGCTGACAACTAGACCAGTGACCTGCATACCACCAGCGTGTACGCCTGCGGCATGTAGCTATGTGGGCCCCCCCTCGGAGCGTAAGCGGAGTGGTCTGGCCTGGCGTACGCCGGACCAGCGCAGGGCTTGCAACAATGACCCAGGGGCTCTGGGCGTGGTTCAGTCCATGTCCGGACAAGGAAGTGACTAATGCCTGTGTCCCTGTTGTAGTGTCCACGGCAACCGGAACACAATAGACAATGTAGCACACTGTGACTGGCATCCCACAAGATGAGCATCATTGACGTAAGGGAAATCACTGTCCCTACATTCATCCACACATTCATACATGAATGATGAAAGACATGACACACCAGTGCGTTTCTGGATGTTTATTGCACATCCAGTGGAGTTTTGCAGCTGGAGCGGTACAGGGCCATGCCAAGCACACTGCACAATATGGGCCCATGGAGGGCCAGCCAGAGTCCATCCGGGGATGACAAGTACTGTGGAAGAGGAAGGGTACAGTCGGCAGTATGGTCGCCGTGTCATTGGTCATCAAACAGGCTATGGTAGTCCATGTCGCGGTCCAAGGTGAGTGCAGCGGAGTGTATCGGGGGTCAGTGGAAGGTCATGGGGCCATGTGCGGCACCAAGCAGAAACAGGCCAGGTGTTGGAAATGAATGCTAGTGCCTCCTTCTGAACTCAATCCCATCCACGTCCTCGGATGTGTGCTCTGCCCCACCTGTGGGTGTTGCAGTACCCGCTGCGGCACTGTGTGCCACTGACACATCAGGTGCCGGAGGAGGATTGTCCGCCGAACTGTGTGGCAGTGACACATCAGGTGCCGGAGTGGATACGCCTGCCGCACTGGGAGGCACTGACACACCAGGGGGCGGAGATGTGGATGGTGTGGGGGCAGCAGCATTCATCTGCGCCACGCCTTGTGGCAGCAATGCCATGATGAGGATCTGCAGGGCATGGTAGATCCCAGCTACATTTCGCTGATGTGCAGTGGTGGCTGCCATCCTTTCCGCCTCCATCCGCACCATGTCCTCCATGAGCCTCAGCATGTGTGCCAGCTCACGGCTGGGATCGCTGGAACCACTCTGAGCAGACAGGTGTTCTTGTCTCTGAGTCATGACTCCAGCGATGTCAGTCAGGGCTCGTTGGAGACCATGGAGCGGGCCGTGGGTGTCCGTTAGGGACTGGAGCTGGTCCCTGATGGGACCTAGACACCCATGGATGGCTTCCAGTTTGGTAGCCATGAGGTCGAACCCCACCCGCACCTGCTCAGCCGTCTCCCTCTGGCCCTCCAGCACACGGCGTTGGAAGGCCATGTGTTGTTCCTGGGGATCTTGGGAGACTGCCAGGGCTGTGGGTGCCTCCTGCTGGGTGGTTTGGGTGGTGGGTGGGGTCTCCTCGATGCAGCTGGGCTGCCCTGATCCGGGAGGTGAGTTGCGGATGATGTCAATGATGTTTTGGAGGGCTTGGGTGTCGATGCTGGGGGTGTCCTCCTCGTCATCAGTGAAGAGTGGCTGGGACTGCTCTGCAGGAGGTGTTGATGGTGCCCCTGCAATGTGAAGGGGAGATGGTGTATTACAATGTGTCTGCATGTACGTAGCCGCATGGTACAGGTTCACATTCAGACAGCATGGCATTGTACATTGTGACAGTCTGTGGATCAGGGCCATGATCCAGAGTCATTGTGGGTGTGCACTGTGCTCTGCTTGATTGTGCATGTGTGCCATTGTGGCCATCTCCACCCGTCACCCCAGTACCTGGTGGTCACTCACCCTGTTGCGGTTGTGTTGTGCCCTGTCGAGCAGTGTCCGGTCCCCCGACTCCTGCCACAGTCTCCACACTGATGACTGTCGACACCAGCTCCTCCATGTCATCCAGCTCCATCTGTGGCGCTGGGCTCCCACCTCCAGTCTGCATTGCTGCCTTCTGGTTGCCTGCGAGTTTCTCCTTGGTCTTGCGCTTGATGTCAATCCATCGCCTCTTGACCTCGTCCATTGACTTCTTGTGCTCTCTGACGGCATTCACCTTCTCCACGATGTCCCGCCATATTCCATTTTTGGTGCCCAATGACACGTTGGAGGTGACGAACAGTTGTTGATGGTGTTCCATCACCTCCATGACCAGGATCCTATTCTCCTGCGGACTGAACTTCGCCTTCCTCTTCTTCTTGTCTTGTTCTGTACTTCATTTTTTCATTTCACATCTTTTACTTTTCGTTGTTTGACCCTATGTTCTTTATTCTTATCACCCCAGTTTTGTTTTCAGGTTGCCATTAGATCTCGACCTTGTCATCTTTTTATTTAACCGAGTGTGTTCAGCCTGGCCAGGAGTTCAGGTAGTCAATGCTCTCATCCACCTCTTTGGAAGTGTGTTTCCTTCCCGTCTTAATTGTTACACCTCGAACTACATAGACCACTATGTGGTGTTGATTATCCGGTATTCTGGGCACATCTGATTCTATTCCTCCTTTATCCTGTTACACTTTCGGTATTTTCTTCATTTTTTTCTAGTGTCCATGTTGGGACATCAGGTGCTGGCTTTATGACTATTTGGCACTTCCCCTATGCCATTTTACGAATTTTATGCTTCTTGCTTTTTCTCTGTGCACATGAGTACCTTGCATTTTGTCTTTTAATCAACCCAACTCGAAGCTGAGCCTTTCGACCTTATGAGCATGCATAGAATTAATTCTATCATTTTTGTTGTTAATTATCATCTCAATCCCTACATGTTCTGTAATTTGCTATCATTTGTCTATTACAGGCACATCCCACAGCCACTTCCTCGGATTTACCCGCCCTGAGGAAGGTGAGACCCACAAAGGGTCGAACACCGAAACGCGCGTCGGCGTTGTTACACTTTTATGGACCACATCAAGCTTGTGATTAATGCTTATTGTTGCCATTACAGCCTTAATTTAATTTGAAGGCGTTCGACACATTTGTTGACATTTTGAAAAAGGATTTATGTACCTACAAAATACTATCATCAATGTCATTGTTGTTTGGTCACTTTGGTCCATGTGTTCAAGTTCTGCCTTTGTTGCTCTAAGTATGGCTGGACTCCTGATTTTCAGGACGCATGAGTATGTGTGGGTATGAGTCTTTTGGTTTGAATACATGAGTGAGTGTGGTGTGGGATGTGATATGTATTTCCTTTTTATTGACTATTTAAAACTCTAATATATGAATTCATTATTAATAAATTTTGATATGCTTTGAATTTTTGATTGTGGCATGCCTCTGTCTATAGGCCAGCTTCTTGGGCGTCAATACACCAGCGACATGTAGCACATTTAATCAATTCTGGTAGAGAACTCCCGTCTGAGTAGTCTGCTTATTTCCCCTGTTTTTCTCTACCTTTATCCTACCTCAGGGGCCCCTTCTGTTTGAGTGGTTTGTATGTGTGTATTGCAGGCCTGGCGCTGCTTATCGCTGATTTCCTCATCGCGCTTTGGCCCATCGCATGTTTTTTCGCGTTGAGGTTTGTGTTTTTATCACTGTCGCGGTTGTTGTACCGCGGACATTGGCCGCGTTTTCGGGGGACTATCGCATGGTACCGCCGTGTTGTGAATTCCACGTTAACACGGGGTTATTTTCCCGTGATAGGCTGCGATGTGTAAAGTTGTGTTAACATTTTTTGGAGATATTTAGCACACGTTCTTGTGAATATCCCCCTAAAAATCCCAAGCTAACGCGCCCACTAACCACAAAAACCCCAAAATACAGAAAATACTGTTAAACACATTTATTAAAATTCTCTTTTTTTCTGTAGGAAATAAAAAGAAACACTAAAGCCAAACACCAACAGAAACACCTCAGCATCAAAAAAAGTTCAACATATTGAAGCATGTAAGTATAATTTTGTATATAAAAATATGTATTACAATAAAAACAATTTCAATACATTTAATATTTTTTATATACATTTCTCATAGCATTTGAAACATCAGAATGACTGAAGGTGCAAAATTCATAACTTCCCAGAAAGATTTTTTTTTATTATGCTACAGGGGATATGTCTACACCCAAAAAAAACAGACAGGCGGCAAAATTAAATTTGGTTGCAGCAAATATTATTCAAATGCATGTTATGGGAGTGCTACAACAAAATAAAGCACTGTATTAAATGTTAAGGAACATAACCACCCTCCTAACATAGCTGAAATGAAGTGAGAGATGCTTTAGAGACTCTGAAAGAAGCTAGCAGTAGCTCTCAAAAACCTACTACTGAAATACTAAAAGACGTACTCCCCAGAGTTCAGGAACATGTAACTTGCCAATTACCCTCTGTCTCAACGTTAAAAAGACTAATAGCTAGAACAAAAAAAACAACTGCTACCACCCCACCTACCCCCAAAACTTTCAGTGAAATTCAAATACCACCTGAACTCACTGTAACTCATAATGAAGAACAATTTCTACTTTATGACAATAAATCTAACGACAAAAGAATTATAATATATGCAACTCCCACAAACTTACTTAAACTACAGAATTGTGAGACATGGATGATGGACGGAATATTTAAAATATGTCCCAAACCATTTTACCAATTATACACAATCCATAGACTGTATCACAACACCAACATCCCCGTTATATATGCCCTGTTACCAAACAAACAAAGAACTACCTATGTAGAACTCTTAACAAAAGTAAAGCAAGAAACTAATAATTACTATCCTCAAAAAATTATCATAGACTTTGGACAGTCAATGATACAAACCATCCTGAAAAACTACCCTCACACAGCAATACAAGGTTGCTATTACCACTTTAATCAATGCATATGGAGACACCTTCAAAAATCTACGCTTAGGGCCCGATTCCAATCTCGCTAGGAACGCCCTCTGTACGACTCGGATCCGGAGGGCTTTCCAAGCGAGACGTGCTCTGGGAGTCCGAACGAGCGAGTACGATGCTGCTGTATGCTTATGGACTCGGTTTGCTCGGACTCCAATTGAACTCTATGGGAGCCCATGTTCAGACGCATACACAGACTCCCATAGCAGAAAAGGGGTGGGTGGGGAAAAGCGTACACCCTGTGGCTGGCATCCCATGGTGCCCGCCACACTGTGCATGCCTGGATCGGGTGGACCCGTGGGCACCCCCGTGACAGATTCGGAGGGCCCCAAGTGAAGGGGGGCCTGCTACAGCCCCCCGAAGTACGCTTCCAACAGCCGTTTCATCTCACTGAGACCGAGGCGAAGCGGCTGTCCGAATTGTGCATCGTACTCGCTCGGTCGGAAATCGGCTCCATTGCGTGGCACGATTCATCTACAAACGAGACGTACGGAGCGGTTCGGGTCCGGAAACGATTCGGTCGGCGCTTACGCGATCTTCGCTTCGTCCTTGGTTGTCCGGACCTGTGTACAATTCGGTCGTAAACAAGGGCTACGAATCGGATCCGGTAAAGCCAAATCTGATTCGGAGGCCTTCCGAACGACATCGGAATCAGGCCCTTAGTGTAGAATATGCAACTAATAGCAATTTTGCATATAAAAATAAAAAGCTAATTGCACTAGCATACGCCCCAAAAACTGATGTAGCAGAACACTACAATCTATTAATAGAAAGCCCCTCCTACCAAACAAATGAACATAAACTAAGTCCCCTACTAGACTATTTCGAGGATACCTGGGTGGGAAGGCTACACAGATCTGGACACAGGAGACAACCCAAATACCACATTCCATGGTGGAATGTATATAACAGTACCCTAAACAAGGAAGCAAAAACTAATAACACTGTGAAAGGATGGCACAATGCTTCCCAAGCCACAACAGGCAGAACCCAACCAACCCTACATAAATTACTACAATCAATCCTAAAAGAACAAAGCTACCATCAACTAAGGACCCAATTCCAATGTCGTTCGGAAGGCCTACGAATCGGATTTGGCTTTACGAGACCCGATTCGTAGCCCTTGTTTACGACTGAATCGTACACAAGTCCGAACGACCAAGTACGATGTGAAGATCGCGTAAGCGCCGACCGAATCGTTTCCGGACCCGAACCGCTCCGTACGTCTTGTTTGTAGACGAATCGTGCCACGCAATGGAGCCGATTTCTGACCGAGCGAGTACAATGCAGAATTCGGACAGCCGCTTCGCCTCGGTCTCAGCGAGACGTAACGGCTGTCGGAAGCATACTTCGGGGGGCTGTACCAGGCCCCCCTTCACCCGGGGCCCTCTGAATCTATCACAGGGGGTGCCCATGGGTCCCCCCGATCCAAGCATGCACATTGTGGCGGGCACCATGGGGTGCCCGCCACAGGGTGTACGCTTTTCCCCACCCACCCCTTTTCTGCTATGGGAGCCTGTGTATGCGTCTGTACACGTGGTCCTACAGAGTTCAATGGGAGACTGAGCGAACCGAGTCCGTAGGCATACATCAGCATCGTGCTCGCTTGTTCGGACTCCCGGAGCACGTACAGAGGGCTTTCCTAGCGAGATCTGAATCGGGCCCTAAGACTTGAACAGTCTGTAACACAACTAGGTCCAAAACTAACTAAACAAACTAAAACAATGTTCGAGCACTTACAATACAAAGTAAGACTCTACACAAACACTAACGGGCTAGAATATCTAGAAACAATTGCTAAATCCCTACTTTAAAACAGTAATACAAAAACAGAAAATCATAATTGTGAACTGAATTCTTACTTAAACATTTCTTTGCAAACATCTAAAATATAAATAATATGTCAATTAATTTGAACTTTTTAAAAAATTATTTGACATAATAAATATATTTTATATATTTAAAAATATCAATAAGAATTACAAAAATTACATTTCCCTCCCATTGTAAATAATTTAAAACAACTTACTTTTTTGTTGCTGCAGAATTGAATCCAAACTGCCTTAAATAAATCCAAACATGTAAAAATCCTAAAACTTTGGGCATCATTACGATGGCGGGCGGACAAAGTCCCCCCCAAGTGCAGCCCCCCATCCCCCCACCCCACGAGGACCCGCAACGGGCCGCAAAAGTGAACTCTGCATGCCTTTCCATGGCGGAGTCTCCGCCATGGAAAGGCATTGAAAATGCCACATGCTAATATGGATGTCGGTGCCTGCAAGGCACCGCCACCATATTATGGGCCTTTTCCGCCCGGTAGGCAATCAGGACGATTGCCTACCGGCGGAAAAGCGGCAGGCGGTCTTTCCGTCCGCCGCGGTACCCCCGCCATGCTAATGTGGCGTGGGGTAAAAGGCTGTCCGGCGGGGTGTTTTGGCGGGCGGATCGCCACCGCCGGTCGGTCGGTGGCGATCCGCCCGCCATGCTAATAGGCCCCTTAGTTAAAAGTCCCCAAAAAAATGGAAAAATACAACTGTATAAAATATAATCCACCGGCAACATATCCATAGACTTGAATCCATTAAAAACCCGGAAAATTTAATTATAAAAAGAAACGCTCCAGGAAAGCCCGAAAAATAATGGAATTGTAAAGTTTTTATTAGTTTACTAGAAACTAATACACTGTTCCTTAAAAAAAAGCATACTTCTCCCAACAGCAACTTCCAAACGACAAAAACCTGTGGAAAAATCAACACAATCCCTCCCGCACAAATACACAATAAAATCATTAAAAAAAACACACATAAACATACTAATAACACCATAATTAAGCATATAGAACATACCCTAACGCCTACCTATTAACGCACTAACCGCATTTCGCTTACGCAAAACTACAAACGAAACCTCACAAAAAACACAAAATACAAACATTACATACACTATGGACTACCTAACTACCTTCACCCTACACCTAAATAAGCCTAAAAGTAATTAAATTAAACTTACCTTAACCGATGCGACGCAGCTTTCAACCGCGAGCTTCTCCGCACAGAAATGACCTAAACAACACAGATAGCCTACAAAATACAACTTAGTTTAGAAAATGGCTACCTAATTGAAATAATAACAATACTTTTTTACCTTAAACTCAATTAACATTAGAAATGTAATACACAAAAATGTTTAAAAAATACTAATTAATATTACTAATGTACAAAATGTTTTTTCTTTGCTATTTAAAAATGTTAACCCCTTCGATGCTCATGACGAGCTCAGCTCGTCATGCTGCGCGGTCGCGCTGTGCGCATGACGAGCTGAGCTCGTCACGACCACACCCGCGATCGGAATGTCCAGCACCTGGGCGGAATTCCGATCGCAGCGAAGCGGTTAAAGTATAATAGTAAATTTAAAAAAAATAATAATATTTATTATTATACATTAAAATAAAATATGTTATCTTACCAATGTGATAAAAAAAATTGTACTGCTTACGAAAAATTAGAAAAAATTTATAAATGTTAAAAAATATTTTTCTTTTTCAAAATGCTTTCTTACCTTGCAAATTTTATTTATATTTACAATTTAAATAATATTATACAAAAAATAATAGTATTTATTAGAAAATATGCAAAAAATATAAAAAAGTTCTACAATGAAAAAATTGTAACAAAATGTATGTTATTAAAAATATACACTATGGGGCAGATTCTGATCTCGTAAGGAAAGCCTCCAAACGGGATTCGTAAAGAGCAAATCCGATACGGAGCCTATCTTTCCGTCCGAATCGTCCACCGTTACAAACGACCAAGGGGCTCATTACAATGGCGGAAGACCCGCAACCGTCAGCCCTGCGGTGCCAGTCCATCTGCCATCGGAGCCCGATTTTCCCACCGCCGAATTAGGATGGCGGTGGGAATCCCAATCTGTCCACGGCGGACGCAAAGACCGTCCGCCACGGTTCCGCAAGGCGGTCCTTTTCCGCCCGCCTTGCGGAACTAAACTATGGGACAACATTGTGGCAGTGCCTTGCAGGCACCGCCGAAGAGATTACGATGTCCCTTTCCGCCTGTCTTTTCGCGGCGGACATCCCACCGCGAAAAGACACGCGGAAACGGATTCGGGGGCCAGTAGCGGGCTCCCCTTGTGTGGGGGGGAGGTAGCTGTGCACTGGGGGGGTACCCATGGATTTCCCTGCACTGCATGGCAGGCACCGCGTGGTGCCTGCCACATAGTGCAGGGAAATGCACAGCATGGCATTTTGGCATTGCGTACGGTGCTGCAGCCAGCAGCACCGTCCGCAATCTTAAAGGCCCTGGATGCGCCCGCCAGTATGGCGGGCGCATCCTAATTGCAGTGGTGGGACCGCCGCATGTCTGGCGGGCGGTCCCAAACACCGCAACGATGGCGGGCGGACTCAGGTCCGCCCACCATCGTAATGAGCCCCCAAGTACGATGCGAAGATCGCGTCTGCGCCGACCGAATCGTTTACGAAGCTGAATCTATCCGTCCGACTCGTACAGAGCCAAATCGTGCCACGCAATGGAACCGGATTCCGAACGGGCGAGTACGATGCACGATTTGGACAGCTGTATCGGCTCGGTCTCAGCGAGTGTAAGCAGCTGTCAGAATTTAACTTCAGGGGGCCAGAGCAGGCCCCCCTTCACCCGGAGCACTCCAAATCGGTCACGGGGGGTGCACATGGGTACCCCCGATCCAAGCATGCACAGTGTGGCGGGCCCACCACGGTGTGTACGCTTTTCCTCACCAATCCCTTTTTTGCTATGGGAGCCTCTGTACGCGTCCGTACACCAGCTCCCATTGAGTGCTATGGGAGTCCAGCCTAACCGAGTCCGTAACCATGCCGTTGCATCGTACTCACTCGGTTGGACTCGCACAGCACGTCTCGCTTGGAAAGCCCTCCAGGTCCGAGTCGTACGGAGGGCTTACCAAGTGAGATCGGAATCGACCCCTATATGTAAGTATGTATTGCATATTTACAATGTAAATAAATATTCTATAACTGTTACCAAAAAAATATGTATTAAAAAAATGTATAAAAACCAGTGGAAAACTACATCTTTTATTTGCAAAAAATGTACATATTTACTAAGTTCTCCATTATAAAAAACATAAATATGTTTCATGCTGACTATACTCAATTATTATATTTTTATGTTTAAATATGTACTACATATGCAATGTATCCAAAAATATAAAATGTATTATTATTTCTCTATTTGACAATATATATATATCAAACAATGTTAATAAAATAAAATGCATATTATTTCTTTACTTGAGTCTTTGAATGAAAATAAAGACATAAATAAAATATAAATATTATTGTGTATTTAATTCCTATATAATTTTTTCCTGTAATTACAATAAAATAATTATCTTAAATTAATTGTCAGAAATAAATGTCTTTTTTAATACACATATATAACATACTATTACCACTTAAACATACATTTTTATCATTAACCTTACTCCAAAATAAAGAGCTAATATTTTACTATTCCCACTCTACACTATATCAACTCAGGGAAAGTGATGGACACTAAACATATATAATTTACTATTCCCACTCCAAACTATATTAACTCAGGGAAGGTGGTGGACACTAAACATATTTAATTTACTATTCCCACTCCAAACTACAAAAAGTCAGGGAAGGTGCTGGACACTAAACATATATAACTTGCTATTCCCACTCCAAACTACAAAAAGTTAGGGAAGGTGCTGGACACTAAACATATATAACTTGCTATTCCCACTCCAAACTGTATTAATTCAGAGAAGGTGCTGGACACTAAACATATTTAATTTACTATTACCACTCCAAACTGTATTAATTCAGGGAAGGTGCTGGACACTAAACATATATAATTTACTATTCCCACTCCAATCTATATTAACTCAGGGAAGGTGCTGGACACTAAACATATTTAATTTACTATTCCCACTCCAAACTAGAAAATGTCAGGGAAGGTGCTGGACACTAAACATATATAATTTACTATTCCCACTCCAAACTATATTAACTCAGGGAATGTGCTGGACACTAAACATAATTAATTTACTATTCCCACTACAAACTAGAAAAAATCAGGGAAGGTGCTGGACACTAAACATATATAATTTCCTATTCCCACACCAAACTGTATTAACTCAAGGAAGGTGCTCGACACTAAACATATATAATTTACTATTCCCACTCCAAACTGTATTAACTCAGGGAAGGTGCTGGACACTAAACATATATAATTTACTATTCCCACTCCAAACTGTATTAACTCAGAGAAGGTGCTGGACATTAAACATATATAATATACTATTCCCACTCCAAAATGTATTAACTCAGGGAAGGTGCTGGATACTAAACATATTTAATATACTCTTCCCACCCCAAAATATATAAACTCAAGGAAAGTGCAAAACAATATACTCATAAAATGTAATATTCCCAATAAAATTACATAAACACATATAAAATAACACCCATTATACATATATATTAACGTATTCCCACTTATAAAAACATATGCAAAAAAATGATGTGACTTTTTAAATTATTTTTATAATTTGTCTTGTATTTATAAATTAAAAGATAATTTTTTTTAAATATTAAGAAAAACAAATTGAAAAATATATTTATTAATTTTATATAAAAATATTAAGCATAAAAAATTTAACATTAAATTTTATAACATTATTATTCTCAAAATCAAACATTAAACATTTTCAAAATTTACAATTTATAAAACAAAATATATTTTTTTAAATTATTAAAAATGTAATTACAAATTTTTATTTAAAAAAACCCAATAATACCATCTCAACACAAAACACCTCTACCTTAAATATTAAAATATTTATTTAGAAAATTTGCATTTCACTATTATAATACCATATAAAAACAAAAATTCATAATATTTAACTTTTAAAAATTTTATTTCAAATTTGCACTTTTTCAAATTTTTCAAAAATTTTAAACATTACTCCACAAAATTAACTGAAAGTTTCACAAATTATCACAAATAATTTACACATTTTTTTCGATTTATAATTTTTTTTATATACAATTTCAATTAAAAAACTACCCCCTCATCACCTATAACCCCAACATTCCACTCCTAAAATCCAAATTTAAATGTATTTATTATAAAATATAAATTTTCAAATTTTTTATTTTTTTAAAAACTCCCCATCCTTAGGGGCACATTACGATACCCGGCGTAAATAATTCCGCCAGGCATGGAAGCGGCAAAAATCCGCCCGCACACACCGCCTGAACACCGACCACGCCATTACGATTACACAAACCGAATACCGCCATCGGCGAAAAAGCACACAAAATACCGCCCGCCAACGTCCGAGTCGGAGACAAACCGCCCGCCACGGACGGAAACACGCACGACAACACAAAACCGCCCGCCCTCACGGCCGACACACCGCACGTGAAATTACGATCGCACCGACATGAGCGCGGAAAAACCACAAATATACCGCCCGCCAGCGCAAACAACGCCGATGAGAATCGACACGGCAGAAGCCATGGCGCCCACGTACCTGCACAGAAACCATCCGCACACAAAACCAATAGCACACAACATGGCCAACAAGTCCACACAGCAAGGCACGCACAAATACACAAGCACAGTACATATCCCGAAAACACCCCCCGGACAAACAAAAAATACAAAGGCCAGAACCCCAGACACAACACACCTGAAAACAACAGACCATGAGGACACACCCACATAGGTGAGTACAAAAGCAGCACTCCCACAGACCACAACCCCTTGCTACATTGCAAACCAGAGAGGAGAGGAGAGGACACAGTGACACAGCAAGGACAGCAGCACACCACAGAAACGCACACATCACAACCACCACCACCACCACCACCACCAAACACCGGCACCACAAACCCCCTGCACATTACACAACACACACCGCACCAGCACCACAAACACCATGGCACCACAAAGAATGCCCAAGTTCACGCCCATTGAGCTGACGGTCATGGTCGACGAGATCATCAAGGTGCACCCACAAATCTATGGGAACATGGTCCAACACACACCACTAGCCACCAGAAACAGAATGTGGAACCGGATCGTAGACCAGGTCAATGCAGTCGGGACCCTGCCCAGGAACAGAGTCGAAATTAACAAACGGTGGAATGACGTCAAGAGCCTGGTCAAGAAGAAGGAGGGCAAAAACAGAGAGCTGGCTGCCGTCACTGGCGGAGGGAATCCCGCGCTCTTCAAGACCTTCAAAGCGTGGGAGGAGAAGGTGCGAGTCATCATACATCCCGAGATCCTCGCCGGATTAGCAGGGGAGTGGAGGCTGGTAAGTACAAACTAATGTATACCAGCACACCGCTATGTACTCACATGCACTACCACCATGCCACAGCTCCCAGGGACAAACACCCCCATGTCCAGCACACAATACACGACACACACATGCAACAGACACCACCACACACAGCCCAAACAGAACAACTGTAAGATGCGTGGGGACATGTGTACATTCAGCTAGCCACGTAACCACCAACAGGTCCCCAAATATGCCAGAAGCGCCACAACGAGCACCCACCACACCCATGTGTCCGCCACAGCTGCACAAACCGACAAGTAACAGGTAAGTGGCAGGAACACAAAGTGCAGTGGGTGGGACGGTGGACAGCCCAAGTACAACACACACCAGGCCCCTAGTCCCACAGCACAGCAAGGAGGAGCATCCCCCACACCCCACAGCCACGTGTCAGCCACCGCAGTGCACAACGACAGCCGAAAGGCAGACATCACGGTCCACAGCAATCGGTGTCAGTGGGTGTCCAGCCACCCCCACGACCCACAACACCCCCCCACCCCCACAGACCTGCAACATGGAGCACCCCCGCTTAGAGCCATGTGGCATCCAGTACAGTGCATGCACGAACAACCTGCAGGTGGGAAACTGGACAGGGCTGGATTACTGGAGGCATGAGGACCGGCACACGACCAACACATGGGACATGTCACGTAGCAGACGAACACGCAGCACCGCCCACCGTCACGAACAAGTGAACAATGTGCACACGGACATGAACAACAGACTCACACCCCACATGACCCATCACAGACATAGCAACACCCAAGGAGCCACGTCTGCATACACAAGCCACACTGAAAATAGTACCACACGGCAGCCACTGTGCAACTCATCACACACAACCGAAACACCATTGAAGTCCTGTCCATGTAGCCCCTACTGCCTGTCAACCACACACCCCACAACTACGCCTATGTAAGACAAACAACACAAGACGCAACAGAGCGGAACAACAGAAATGCACACGAACACCACTGAACCCATCAAACACACAGACACACCATGCACATACAACATACCATCCATCCCATCCGTCAGCCCCAGTCTCATGAAAGGCATGTCATCCGCACAGCTGCCACACATACAGCAGTCACGCTAAGATACATGCCCATGACCAACCATGTGCCAGAAGTCAATGAAGCGCACGTCACACTGTGAGCAACAACACACAACATGGGCCACACCCCCCACGAGCACTGCAGTGATGCACATGGCACAGGGCAGCACGCACACCAAGGAGATGGGACAACTGCAATACGTTGGCTTTCACACACAACCATCACTCACTCATAACGATGCGTCCAATGCCATGTCCAGTAATCACAACAGACAGCAAATATGCAGGCCATGTCAAGCATGCACACACCTCAAACCATGCACTGTCATGCTGCCACAACACATGTCACGTTCAGCACCCATGGCTCACAGCATGTACCCCAAAAGCATATTCCCTCCCAAATGCAAATCTGGGGCATGGCCCCCATGTTGCCATATGCGTTCCTAAGCGTTCCATTTGAACCCCAAAAGCATATTCCCTCCCAAATGCGAATCTGGGGCATGGCCCCCATGTTGCCATATGCGTTCCTAAGCGTTCCATTTGAACCCCAAAAGCATATTCCCTCCCAAATGCGAATCTGGGGCATGGCCCCCATGTTGCCATATGCGTTCCTAAGCGTTCCATTTGAACCCCAAAAGCATATTCCCTCCCAAATGCGAATCTGGGGCATGGCCCCCATGTTGCCATATGCGTTCCTAAGCGTTCCATTTGAACCCCAAAAGCATATTCCCTCCCAAATGCGAATCTGGGGCATGGCCCCCATGTTGCCATATGCGTTCCTAAGCGTTCCATTTGAACCCCAAAAGCATATTCCCTCCCAAATGCGAATCTGGGGCATGGCCCCCATGTTGCCATATGCGTTCCTAAGCGTTCCATTTGTACCCCAAAAGCATATTCCCTCCCAAATGCGAATCTGGGGCATGGCCCCCATGTTGCCATATGCGTTCCTAAGCGTTCCATTTGAACCCCAAAAGCATATTCCCTCCCAAATGCGAATCTGGGGCATGGCCCCCATGTTGCCATATGCGTTCCTAAGCGTTCCATTTGAACCCCAAAAGCATATTCCCTCCCAAATGCGAATCTGGGGCATGGCCCCCATGTTGCCATATGCGTGCCTAAGCGTTCCATTTGAACCCCAAAAGCATATTCCCTCCCAAATGCGAATCTGGGGCATGGCCCCCATGTTGCCATATGCGTTCCTAAGCGTTCCATTTGAACCCCAAAAGCATATTCCCTCCCAAATGCGAATCTGGGGCATGGCCCCCATGTTGCCATATGCGTTCCTAAGCGTTCCATTTGTACCCCAAAAGCATATTCCCTCCCAAATGCGAATCTGGGGCATGGCCCCCATGTTGCCATATGCGTTCCTAAGCGTTCCATTTGAACCCCAAAAGCAAAGTACAAACCAGACCCAGGATGGGCCAGGAGCCCACATACACCAGAGTCACAATGAGTAGGGGCACAGCAACACACCCATCGGCATGGCCAATCCGTCCCATGCCACATGTGCACAGCACACAGTCCCATTGCCAAGCACACACAACTACAAATGCCACAGCCACACACACGCCTCCGGGAAACCCATGTACGAGATTGCACGAACTGCCAATGTCAGACGACAAATACATACTTCGCCAGGTGCAACACAATAACAAATCTCATTCTCTCCACAGGTGACGAACTGCCGGATGCTGGGGATGGAGACAGCAGCCAGCACAGCCAGCCCACAAGCCCCCAACGAGGACACACGGATGTGGAGGATCTCACCTCCTCTTCGGACACGGACCACCAAGCAGGCCCATCTGGTGTGGCAGGGCCCAGCCGCTCCCCAGGACCCCTCCTACCCACCAACCCATCATCCAGGGCTGCTGAACAGTCCCAGCCCCCTGCTGCCACTGTCGTTGCGGCCACACCCACGGTCATTGCGGCCACACCCACGGTCATTGCGGCCACTACCACTGCCGCAACCGCCACCATCGCCGCACCGACCACCACCGCCGCCACCACCACCACGTCTTCGCTGGCACCAGCCCCAGCGCAGGTGGTGGCCCGGCCGACTGGATCCACCCTGGGAGCCACAGCGAGGACCGTGGTGAGCAATGTGGCTAGTGGGCAGGCCGGTGGCAGCAGGACTGGTAGGAGGAGCAGGGTCAGGGAAACGCCAGCCTCCCCTGGGAGCCATGCCCTGCCTCAAATGGCCAGAGTCCTTGGGGCCTATGAGGAGGCCCAAGAACAATGGGTCAGGTCTGCTTCAGACACGCGGGAGGTGCTGGGGGTGCTGAGGTCCATGGACGCCCGTATAGGTCAACTCGTGGACCTCATGGGCCAGCTGGTGGTGGCGGTGAGGACACGGCCAGGGATAGCAGCTCCCCCTCCGCCACCACCTGCCGGGGCGCAGGGTCGAGCAGCAGTGTCCAGTTCCCCTGCGTCCACAGCCAGTGAGCACACCTCAACCACCAGCATGTCGCAAGCAGGCACCCCCCTCGCAAACGTGGAAGGGGCCGTCCGAAGAGGAAACAGATCTCCCGGGAGGACTTCGCACGCTCCAGTCGCAAGTGAGGCAGCCAGCCAGCCTTCCGCCAGCCTTCCTTGACCAGCCACTGCATTGACTTGGACTACGATCCCACTCCACACAGCCATCTGGATGGCATGTGTGTGTTGGACTATGGACATAGAACCAGTGGGTACACCCTGAGCATCACGCAGCCATGACCGACAGCTCATTGTCACTGCACGCACCACTTTTGTCATCACCTTACACACAATCACATGTCACAGTTTGTAATAAATGCACCTTTTTCACTAACTGCTGTTTGTGCCCTGTGTTTTATTTGTACGGAATACAACGGCCACCTTGGGCGGAAAGGCACCTGATGCGTGGCATGGCAATGGAATCCGGAGGGCCTGTAGGGACCTAGGGTTGGGAGACAGAACAGGAGCACATTCAATGAGTGTGTCACACACCCATCACACAGTACATGTCAACAACTACAAGCAATGTACACACATCGCACAGAGCAATAGGGCACAATGCCACAGTCACCAACAGTGGCATACTACCCTGGCCATGGAGCGTTGACACACAGCACGTAGTGAACAAACGGCCACCCTGACACAGCACACACACACCTGCACAGATACAGCCACATCAGCCGTCGTACATGGACACTCACCGTCAAGTGAAGTAGCGGGCGATGAGCTGCTGCCGCACATTCCCAGCTTCCTCCTCTCCGCTGTCCTCCTCACTCGAGCTGTCCTGGTCTGCGGGCTGGGGCCCTGGTTGATCTCCGTCATCCACAATGAGGGGGATCTGCTTCCGAATGGCCAGATTGTGCAGCATGCAGCACGCCACCACTATCTGGCACACCTTCTGTGGGGAGTACGCCAGTGCACCCCGGTGCGGTCCAGGCACCTGAACCTGGACTTGAGGAGGCCAAAGGTACGCTCGACCACACGTCTGGTCCTCCCATGTGCCTCATTGTATCGATCGTCTGCTGGGGTGCGAGGATTCCTCAATGGACTGAGCAGCCATGCCCCATTCGGGTACGCAGAGTCACCTGGGTGTGAGGGACACAGAGAACCGTTGCTATTCCAACTGGACAGGGGACAGCATCGCACAACCAGCACGCTACACCACTCCACATACTCACCGACAATACAGCCACGATCCTGTTGCAGATTGGCCATCAGTCGTGGCAAGATGCTGTTGCGCATTATGTGTGCGTCATGGGCCGAGCCTGGGAACTTTGCACACACGTGGGTGATCACCATGTCCGCAAGGCACACTACTTGCACATTCAGGGAGTGCGTGTGCTTCCTGTTGCGGTACAGGTGCTCAGTGGCCTGTGGTGGAACAAGGCCAACATGTGTGCAGTCAATGGCTCCAACGACGTGTGGGATTCTGCCAAGGGCATAGAATGCACCCTTCACTGCCGCCAATTCACGAGCCCTGGGGAAGCGGATGTACCTGTTTCGGTACAGCATCATGGCTGCCAGTACATCCCTCAGCACCTTGCTGAACATGGGCTGGGACATCCCTCCTCCACTGCCCACTGTGTGCTGGAATGACCCAGTGGCGAAGAAATGCATGGCGGCCATCACCTTAGCCGTGGGGGTGACAGCAGTCGGATACACCCTGCGGGGACGGAGATGGGGTTCTAACATGGCACACAGTTGATGCAGGGTTGGCCTGTCCAGCCGAAACTTCCTAATAACCTCTGTATCGTCCATGTCCACCAGCAATTGGTATGGGCGGTCAATGTTCGGTCTCCGCCTAGGGAAATTGCAGAGGACACATGTCAAAGCAACACAACACATAGCAATTTCGCATACACATCACTGACATGACTGAGCAAGCACATGAGCCACAGCCCAGCTGTCAAGCTGGGACGGCACGGCCACAATACACTTACACAGGTCTCCCAACAATGGCAATGGCTAGTGAGACATACCACTGCCATGTGCATGCACATGGGGATCTAGGCCCCAATGACTTGCGGGGCGTGCTGATGGGGACTGACTGCATATTCGTCAAGCGGCAACGCCACGGCAACATGAGTGTCTGCTGAGCATGGAACTGCTTCCGAGGCTGGATGAGTATGGCACACGACGGCGACGACGACGATGTGGGCACAGGCTGAGCGGCCAAAACAAGTGGGACCTGTGGCACGAGGGGATATGAGACAGTAGTAGGTGTCAGCACTGCACCCTATGTACAGCACTGTACGGATCACACCTCCCGAAACATTGACAGGTGTCCACATTGACAGCCCCATGCCAAGACGGCTGTGTGCTTGCAGTCACACGTCACAGGTGAGAGGTTACATTGCACGTGCCAGGTGGCAGACGTACATAGTGGGAGCTGGCATGTGTGTGCATGTGTCTCCTGTTCAGGATCCACCAGATGGGCGCTGACTCTGTACTGACCATTGGACACAGCATGTTCCGTGGAAGGCTTGTGTGTGTGGGATGGTGGCACTGGATGTGCCTCCGTTGGGTGGGGGGCCATGCACAGGGCGGGTACGTCGATGATTGCGCATTGTTGGTCACGGTGGGTGCACCAACTAAGATGTGTTGCCCTGTGTTCACTTCCTATGTCCGCATGATGATGGACTGTGGATGTGGGCAGACTACACATTGGTCGATGTGCTGTCTATATGCATGTGCCTTCACACCAGGCACAGCTGCCCCTGCACATGTGACCCCTGCTGGACTCGCTGCTGGGTCTGTGGAGCTGATGCACCTTCTGTGCGTGGGGCGGACAGCTCTCCTCACTTCCCTCATTGCGCATGTCATGTCTTTGCCGCAGGTGACATGGATCATGGAGGGCCCACATGTACGCGTGGGTAGGCTACACATGATTGTTCACTGGTCGCCACCCCCAGTCAGTGTTTCGAATGGGAAGGTTGTCGTGGTGGTGGTATGTTCGATGTGGCGGATGGGCGGGCCTAGGTGCGGGCTTACATTCCGGACATGGGGGGTAGTTGGATTGGCGACTAGTTGCAGTACACACGGGACACGTCTCTTCCTTTCCACATCTGGGTCATCCCTTGTACTAACTGACAGTGATACAGTCATCTTCGCCCCAGCCCTCATGTCCACCCCTCGCCCCCCAATATGCATGCTCACCTGCGAGGCTAGCGCTTGCACAGGCAGCCCCAAGCTCGCACCAGAGAGGGCAAGGAGTGTATGTGTGGGTCCAGTTGCACGAGTGGGCTGTCTCAGGGTATGATGTGTGGCGGGACGCCGTCCACCTGCGTGGTGCCCCAAATGGAGACCCGGCCTGCATGGACTATGCATCACAGTCTTCGCCTTCCGGATCCGCCACCTGCGACACCCAGTGGCTGTGGCTGCCCTTGCGGCCAGGCCGCGTCCGTCTGTGGCTGATGGCCCACACATTCACTCTTTGGCCTCTCTGGGGAGGGCTCAGGGGTGGTGGCGCACGCGCTTGCACTTAGTCGCAATGGCATGTGGCGTGGTTGGTATGATGGGCAATGGATGGGATGGTGCGAGCCACCTCCCGTGACGTCAGTGCTGCTCGTGCTGTGGTGCGTCCCCCTACACTTCCATTTGACTTTTTGCCATGCTAGACGTTGAGGTTCTATTGCCTGCGTGATATGACCAGGAGGAGCGCAAGGAGACCTCTCACACACCATGCTCCACTGCCATCCCGTGCCCTGTATCGCCTGTGCGGATTGACTATGTTGGGGTTACACCTGGTCGACTGGGGCTGTGTGTGCCTTGTCAAGGGGCATGGCGGGCGCACAACAGGATCCAGCTTGTCCACAGAGGGTGGGCTGAGGTGCGCCTGGTACCGCTTTGTACGTGTGCCCGGCTGCTGTGCACACACGTGTTCACTCCCCCCGACAGGTGTCCTCTCACAATGCCCAGGGAAGCGGTGGTGTACTGTTCATGACCCCTCCCAACACGGCGTGCTCCAACTTGGCATGTGCGCATCTACCCGTCACACCCACCCACCTGAGCACTGCGTCCATACGACTTCACACGACACATGTGTGTCTTCCACAGTTGTGCTACTCATTTGCGTTGACATCCAATACCAGTGGACTACATGGTCATGTCACGACTGCCGTGTACTTCACATACTCTCATCCTCTCTCATTCGTACTTGTGAAATGAGTCAGCGGAGACAGTTTTGGTTTCAAACATTATATTGAGTCTTCTGTCCTCTGTGATGCAGTATAGTGGACACTACTGGCAGCGGAATACATGTTGAGGATATACTGAGCATGATTGCAAATGGGATAGGGTGTGGGGTTACATGTGATTGGCTGTTGCATGTGGGATGTGGGCTTCAGAGTGACATCTGCTTGGCCAAGGCTGTGCTAATGTACACTTACGTATAGCTGCGGAGCTGCGGACTTTGACACAGACGGTATACATGTAGCCTACCAGACCGCTTGGCATCATGGGCACAGTCCATCTCAGTTCCATGTGACAGGTTTGCTGCGGTTGTTCCTCATGCACGCGTGCATGTGAGATGACATCAGGGCATGTGCTTGCGTGCATGCAGCGGCGTGCCACTTGTTGTTGCACTGTGGTGGTTACTGGACATGTCACAGTCACTGGGGTCGTGTTGTTGTTGTATGCACTTGTCGTCCATGCAAAGGTCCTGGTATGGGATTCCCGGGCGGGGGTGGGAGGGGTGCAGCACCCACAGACTCCAGGCGACCTATTCATGTCCACTGAGCGGTGTGTGTGTCCATGGGCGCTGGATCCATGTTGTGTCCTGGTTGTTCGTGCAGTTCCGTCCATGTGGGTGCGATACACAGAGCCCATGCCACTGCCTCCCACGATGCATGCGGTGTTCCTGGATGTGATGGGGAACAGTGTGCATGTCCCGGTCATATCCGATGTCATGGCGATGTCGTTGATGGTGTGGTTGCAGTTGCCGGTCGTTTGGTATGGCTGTTGTGGTGGTGACTGGCCAGTCCGTGCGGAAGCTAAGCATGGGTGCGGGGTTGGACATCATAGGTCACTCGGGGAACCTGCGTTGTGGTCCGACGTATTTACAGGTTGTCAGGTATGCGATGCCGTCCAGCAGGGCTTCCATGTCATTGGTGGTGTACATGTTTGCCAGCCAATGAAGCGGATGGTGGCTGTCAAGGTGTTGTTCGTAAGTTGTCCCTTGGAGGACCATGATGGGGCATGCTGGGTGACATTCGATGTAGCTGTTATCGATGATCCGTCGTGTGGAGGCACAGTGGTCCCATTTCAGTGCGGGTGCGATGTTGGCCACATACGCCATGCCCCCATAGGCAGAGCAGGCCCTGTCGTGTGCGTCCAGAGGGAGGAGTAGTGGTAGCAGGTCCGCCTTCAGACATGCCGGGTTGGAGAGGCATATCTCGACGGGATGCTGGTAGGGACACCTCCGACAGTAGAAGACGGGCATGACGCAGCTGAACAATGTGATGCGGTAAGTCAGTCGGTAACTTACGTTCAGCAGGGACAGGAGATCGCATCCCAATGTATGGCACAGGTTGGTTTTGTACAGCTTGAGCTGTTCGGCATAGTTGGGTAGGTGTGTTGCGGTTGCCATTTCGCAGCGGTTCGTTGAGGTGGCGTGCTCCGGCTGTGTGTGCAGTCTGCAATGTGCACGCTCCGGGGTTGCTGTGAGCTCTGTGTAGTCGTAGGGAGACAGGACTTGTGTTCTGTTGGCTTGTTTGGAGGACACGGGCCCTCTTCCCACATGCTTCTCAGACAGTTCAAGGTCAGTGCTGTGTGACTCCTTCCAATTAACTTGCATGTGGCCGACATGGGGGAGTGTTTTCTTCTTTCTTCCCCGTCCGTTGTGTGCTTCTGTGATATGCGCTATCTGCCCTGTGGTCGGTCTCCTCGGCATGCCTGTGTTGGTCTATTCTTGGACAATGGCTGTATTCACCGGCTTCTGTCGTAGGGCTGTGGTTTCGGAGTTGGAATGGAAGGTCATTCAGTGCTGTCTGCTCTCCCTTGTGTGGGCGGCAGGCTGCCTTTCCGCTCTGCGTTGGGCCTTGTGTGTGAATGTTATTCTTGGGCCACCTGTTGTCGGTCCCCGTGCTCTTTGGTGTTCCGTTTTATATGTCTTGTTCATATGTGCAGGGTGGTATGGGTTTTTCAGTGTGGTACTGGCGTTCCTCTTCCCGAAGGGGCCCTGCTTCTCCTAGTTGGTGTTGCCGCCGCTGTGTGCTACGCCATGTTTGTTACACTGGGGTGTGTCCTGCTGTTGCGTGACTTCACTGACATGTGTGCGTCGGTTGTGTGGCGTTGGGTGTTGTCCGTGAATTGGGCGTTGGGGACATGTCTGTGGCAGGCCTGTCACGTGTCATGTGCGTTCGGGGTGGGGCTGATGTGTGTGCTGCTTGGTTGTGTCCCTGTGTCTGTGTGCGACGCATGCATGGCGCTGCGGTTGGCCTCTGCGTTGTGCGCATGTGTGGCGGCGTCATCGGCGCTTTGGGGCCGTGACGGGGTGGTTGGTTCCTGGTCCCAGGTGGTGTGTACACATGTGTTACGCGATGTTACGATTTGGCCTGTGTGTCATATGTGGATGCAATGGTGGATGTGTTGTGTACACGCGCTGGTGGGGGTTGTCCGCTTTTTCCGCCCTTGCACTGTGTGCGCTGTTTGCGTGCACTTGTTGTGTGTGTGCCTACCTGCGTCTCCGCGGTACGTTGCGTCCTTGGTGGTGCATCAGCAGAAGCATGGGAAGGGCCTGCAGTGCTGGATTCATGCTCGGGGTGCCGCTTCTTCGTTGTCCGTGCTCTGCGTCCGTGTTACCGCCTCTCTTTCACGTGCGGTGTCTCTTAGCCGTGGGAGCCGTTTGTTTGCGGCATCGTAATTTATGCGCCGGGCGGGACGTGTTTCGTCGGACGGTGTGTGTCAGTTGGGCTGCGCCGCTGCGTGTACGGGCGCACTTTGATGGCGGACGGTGTTGCTGGCTTGCCGGCGGTGTTTGGCCTGCTTTTCGCATCGTAATTGGGCGGGCGTGTGGACTGCTGCGTGCCGGCGGTAACTGGTGCTTTTTGCATCCGCCAGCACGGCGGTTGTGCTTCCGCCCGCCATCGTAATGGGCCCCTAAGATCCAACAATGGTTCCATCACAATCACCTTAAACTCAATCCTAAAAAAACGGAAGTCATTCTCTTCGCTCCTAAAAACAACCGGCTCCCCATTCAACACTGGATCTCTGACCTCAAAGCTCTCAACTGCTCTTTGTCCACCTCTAACTCAGTTAAATCCCTTGGAATAAGCATTGACCAGAACCTCAGCCTTTCTCCCCACATAAAAAATGCAGCCAAAGGCGCCCTCTTCTCCCTACTTCACCTCAAGAAAATCAAACCCTTCATTCCTGCTGTTGACTTTAAATTAGTTGTTCAATCACTAGTTCTTTCGAGATTGGACTATGGTAATGCCATTCTTTCTGGAACGCCGAAAATCCACCTAGCCCCAATCAAATCAGTCCTTAATCTCGCGGCCAGGCTTATTTCTGATTGTAAACGGTTTGACCACATCTACCCCATCCTCAACGAGCTCAAATGGCTCCCCGTCGAAGGCAGATCCGCATACAAGAACGCTTGCATTACGCACAAAGCCTTGCACCATCACACCCCAGTTTATCTCTCTGTTAAACTCCACAAAGCAGGCTGCTCTAGAGAAATGAGGAGCACAAATACTCTCATGCTAATACCTCCCTTGGTACACAAGGAATCCACCCAGTTACGCTCTTTCTCTGCTAATGTGCCTACTATCTGGAACTCACTCCCCAAAGATCTACGTTGCAACCCCTCTTACCTCAGCTTCAAAAATGATCTCAAACGACACCTTCTCAACAAATACTGGGGTCCTTAATCCTACCACCTTCTCCGGATTTCCCAACCTGCCCTTGACAGTGTCTTGTCCTCACTATATTATACTGGACTTACTACCACCCCTCCTCACCTCCTTACTTTTACTTTCCCCCCACCCCCCACGAGTTCTCTTATAATTTACGGCCTACTTCTGCTTGCTGTCACCTCTCTCATTTCCCCACTCTGTTCTCCCCCTCCTCAATCCTCTCTCCCCCCCATCCCTGACTACCCACGCTAGCCCAAATTTCTAACTCTGGTTATGCCCTAACGGTTCTCCTTAATTTCTTGTTCATGTATTTACTGTTTTTTGCATATTGTGCTGAGTATTTTGCGCTTTTCCTTTCTGTACTAATGTTATATCGCGATTGGTTCCTCTCTCGACCCTTGTAAAGCGCTCTGATACCCTTGGGTCTAGCCAGCGCTATATAAAACCGTTTAAATAAAAATAAAATAAATAAAATAAAGATGTCGGCAGTTTGCACCAGCTTGTGAATGGGGCGATAAGTCGATCGCCACTTTTGCGGCGCTAAAGTGTCGATAAATCGGCGATGGCTCCTTGAGAATATGCCTCTATGTCTTGAAATGTGACTTCTGCCAACAGATGAAAGGCTCCACCAGAACACGCCCGGCTCAGACACCATTACTAATATCTGACAAACCTCTCGCATGTGTGTATTTGGACCACTGTGCCCCTTTACAATCTGATAGGGCTTACAAGTATATCATGGTTGCAGTGGATTCCTGCTCAAGATTCCTATGGGTATGGCCTCAGCGCTCGGCTGACGCTCTAACTGTTATCAAAGATTTGCGAGTCTTTATAGGGACATACGCAGTTGGCACGTTACATTTTGACCGTGGCCCGACGTTTAGCTCTTGGGCTTACAAAGAGGCCATGAAAAGTATGGGCGTTGCACTGCGGTACTCCTCTCCATACCATGCTGAGGGAAATTTGGTTGTGGAGAGGAAAAACCGGGGCTTAAAGCAATCTTTAACAGCTAGGGTATTAGGCAAGGGCGGTAGTTGGGTCAATCACCTTTATGGGGTACAAAGAGCACTCAATAACCAGCCAAGAAATTCTCTAAGGGGTGCCACTCCATATAAGGTCCTATTTGGGACAAGAATGTGGGTACCTGATCTTGATTGTGAAGGAGCAGTGGCGGATGAGAAACCATTTGATATCCATGATCGTTTGGCTGTTTTACAGGATCTAAATGAATCCAGTACACAACAAAGTTCCGTGCTCCAGAAACAGACCGCCACTGGGGAAGTCAAGGAAGTAATGGCAAGACCTGTCTGGATCCCAAAAATCAGGGATCTGGTCAGAGAGAAAATAGCGGACAAAAAAGAATTTGGACCATTATACAGAAAGCCTGTACCTGTCCTAGCAGTTCAAGGAACAAGAACTGTACTTTTGCCGCCTCTTGCCGGAAAGAAGGAGAAAAGATTTGTCTCAATCGACTTAATCAAACCACACTATGTGGCCGATACTGAACAGTAGGCCTCATGGACTCCACAGTAGCAGACGCCCTCCTCTCGCTACAATCCAAGAAGTTCAAACAGAAAGACTCCTCACGTTTGAAGAGCCTCCTGTGCAGATTGAAGGACTAAGCAACAATGCTATGGAACTCGTTCCCCTTGAACCAGAAGTTCAACTTCAAAATCAAACTCAAAACAACACACAAGTTGCAATTAGACCAAATACAGACGTCTACGTCAACAT
This sequence comes from Calotriton arnoldi, assembly GCA_963921515.1. Lineage (NCBI taxonomy): Eukaryota > Metazoa > Chordata > Amphibia > Caudata > Salamandridae > Calotriton > Calotriton arnoldi. The sequence continues at coordinate 730,326 of CAWUFW010008301.1, forward strand.
GCCTCGACGAGAGCAAAATGAGATTTCAACAAATCCTGATGCATTTCCTACAATTGATCGAACTGCTTCTGGCTACTTCATAAACTTTGATACGTTTTCCTTGGATCCAAGTGAACCGGAAACAACGCCAGCTCAAAATTCACGCAAGCAGCAAGTTAAAGATTTTCTAAACTTTCTTAAAAAGACTTACCTGGTATCGCCTTGGTTAGAACTCTGGGTAATTACTGGGATTCTATTTTTTCTATTCTGGCTAGGCTTAGTTATAACTTTTAGCATGCTTATTAATGGACGATACCTTCAACAAAGCTCCACAGCCCAAAAAGTTAATTTGATTTTAAAACCACATCAATCTACACATCGTGAACAAAGAGACCTGTCAACAGTGAACATCACAGCGGTTCCTATACCGGACGGTATAGTCTGGGACAAAGTTGATTTTGATATATTCGGTCTGACTGAACTTTTGAAACTTTCACATGTATTTAAAATTTCATTAAGTGATATCATTACCTCCAGTACATTTTCTGATGATTGGGATTCTGAAACTGTTAATAACATGTTGTCTGATCTAGAAAAAACTGCCGCATTACCGAACACTGAAATGTTAGAAGGTAATTCAGACTATGACACATTGTACTGTTACCAACATTATGGGCCTCATTTCCTACACAAATCTATTTCGCCTAGAAATGTTTTTGAGTACCACCAGTGGGAACATTGCCCTACACCACCAAAAGGTAGTTCGCATACATTTGCACAGAAATTTGCACATTTTTCAGGTTTTAACACCACTGACCCGACCTCATATTATTATAAGGTTACATCGACATCGGCACTGAAAATTATGTTGACTAACACCAAACAGATATACTCTGCTTCCTTTATTGCCCAATTGTCTGATCAGGGTTTTGATCCATGGAAGGACACAATAGATTTAAAATCAGTCTGGGGTTCTAGGGACTGGCAAGTCCAGGGAACAGAAGCGCTATTTAGAGCATGCCTCATTCCACAGAAGATGATATTTCTAAATGACACTGTGCAACAGACATCCTGTCTTGGACTAGCCAAGAACAAGGACCTGAACACACTTCAATTTACAACACCATCTCAAATGGAGGGGTGGCAAAATTCGTCTTCAAAAGAAGGGGCAACAATAGATGACATTTTACAGTACAATAGAACAGACCCTGATTGGGAAAAATGGGTGGTTTGGCCCTTAGACACGAACACATGTCAGAAAAGATTCTGGGGTATAACCGAAGGGTTCCATATCCACAGGCCAGACCCACCTTATGTACAGAGAGATCATCCAGGGGTAGTGACATCCTACAGTGTTGGGAAGTTGTGCCTTGATTGGCTAGAAACCTCAACACTCACAGAAGTGAAACAACACTTAGCCTTACTCTCACAAGACATGGATCTTAAGGATTTTTTACTAGGTCCCAGTAAACCTCATCAGAAACGTTTCATATATGCTGGCATTTATGCTGCCTATAATGAAAACTGGAAAATATCCCAACAAGAGGCCGCAGAGAGAATACGGGAAATAGACCGTATTAACTTGGAGAAATCTCTAGCAGAGGTAGACAACGGGTTAACAACTTTGACCTCCAGGATATATTCCTTAGGCAACATTGTATCTTCTGCGATAGACATTCGAGAACAAGATTTAGCCATATTACAACACCGGCAATCTCAGTTACGTTCTGTTATGTTATTGAGCTGGACGCTGCAATCTTTGAGTGCAGGCTATGTGCCTGCACTCAACAGTACGTCTCTGTTTTCTGAATATAATCTAACAGATAAATAGATGGAAATGACACAAAGGGGAGCAAAATATACAATGCTGCGTATTGAAAAACTGGACAGGTTACCATTCACGGTAGCGGAATCTCCGTCTACGGAATGGCTTATCCATGGCCACATCACTCTACCGGTCACTACTTTTCAGTTTCAATATTGCCTTGAGCAAAGGCAGGCGGGCAAATATGAAAAGATGGGTAAGGAATACATTAAGGAATCTTGGGAGTTACCATACAGATTTCGATGCCGGAGTGGGGATCGGGAAGTGTTTCTAAGCGGTTCAAACTGCAAGAACGCTCTAAGCGGTTCGCTCATGTGCCAGGACATTTCATTGCACGGAGCTTGTAATGGGTCAGTAGCAAACTTGTCCAGCCACATGAAAGTGACTCCAGCTGCCGTGATTAAACCGGTATTCAAGCTGCTCTCGAATGGGAGTTGCTTGATGCTGAACGATCAAGGTTGCTGTGAAATGATTCCGGGCATTGCCTATCTGGTCACTGTGAACTCCAGGGTTACTTGCTGTATGCAAGTATTGTTTCCCCCAACAAGTACAGTCAAGGAGGAACCATTATGGCCTTCGTTGAATGTTTCCTTTATACAATTTGATACTTTGAGCAGACTGAAAGCCATTCTTTTGCAGCAACCCGTACCCTTATACATACAAATTGCCTCTTTTAGTTTGCAGAAATGGTGGGTCGTATCTTTAACATGTCTGATACGAGTGGTATTGTACACCTATTTAAGACCATAGGGTCAGGATTTCTAAGCACCTTTCAGACAATCCTCGGAGTTATTCCAAATTTTATACACTCCGTGTTGGGAAGCGTTTTTGGAGGTCTTCCGCTGATCCTGCTTTCTATCGCAGGAATCTTGATTGTCATTTTTCTGCTCCGCAATGGACGTCCCAATTACCAACGAGATGGCAAAGGCGCTCCTGGAGCGCAAATACTGTGAACGCAAGGTACAACATCTGGGCACACCTCGCCTAAGGGAACTAAGTGCATCTTGGTTCCTATCGTTTAGACCAGTCTGGATGGATTGCATCTTACCTGTTCTTCGATGCCTGTTTTGCGGTGACGAATGCGTATTGGACCTCTGTCTGACACTTGCATCGGACATGCTTGCGGACTTGAATACCAGGCTGGAACCCCTGAGGGCCCACGCTCGGCAATGTCCCCAGCGTATTCCCATCTTGATGGCTGCATTCCTCGAGAATCCGCAGGTGCCTTTTACAACTGGGTTGAGCATCAGCTCCACCGCTAGCACCACTAGCACCGAGGTATCGACTACAGCACCGGCTGCCTCTACACCAGCTATTGGCAGTACTGAATATCATCTGTGCTCCATTGACATACTTTGCGAGGTGTTACAAGGACCGTCCCCTGCAGCAGCAAGCAACGACGATGTTGCGTCTCCCAGCCAGGACACTTAATCTATAATTGGCTCATCGCGTGCTGGGAAAGAATTCAGTTTTTCTTTTTTTCCAACACTCGACTAAAATTGGAACATTTCCTTTAAACTGACACTTTCGCTGAAAAATGCATGGCCTTCTGACGCTTGTAGTGGTTTGACTTATATAAACGAACTCAATTAGGACTTCGGCTTAAGTATCAATCCCAAAAAACTGATTTTCGAAGTAACAGATTTCTTATCTTCCTCTTTTTCCACCTCTTAAAACTGTTTTTAATTGCGTGTATGCCCAGGCGTGGGTCCCGTGCTCTCCATGCCACTGGAATCGAGCTATCCTGGCTGAAGAGGGGTGAAACCCCGAAACCGGTCCTAGGATGCTTGTTTCCAGTCTAGGGAGGACCCGGCTTGGCAGTTCGGGCTGGACTGTTTCCATGAGGCACAGGGTCAAGACTGATTTGCATATGGCTGGGTTCAAACTGGAATGGCATGGTGAGCAAAAAAACGATGGATTAAGGCCCAGATCTCTGTACTGGGGTGAATGTATGACATTGTTCTGCATTCTGTCCATCAACTGTTGTTTTTGCATTTGTCACCCCGAGTGGGACGGGTATGCCCAGACGTGGGTCCCGTGCTCTCCATGCCACTGGAATCAAGCTATCCTGGCTGAAGAGGGGTGAAACCCCGAAACCGGTCCTAGGATGCTTGTTTCCAGTCCAGGGAGGACCCGGCTTGGCAGTTCGGGCTGGACTGTTCCCATGAGGCACAGGGTCAAGACTGATTTGCATATGGCTGGGTTCAAACTGGAATGGCATGGTGAGCAAAAAAACGATGGATTAAGGCCCAGATCTCTGTACTGGGGTGAATGTATGACATTGTTCTGCATTCTGTCCATCAACTGTTGTTTTTGCATTTGTCACCCCGAGTGGGACGGGTATGCCCAGACGTGGGTCCCGTGCTCTCCATGCCACTGGAATCAAGCTATCCTGGCTGAAGAGGGGTGAAACCCCGAAACCGGTCCTAGGATGCTTGTTTCCAGTCCAGGGAGGACCCGGCTTGGCAGTTCGGGCTGGACTGTTCCCATGAGGCACAGGGTCAAGACTGATTTGCATATGGCTGGGTTCAAACTGGAATGGCATGGTGAGCAAAAAAGATGGATTAAGGCCCAGATCTCTGTACTGGGGTGAATGTATGACATTGTTCTGCATTCTGTCCATCAACTGTTGTTTTTGCATTTGTCACCCCGAGTGGGACGGGTATGCCCAGACGTGGGTCCCGTGCTCTCCATGCCACTGGAATCAAGCTATCCTGGCTGAAGAGGGGTGAAACCCCGAAACCGGTCCTAGGATGCTTGTTTCCAGTCCAGGGAGGACCCGGCTTGGCAGTTCGGGCTGGACTGTTCCCATGAGGCACAGGGTCAAGACTGATTTGCATATGGCTGGGTTCAAACTGGAATGGCATGGTGAGCAAAAAACGATGGATTAAGGCCCAGATCTCTGTACTGGGGTGAATGTATGACATTGTTCTGCATTCTGTCCATCAACTGTTGTTTTTGCATTTGTCACCCCGAGTGGGACGGGTATGCCCAGACGTGGGTCCCGTGCTCTCCATGCCACTGGAATCAAGCTATCCTGGCTGAAGAGGGTGAAACCCCGAAACCGGTCCTAGGATGCTTGTTTCCAGTCCAGGGAGGACCCGGCTTGGCAGTTCGGGCTGGACTGTTCCCATGAGGCACAGGGTCAAGACTGATTTGCATATGGCTGGGTTCAAACTGGAATGGCATGGTGAGCAAAAAACGATGGATTAAGGCCCAGATCTCTGTACTGGGGTGAATGTATGACATTGTTCTGCATTCTGTCCATCAACTGTTGTTTTTGCATTTGTCACCCCGAGTGGGACGGGTATGCCCAGACGTGGGTCCCGTGCTCTCCATGCCACTGGAATCAAGCTATCCTGGCTGAAGAAGGGTGAAACCCCGAAACCGGTCCTAGGATGCTTGTTTCCAGTCCAGGGAGGACCCGGCTTGGCAGTTCGGGCTGGACTGTTCCCATGAGGCACAGGGTCAAGACTGATTTGCATATGGCTGGGTTCAAACTGGAATGGCATGGTGAGCAAAAAACGATGGATTAAGGCCCAGATCTCTGTACTGGGGTGAATGTATGACATTGTTCTGCATTCTGTCCATCAACTGTTGTTTTTGCATTTGTCACCCCGAGTGGGACGGGTATGCCCAGACGTGGGTCCCGTGCTCTCCATGCCACTGGAATCAAGCTATCCTGGCTGAAGAGGGGTGAAACCCCGAAACCGGTCCTAGGATGCTTGTTTCCAGTCCAGGGAGGACCCGGCTTGGCAGTTCGGGCTGGACTGTTCCCATGAGGCACAGGGTCAAGACTGATTTGCATATGGCTGGGTTCAAACTGGAATGGCATGGTGAGCAAAAACGATGGATTAAGGCCCAGATCTCTGTACTGGGGTGAATGTATGACATTGTTCTGCATTCTGTCCATCAACTGTTGTTTTTGCATTTGTCACCCCGAGTGGGACGGGTATGCCCAGACGTGGGTCCCGTGCTCTCCATGCCACTGGAATCAAGCTATCCTGGCTGAAGAGGGGTGAAACCCCGAAACCGGGCCTAGGATGCTTGTTTCCAGTCCAGGGAGGACCCGGCTTGGCAGTTCGGGCTGGACTGTTCCCATGAGGCACAGGGTCAAGACTGATTTGCATATGGCTGGGTTCAAACTGGAATGGCATGGTGAGCAAAAAAACGATGGATTAAGGCCCAGATCTCTGTACTGGGGTGAATGTATGACATTGTTCTGCATTCTGTCCATCAACTGTTGTTTTTGCATTTAATTGCTTTTAAGACAATCATTTTACAACACTTTGTGATGGTTTTAATGGTTTTAATGCACTACTTCCTAATAGTGGAAATGGTTCGCCAGCATTTTTATCAATATTGACTGTTCGGAAGAGGAGTGGGTGTTATGTTCCATATAGGTACCCTAATATAGGCCCGGGTAACATCATACCCCTTCACCTACATTACCTCCCCTACATTACACTGTAACGGGCCTTTTAGGATTGAACCTTTACCTAGTTCTAGTCCTGGGTGCAGAAGGAGGGTTTCTCCTAAACAATAGAGTCCTATAACTCCATCAATAGACTCACACAGTATGAATGAATATTCATAAGGGTTCTCAGAAACCAGGCTGGGGCTACACCACCTTCCTCCCCATATCTATGTACACGGTTCATCCCATACGTCATCCTCACATCCAACAATGGCTAATGCAAGCAACAAGGGACAAAGGAACCCTAGATACTTTCTGTATAAATACAGCACATCTTGCTAGTGTTAGTTAGAGGGAACCGAGACTTCCAGGCCGACACACTGACCAGAGACGCTGAGACTCCTGCATGCAGACGTTCCAGCTGACAGTGGTCTGAACATCCCTCGCGGGTGTCCAGCTCGAGACCAAGAAGGGCTACTACATTCTCACACTTCAGGTAATGGGGTTCGACTAAATCCTAGAGGGATTCTTGGCTTCACACCTACTCACATGCTAGGTACACTTAGCTACATCTAGATAGGCATCGTAGGAGTATGCGCTTTCTTTTATCAATGCATTTTATATTCATGTATTTATTCATGCATAGTGCAAGATGGTAGAACTGTACTATCCATTTATATTCACTGTACTGATAATCATATATCTCTGTTACTGTCTAATGGTAGTTGCAGCTCATATATTCTACACAAGAATAACGACTGTTCAATAAACCCTTATTGAAACGCCCAGGCTGTTTATTCTGTGTATCTCTGAGACAAGATAAGTAAGCACGAGTGACTGAGCGAAAAGTAGTACATTGTTTCCACGATCCTGAGGGATCAGGGTTGGCATGTTCTGAGGTTGCCAGAAACTATTCTCTCCCTGATAAGAGGAGACACTAGTGGCACTGTGAGCTAGCTTATGCAAACAGGCTAACATCTCTCTGTGGGGTTGCTCAGAATCAGTCTGCCACCAAACCCACAGTTTATGTTATCCGAACACGCAGGTCCTGTATGGGTAATATAGGAACTACACAACAAAAACACAGCATATTCAGATGTAAGTGTAAGCCACCTCTTCCCCTTCCTGCCCCGGAAGGCTATCAGAATGCCGATGAGTCCTCTGTCACACCCAGCCCAGCCCATCCTGTGGCTGTGGCTGTCTAGAGGGAAGGCACAAAGTGTGGCTGTCACCCAGCCCAGACGTGTATTAGAGACCAGCTGAAGGCTCACAGAGCAAAATTCAGAGAAGAGAAATATCCACTTTACAAAAGTGGCATTTCTAAAATGGTAAGATCAAATCCAACTTTACCTCTAAAGAGGATTTATCACCACCATTCCAAAGATATGAAACATGATGTAGCTACTCCTTTCGGATCAGGAATTACAGTTGAAAAAGTGTTTTAAGGAGTCCCCAATGCTAGCCTATGAGAGGAGTACACCCCACAGCAGTGAAAAATGAATGTACCTGTTTGTCACTGCCAGGGCATGTAAATCTTAAAAGTACATGTCCTGCCTTTTAGCTAAACAGCCCCCTGCCCTTTGGGTTGCTTAGGCCCTAGCTTGAGGTGACCTATGTGTTACAAAAGGGGAGTTTAAGGCTTGGAAAGTGGTTTTAAATGCCAAGTCAAGGTGGCAGTAAACTGCACACACAGGCCCTGAAATGGCAGTCTGAGACAGGTTTGAAAGTCTACTTGTGTGGGTGGCACCCCCTGTGCTGCAGGCCCACTAGTAGCATTTAGATTACAGGCCCTGGGTATAGGGTATAACACTTTACAAGGGACTTACAGGTAAACAAAATATGCCAATCAGGCGTACACCAATGTTACCATATTTAGGGGAGAAGCACATGCACTTTAGCACTGGTCAGCAGCGGTACAATGCTCTGAATCCTATGGCCAACAAAAAGATACAGCAAAAAGTGGAGCGAAGCTGGCAAACAGCTGGGGGAAGATGATCTTAAGGATGACAGAACTAATAGGCACTATTTTTTATTTTGGCTCCCAAAGATGTCATAAAGCCCCTTTGTGACCAGAGTTTACCGAAGTAATGTATAACCCCAAACCCATCCTGGCTACATGTGTAAATTGTGACATTCAAAGCAGCAAGCTCTTGTCAATGTAATCAATTCTGCCACTTCATGTTGGACTTTGAGAAGGTAACATTTTCAGCACAACTAACCTGGTCCCTGTATCTGGCCTGCACTCCATCATGGGCGGCCTGAACTTGCAACTTTCATCTGGTCTAGTTAGATCATATGAGCGCAAGTGGTGCTTTTTTCTTCAAGCTTCACTGCTTCACAGCTGGATGCGACATCGGAGCACTCCCATTCAAGGATTCATTCCGGAATGTGTGGATCGGGCTCATTGGACTGAATCATTAGTCCCCCTGCTGTGCGCACCTTAGACTACAGCGACCTAATCCTCTCAATCTTACAAACAATTTAAAGAGATTGAAAAAACAATCACCACCCACCAATGCTATTCAAGAGAGAACACTTCCTGATTACCTAAGATCTTCACCCTCTGTGCGACATCTTTTAAGGCAGTCTTAGGAGAAATTTCCCATAATGCGCTGTCTTCCCCCTTCACCCTCATCTTGTCCTGAAGAAGACCTGCCATGACGTTTTTTAAATAAGGCTTACGTCAGGGTCGAAACGTCAACGTTGTAATTGGTTCAGTTCCTTCAGGTCGTCTGGTCCTAAATTAGCAATCAATCGTGCATCCTACCAGAGACACTGATTTCCAGTTTATACTGACCATTTTAGTTTTTTTTCCCCTACTGTGTATAATCTGTATATATAATTGCCTCACTCATGTATAAAACACACTCACTTCACCCATGTCACTGAGCACCGTCGTTTTACACTGAATGTCACTCCACTCATTAAGTGAATTGTTGACAGCCTTACCGTATAATGCATAACAAGGTATCAAGTAAATGCATATGATGCAGCATAAAATTGTTTGTTTTTTGTCTTCTTGTTCCAACTTTATGACTAATGCATAAATATATGTTATATGATTAAACCCTTGAATCCAAAGCAATTGCTCTCACCCGACAGAACCAATTGTAGCTTTCTATATTGTGCTTCAAGGCGCTATACTTACTTAAAACTTTGAAATTGCATATCTCTGGTTCTTCTGATTAGATGTTTGTTGTTCTGGTCTCATTTTATATATTTCTAGTAAAACGGTGGAGGAGAGAAGAACAACACAAGATAATAAATCTTAAGGAACAGATACTTTTAAAAAGGCACTTAAACAAGCAAATTGAGCAGAAGACTCCTAAAGCAGAGCATGGAACTTGAATTTTAGATTCATTCAGAAAATAATTGCACAGAGAGAAAAAACGTTTACGTTCAACTGAAAGATTATATTTGTAGATGCCAATGCCTCATGGTACTGAGATTTAGAGAGTAACGTGGGTTTTAAAACTGAGGTATGAACATGCATAGGCCAAATGCAAACACACTTTTTCAGCTCACATGTAAACCCTTGCTGAAATTGTGTAAATACACTTGAAAGAAATTGCAGATGGCTTAATAAAATGAGAGCTCTCCTATAGTTTGGGATTATTCAAATAAAATATGGGAGACATCTACTTAATGAAAAAGTTGATAGTCCTTCATAAAGAAAATGAGAAAATGTGTATTTAAAAAGGCTGCTGAACTAAAAGTAAATAATAAGAGAGCTATGGTAAGCTGTTTTTCTATTTATTTGGTTGTTTAGGATTCTGGGAGGATTTTTGTTGTAAAGTAAAATGCACCACAATAAGTCATTTGGTCTGTTTCTGCAGGTAACATTTCAAACTGTTTAATTTACCCTTTCCCTTTTACTCATTTTGAATGCTAAAATAGCATGTCTCTCCTTCATTTACACCGTTGAATCGAGCGGTGCAAATGAGCGCACTCTTTCCATCTCACTTCTATTGTCTGATGCCCAAGGCACCTTGCTGGTTGCCGAGTGCCTGATTTTTCAGAGATGCCATGCAACCAGTCCCCATTTGATCTGGATACATTATATTGAGGCCATATTAATACATTTCTTTCAGGACTACGTGGATATTTACTGTGTCCCCTTATAGACCAGACATTGCTCTAATTTTAAACTACGGCGAGTGCCTTCAACTCAAAAGCTGTTACATTCTCTGGCTTTGAGTCCTGATGATGATCACACATCCTTAATGGGACTGAAACATTGTCGACCATATTGTGAACCCTGATTATTATGAACTTTTACTTAACGGGCCATTGTATTCTTTGAATTATGATACGCAACAGACCACTTTTATTACACGTGTGTGTTACATGTAAGAGAGCACCAAGCTCGCGTGTCACTTGCACCCACTGCTTCGGCATTCTAGCTTACTGTGTATTCATTTTTGTATTTAAATTACCTTTTTGTGTTTCTTTTTGTTGGTATTGTTTACTTAGGGACCATTGTGTTTATTTACTATATAATTACCCAAGGTCTCCTTAGTTAATTTCCACTATTCATAGCATCACCTAACCTCTTCCCATTCTTGTAATATAATTATTGGTTTAGCTACATTTGTCCTACTTTACAGCCTTATGCATCATGATTGTCCTGCTACAGTTTAACCATGTATTGTATGTGATCCTGTAGGTAGCTTCTTATTCTTAGCACTAAGCAGTGATTGAATTTCCCAGACATCTTCATCCTTGTTTTGCGGTGTTTTTGTCTTTCTTTTCCTTCTTTGGCGGTTTTATATTCTGCCAGTGTGACACCTCACTCAGATCCATGTTATATCACAAAAGGCACCTCCTTAACTCGGCCATATGACAAAGGTATGCACAAGATAAGCTTGTTTGTGTTTATTCATGCATGGATCAGGACTAGGGGAGAGAAAACAAACTGTGGCTTTTTAGCTCAATGGAAAATTCTAAATACGAGCTGTTATTAGCTGCCACTCAAAGCAATTCCCATGCAATATACATGTTTTCATATGGTACTTGGGTAGCACATTACTGGAGAAGGCATAATACCTTTCCTGAAGGACCAAATTTAGTCATCTATTATGTCCTCTCTTCTATATACTCTTCAAATTTCCTAACAATGAAATATTTCCTTACCGATGACTGCACTCTTGTGTACAAGTAGTTTATCGAAAAAATGGTGCCTGTTGGACTTGGCCTTCTCTGTAGGGTCACTCCTAAACATTTTGCCTTCACTGCTTCTGTTTTGCTGAATTTGGTTTTGTTGGCCTTAGGACTCTTTACCACTGCTAACCAGAGTTAAAGTGTTTATACTTTCTCTTCTAAACATGATATAAATGGGCTCACACCCAATTGGCACATTTAATTTACTTATAAGTCCCTAGTAAAGTGGTACAACATGTATCCCGGACCTGTAAATTTAATGCTACTAGTTGGCCCACAGCACTTTTTGTGCCATCCACTTGAGTAGCCTTTTTAAACATGTCTCAAGTCTGCCGTAGCCTGTTTGCAGTTCTAAACTGCCATTTCTATCTGGCAAGTATACCCTTGCCTACACCTTCCTTTCTAATACACGTCACCCCTACTATAGGCTCTAAACAGCCCATAGGGCAGAGTGCAGTGCATTTAAGAAGTGGGATATGTACTTTTACATCTCCTGGTAGTGATAAACACGTAAATTCATTTTTCACTACTGCAAGCCCTACCTCTCCCATAGGATAACATTATGTTGCCAGATTACATTTAATAAGGGCTAACTTTTGATTGGGAACAGGTAGGAAAGTGAAGTTTGGTCTTGTTGGAAGGTGGTTTATTAGTAGGTGAAGGTAGGTACCTATCACTAGTAATAACACCACAATCACAAATAAGGTCCAGTCAAGATGTCAATAAATAATGTTTGCTCAAGTAACTTGGCTGCAAGTGGACAGGCTTAACTTAGAAGACAGGTGTCTAAGGCTTTTAAAAACACCAATATTTTAAATGAGTAAGACACAATACACAATAAAAATCCAATACCACTTTATAAAAGAAGAATTTTTTTGTATGATTAAAATGACACACAAATGCCAAAAACCCAATGTAGGGAACCAGAGATATGATTTTTTAGAGATTAGATACTTTCAAGTGCTTAAAAGCCAAAAGTGCCAACTTGGGACATTTGGTCGCGGTTGACCGGGACAAAGTCAAAGCTTCAGGCCGACCGCCATGGAGCGCGGGTCAGATACAATAAGCAGTAGGGCCCGGTCAAGTTTTTACCTTCTGACTTAGTCACTTTATTTTTAGCTTTTTCTGTCGACGTAGAGCAGGTCTCTTCATCAGGCCGGCTTGCAGTTCGATGACGGCGACTTGGCTCAGCGCAATGCCTTGGTCAACTCCTGGAAGTCTCATCGATGACAAAAAGCTCCGGAGCTTCAGCGCGGCAAACCTGGATCTCAGGCCGAGTCCCGGTTTGACGTCACCAGTTTGACTCTCGACAGAGGGTTAGTCAACTTATGGAGCTTTTTGACAAAAATTCTCCAAATGATTCCAAAAGTTTGGATCTTCTTCCAGAAGGTACTTTTGTGCTCTTGAAGGGTCCACAACACTAATCCAAGGTCCCAGAATCTCTGAGCTGTGCCTTGGGAAGTTGGGACTATTAGACCCACAATGCATCTGTCCAAATCCTTAAAAGTCCACTGAATACTGTCTAAATGGTTTCTTCTTGGTGGAGATGATGCAGGTGGAGCTCTTTTAACCTGCTATTTTCAGTTAGTCCCCTCCTTAAACTTTTAGAGTCAGGCAAAGCCGTTCTTTTGCTGAAGCCCAAAGTGTGTAGCAGGTGCAGTCCTTCTGAGTGCAGTCCTCTTAGTGCAGGCCAGGGATTCAGCAGGGAAGTCTTTCTTCTTCTTGCTTCTTCTAGGCAGGGATCTCAGTTGCTGGGCAGCTCTTTATCCAGGTTTCGGAGATGGCAAGCAGGGGGCACCCCTGACCAATGGGGTGCAGGGTACAGGGTGCGACCCTCAATGATGATCACTTCCCCTAAAGTGTGGCATATTCTTGTCCCAGAAATCACTGTTCTTTAAAGATCAAAATGTAGAAATTCTCTCCTGGAGTTTCAGGTCTGGCTAACCCAACCAACAGGTGTGGCTAATATTTTCTAACACTCCCCTTCCAGCCCATCTACTAAATCAGTCACAGGGGTTCCCATCTGGATGAGGGTGCATGAAGTTAGGGGTGCACCAGGGTCCTGTCCTAAGTGTCTTTCCCTCTTTGAAGAACAGTCTGGCTACCCAGCCCCTTTCCTGCCTTCTCCTCTGCACCTTGCAGATCTCCCCCCACCAGATGTCTTTTTGTTGCCTTTCATGCCACTCCACACCTCATCTGAGAAGTTTTCTCAGCCTGTCAAAGGTTGGTCAATCAGGAGAGGCTGCTTTAGAGCTGGATTCAGGCACATCAGAAAAGCAAGTTTTATATTACTAAAATAAATTTAAGTACCCCAAAACCAATATATACTTCAATACATCAAAATATTAATAAAAAGTATATTTACAGCAAGTGCTAACATTTAAACATTAAACAGAAATAATTGTAAATACATACATAAATAATACACCCACAATTAAACTAAAAAATAGAAATATATATTCATCATTATAAATTAAACACTAAGGGCCTCATTTTGATGTCAGTCGGAAAGCCTCTGACCTGCGGCTGGCTTCCAACGGGCTCAAGGAGCCCATTGGCCAGTCAGAACCAGCATGTAATCCCTTAAAGATGGCGTTTCCGCCATTGGGAATACAATGTCAGTTTTCCACAGGCTTTACATGTCGGGCTTTCAGACCCGAAAAGCCTGTCGGAAAGTGACTTTGGGGCCCCTAGCAGGGCCCCCTTCTCCCTGAGGCCTCTGGTTGGGGACCGTGGGGGCACCTATGGTGACCCCTGTAAATCCCTGCAGGTGCAGGGATTTATTCAAACTCACGTTTCTCTGTGGGAGCTTTTGCGACTGCGCAATGGTCCCTGTTATGATGTCGGAGTCAAAAATGAAAGGATTATAATTAATTTCTAAACCCCTTCTGCACTTCTTATAACTTTTCCTTTAGGTCTTTTGTCTGTTGAATAATTATAATCTTTCATTTTTGATTTACAGATTACACCCAGTCATAGCCCTGAGGAGAACCCCAAGAATAAGATTGGGGCTTGAAACGCATCAGCACCATTCACCATTTGGGAAACACATGTATAGGATTAGGATCCGCTCTAGGGGAACAATTTGAAAACTCCTAACCTTAGTAGCCTGAATACTAGTTCCCAGTGGGCAGCAGCATTTAGAGGGATTTATTATTTCAAAAACAAATCATGATAATTGTTGCTGTATTTCAGAAATTGATGACTGGTTTGATATTGTAATCCATTTCTCAACAATTTATTTCGTATATGTATTGTTTGTTATGTGTTTTGCATTTGACTATTTTCCAAGTTTGAATGTATGTTTATCATAAAAACAAGTTGTGTTTTCCCTTTTCTGACATAAAAGACACAAATTAAATGGTCTAAAAAGTACAGAATTATGGTTAAATAAACACTAAGACCAATGTAATCAGTAATTGGTCCGAGTCTGTTAAGTAGAAAACAGCATTAAACACGAAAGCTAGATAAAACTTTTTTCTAATTCTAGAGGCCCAATCTAGCTGCCTACTGTAGGGCTGACCCCCTCTCACATAGTAAGGTTTTAGAGCAAGGTGTTACACACGAGTGTTGTTCATTAAAATTCATAAACATATGTAACCATAGGAGTTGTTGGTTCAGGTCACAGCTATCTGTCACCTTCTGATTACAATGTCAGAAAGGGACACACTTTCATTACAGAGGAACACATACAGAAATTCATTTCTAACCCTTCCTCCTTTTCTATGATCACCTTAAGTACTTCAGCCAAGCAACACAATGAGTCTGAGAAGTTAGTTCATCAATGGAAAAAGCACATACGTACTGAACTACACGGCCTCTTTCTACTAGAACATCTGAAAGCAGGAACTATTCCCTGGGGCTTGCAAGTGAAAAATATCCTTGTTATTTTCACAGAAGATCCAGAATATAAGAAAGGATTCAGCTTTATTAGCACAAAATGTAGCCGAGACCTGATGGTCCACACCATAGAGACAGCACAAAGGATTTGTAAAAGGCAAGCAGATGAACTGGAAGAACAAATCCAGGCAATTAAAGACAACCATACCACAGTGGAGGCAAAGACTCTGCTTGAAAAAGTTGATAAGGAATTGGTCACATTTAAAGATAATACCATCATTTTTAAATAAGCCAAATTTGAAAAGGACAAAAAAACATTAAACATAGAGACTGTATATCCTTACCTGAAGGACGATTTTTACATTAATACTGATTCACGTAGAGTGTTGTCAGATTATCAAGGAAGATCTAAAAACAGATTTTTAACTTTTTCTGAGACATCATCATCTGATTCGACGGAGGATTCTGATCTTGGGGAAGGAACCTCCAATATAAATCAACAAAGACAAAATTCTTTTTTAGAAAAAGGACAGCAAAAAAACAGGGTGTGCTTCAAACCGCAACAATGGGAAATGCGAACAAGGCGCCAATTCTACAAAACATAATCCCATCATCCATTGTCAATCTTCCAACAAAATATTAACTAAAGAGGAAGAATCAGTCTTAGAGTTAGGACTCAAGTAGCCACCAAACGTACCCAGCAAATGTACTGACTTTACCCGATTAAAGATTGAATTCATCGAGTTTTTTCGTAAAATTAGGTTTAAAAGCCTTTTTTCTACCAAAGAGAACATCAGTCCTAATGAACCTTCAAGGCTTGCAAACAAATCAAAGTTTAGCCCTCCTGAACATACTATCCCAAAGGAAATTATAGCTTTTGAACAAGTTGTGCTTTCATCAATACAGCAACTAGAGAGAAAGAAGATCTACAGTACAAACAACTTAACATCACGACAACAAAAAGCCATCCAAGATCTTAAGCAAGACGACTCAATAGTTATCAAGTTGGCTGATAAAGGCGGTGCGGTGGTGGTTTGGCCGAATGAAATGTATTTGATGGAAGGAAAAATCAGGTACATAATCCAATTTGGTACAGGCAAATTAAGGATGATCCGACACAACAGATCCAAAAGAATATAATGAAGATCCTTATGAATGAATTGGAACTAGGAATATTGGGAACCAAAGAATTTGAATATTTAAACAAAAAACATCCCAGCATTCCAGTCATTTACTTCTTGCCCAAAATTCATAAGCAACTGATGCAGCCACCAGGAAGACCTATTGTGCCTGGATGTGATTTGGTAATGGAACCAATCTCGAAATATGTAGACATCTTCTTAAAACCATTCTTGCAAGAAGTACCCTCATACCTGAGAGACACAATGGACTTTATCAATACAATTGAACTTCAACAATTTGATCCTTTACAACAATGGTTGGTATCCTTTGATGTTGTCTCACATTATACACAGATTCCTCAGGACGAGGCATTACAAGCAATTGAGTTCTATTTAGAAACCAGAACACGTCCCAATCGAGTTCCAACAGAGTTTATATTACAACTAGCATAAGTAGCATTGAGGATGACCTACTTCAAGTTTGAAGATATATTCTATATCCAAACAAAAGGGACCGCAATGGGATGTCCCTTTGCCCCACAGATGGCAATATTGTATATGGCTAGATTCGAAGATAAATTCATTTATAATGATAATCCCTTTTTGCAACATCTGTCACACTAGTATCGCTACATTTATGACATCTGGTGTCTATGAAGTGGATCAGAAGATAATCTAGGAAGGTTCCATGGATGGTTAAATAGTAGACATCCTGACATCCAATTCAGCCTAACCAAAAGCAAGACAAGTCTAACATTTTTAGATGTTAAAGTCACACCCATCGAAAATGAATTGGCAACTACTTTGCATAGAAAGCCAACGGACAAGAACACTATACTTCATTACAAAAGTTTTCATCCCAGACATTTGAGCGACAATTTGCTGTATGGGCAAATATTGAGAATTAGGCGAAATTGTTCTCGTAAATACGATTATGAAATACATGCTGTGGCACTATGTGACCAATTGAAAGATAAAGGATACCCCAAAAAACTACTGAAACATGCGATGGAAAGGGCATGGTATACACCCAGGGAATGCCTCCTGACAAAGAAAGTAAAACAGCCAATGGATAAACTGGTTTGTTTTTGTCACTTATGGTCCACACACAAATACATTTCGGCAAATTCAAAAATTGGCATCTTACAGAATTTGGAACTTCCTTTTCCACCACCAATATTTGCAATGATGAAAAATGCTAGCATTGGCCAACAAATAGCGTGGGCTGACATTGCCCCTCCTACTAAAAAGAAGGATTTAAGATCACAATGGAATTTAAAACCAATCGAAGGCCACCATAAGTGCAGCAATTGTTCAGTCTGCGACTCAATAATCGAGGGAACCGAGTTTTTACATAACAATCTCAAATGGAACCACAAACAATTTTCAAATTGTAAAAAAATATTGTGTATGCCATCATATGTCCATGCCAAAATATATATATTGGTAAGACAAATCAAGAGGCAAAACAACGTATTGTACCACATCGTTCAAGAATTAAAACAAAGGTAGCTACTGCCCCTAAGTTTAGTCATTTTGTGGAAAAGAACCACAGTGAGAAAGAGCTGAAATGGACCATACTATGCGTAATTAAACCAAACCCAAGAGGAGGAGACACACAGGCAGCACTGTCATAAGGAAAAGCCCATTTTAATCTTGAAATACAACAGCACCACTAGTGAATCTAATAAAACATCAGAAGTGGGGAGAAAGTAACCCTAAAGGATTCGGGTTGATTACGGAGCTTTAGACGAAGATGAGCATGGGATAGCATTAGAAGTTATATTCTCCAATATCATACCAGAACTTGAGGCATTTAGCCAGTAAAGGATTATTGAAAAATTGAATCTACGTTTACTGACTACGAATACCAAGATGCAATATAAGCAACACTGAGTCCCGTGGACTATAAATAACCAGAAACCGGAAGTCTGAAGACTGAATCAGCTGGCGAGAACGCGCAAACAATGCTGAAGGAATAACCGCTGTAAAGTAAGTTCATAGAATGTTTGTTCCGGGTTAGACCGCAACTCACTAATTGCAAAACAGAATTGGTGGTGAGAAATCGAAATTGCAATCATCCTTAAAAACTGCTGCTGTGTGTCTTCTGTATTTTAGAACCAATACAGAACTGTGGTTCATATCGACCGGACTTTGACCATAAGCTCACGTCTATTGAACAAGACGAGGAGTCATCCTAATCATGTCGTTTTCAAACTGTTGGAAAGTAAGTTGCATTAACGATTTCTTTGACACAAAGTGCCTGTCGACTGGAAACAGGTGAATGAATACTAAAGCAAAACTAGTGTGACACAAATTACTGTTGTCTACTCCTTGTATTGCAGACCGGATGGTTGAAAAGAAACGTGCAATATTGAGAAGAAATACACGTGTGCAGCGTTTTTATCATTGCGCACTCCAATTAAAGAGAAAGGGAAAAAGACGAAGACATAGCAGGTACTATGAATTATTCAACAGACACAAGGCCTAAAGGAAAAGTTATAAGAAGTGCAGAAGGGGTTTAGAAATTAATTCTAATCCTTCATTTTTGACTTACAGATTACACCCAGTCATAGCCCTGAGGAGAACCCCAAGAATAATATTGGGGCTTGAAACGCGTCTGCACCATTCACCATTTGGGAAACACATGTATAGGATTAAGATCCGCTCTAGGGGAACAATTTGAAAACTCCTAACCTTAGTAGCCTGAATACTAGTTCCCAGTGGGCAGCAGCATTTAGAGGGATTTATTATTTCAAAAACAAATCATGATAATTGTTGCTGTATTTCAGAAATTGATGACTGGTTCGATATTGTAATCCATATCTCAACAATTTATTTTGTATATGTATTGTTTGTTATGTGTTTTGCATTTAACTATTGTCCAAGTTTGAATGTATGTTTATCATAAAAACAAGTAGTGTTTTCCCTTTTCTGACATAAAAGACAAAAATTAAATGGTCTAAAAAAGTACAGAATTATGGTTAAATAAACACTAAGACCAATGTAATCAGTAATTGGTCCGAGTCTGTTTAAGTAGAAAACAGCATTAAATGCGACAGCTAGATAAAACGTTTTTCTAAAATGCAACTAAAGCATTTTTTCCCTAGCAGAAAAGGAGCTGCGTGACCCACATTACGACACCCCCAATGGAAAACCTGAAAGTAAAGAATGCAATTACCAGTATTAACAAATATGTAAGTATAACATAAGAACAAGTACCGTAAGTTTGTATATATTTTTAGATATTTAATTATTTGTGTTAGTACACTATTTTCAGACTTAATGACAGAAAGATACATCACATCACAGAAAGGGAAAAAATTAATCTCTCACATGGGTTACGCTTACAGTCAAGAAAGTGCAAACACGAAAACTATCAATTGGAATTGTACTAAATATTACTCTAATTCTTGCTATGGAAGGGCCACTACAAAAGAAGATATTGTTAATAATGTAAGAGAACACAGCCACACCCCAAAATACATGTACTACAAGATTTAAGAGGTAAGTACTAGCTCCCAAGAGCCCACAACTCAAATACTAAAAGCTATACTCCCTAAAGTCACCAAACACATCATAGGGCAGCTACCAGTGATACCCACATTAACCTGTTCGATGCACGGTGGGCGTGTGCGGAGGACGGCCGGGGGCCATCCCAGACACGCCCACTCATTATTTAACCCGCACCGCAGCGGAATTTGCGCCGCGGTCAAGGTGTTAAAATGCATAATTTCAAGAACTAAAAAAAGCTGCCGGTGATACCCTCCTGCCCCTGGAAGATACTAGATATCCAAATTCCTGAACACGTAACTACCACACATAATGAGGAACCCTTCCTCTTACATATTAACCTTAACAATGGTAAGCATTCATAATGGTTTCAACAGTAGATAACTTATTAAAACTAAGCCAGTGACAAACATGGATGATGGATGGAACATTCAAAATGTACCCCAAACAATTCACTCAGATATTCACCATACATGGTGAATATCAAAACACTAATATATACCATTCATATACGCCCTACTACCTAATAAACAGAATAGTATTTACGACAAACTACTAAATCACAATAAAATTAAAACCAGCAACTACTCCCCACAAGTACTCCACACTAGCATTTTGTGACTGCAAACATCCTGGTACCAGGGCAGTGAGGAAGGAAATTCCAAAACCAGATTTGGGGGAATGTCTAGAAGTATCGCCCACTTCAAAGCTTGCACCAGGTATAAATACTGTACCCTCAGACCATCTCTTCATTGCACTCCAGGACCTGTGGATATTACAGAAGAAGCACTGCTCTGCTGCCAGAGGATTTTCCCTGCTGCATTATGCCTGTCCTGCTGTCTGAGAAGGAAGACTAGAACTGCCCTCTTCTTCCCAGGCTACCTGAAGTGAATCCAAGGGTCAGCTGACTGAACTGCCTAGACCTACAATTGGACCTGCCTGAGCCCTGCTGGCCTCTGCTGGGGTGCGTTCCTGCTCCCCAAGAGGTGCCTCCCAGCACCTGGGCCCTTGGTCTGGCACTAGTTGAGCTCCTCTTGGAAGAGAAGTAGAAATTTTGAAGTGTTGGGCTCATCGAAACTGAGAACGTGCCAGTTCTCACCAAGATCCTACTGCCCGCGATGACGCCAACCTGAAGCTCTGATGAACCCAACACTTTGCGCTAATGTGCCCGCCAGCGACAACCACCAATGCAAGGTCTGCACTTTGCGTACAGCATCGGCAGCTCGTGGTGACCACCATCGCGAAGCTCCAGCAATGACCGTCCTTGATGCTTGAGTGGATCTTCGCCCTACATCGATGATTGTCCACGATGCCCAGCCTGCTCTTCGCAAAACAGCAACAACTTTCTGTGATGTTCCACCTGCTCCTTGCAGCCTCCTCCACCGCAAACTGGACTCTTTGCACCTGTCTTTGAGAAGGTAACTTTTTCAGCGGGACTAACATGGTCCCTGTATCTGGCCTGCGCTCCATCTAGCATGAGCAGATGTCCATGTGTGGCGCTTTGTACTTTTAGGTGTTATACCTACTTAAACCTTTGAAAGTACATATCTCCGGACCTATTGATTGTATTTTTGTTGTTTTGGTATCAAATAATATATTACAATTTAATTAAAAAAAATTGATTAGTATTGGATTTTTCTTTTGCCGTGTTTTCACTTTATTACTGTTCGTGTGGTGCAAAAATTCTTTACAAATCAAATCAAATCAAATTCAGCTTTATTCTGTTTAAAAAATACAACCATAAAAGCATTCTAAAACCAATTATCACGTGAAGAAGTCAAGTAGTCAATTCCATTGCACATAAATACATAAAAGAAGGTTATCTTAAAAAGCGATTCATAATTTTAATTGCATAATATTTGATTATACAACACACATTACAGTCCAATATCTCATAGGAGTCATGAAGAAGATCAGTGAGAATTACTAAGATGATTTGCAAATGTTAGTATATAACCAGTTTTTAAATATTTGCGATTAGCTAGTAGATAATTTATTACAGAGTGCATTGGTCTCTACTAAAACCTATAATTTTTCATACATTAGGGCCTCAAGGTGTGAAGTATCTTTTCTTGTTTTGATCGCCATCTGTACAAAAACAACTACTGCATTGCAAACTTTTTCATTTTCTAGACTACGGATGTAGTTAAAAGCAGGTTTATAAAAATACAATTTACTGTTAATAAATAAAGATCGTAAACACGCTTTCTAATATCTCTATAAAAATTACAAAAGAGGATAAAGTGCAATGTCGACTGTGGTGACTTTCCGTCGCAAGGGAAATTTGGAAGCTTTCGGTTCCATTTGCCCATGGTGGGAAATGCAATCAGATAATGAAGAGTACCCAAACGCAACTTTGTGAGATAAAACCTATGTTGTAAGTTTGTTACCCGCAGTAAGCATTGTTGTGTGCCCAACACAAAAGGTCCTTCACAATATGACTTAATCACCTGTTATGAGTTTGCTGCTATATCTCTTAGGGTTTCTCTTGTTCCTGCAACCCTCAATTTTAGGTCCCTTTTACTATAGTGTTGGATGTTCATAGTGTCTTTAAAATCAACATTCACCTCGCACTAATTTAAAAGTTTATGGATACACTGCAACCAAGGGTTCTTTTTACAATGATCAAGGTCAAGGCAGTCCATTATGATTTCCTGGGTAACTTTAGTACCATCCTTGCTCCAGATCCCATGCCAAACAGTAAGAGCTGTTGTAATAATATAGTCACTAATATAAGAGACTGACAGTTCCTTATGGACTACATATGAAGGGGTTGAATTAGGAACTGCTAAAAGCCCCCTTAAAAATATATATTCATGGGTCTGTAATACTGTATGAGTAGCCATCCCCCAAAGTGCTGCACCGTAGAAAGTTCCTGTGAGGCACTTACTCTTATACAGGGTCAGAATTACCCTAATTGGTTTGTTCCCCATTTTTTTTAGAGAATCTGAAGATGGCTTTAATTGATCGTATAAATTTCAATTTGTAAAGATCAATATGTGCTCCCCAATGTCCTACAAATGTAAAAAGAAGGCCCAAGTACGAAAAAGAAAGTGTTTTGGCAATTGGCACACCTTCGACATGGTAATTCTTTACACATTGATTCTAAGTTAAGCCTGACTGCTTTTCTGGCAAGCTCCCAGAGAGTTTTGCACAGGTTAAATTACTGACTTTTTGTGGATCACTGGGACAAGGATTGTGGCTGTTGCTTGAGAAGTGCTCACAACCCCCTCAACTAACAACGCAATTTCTTACAGTGCCTCTTTCTAAAAGGTTTGCAAACATAGGCCCCTATTCAGGGATTTTTAGAGGGTGAGCATTGCCATAAAGCAACAGGGCTGCTGCCTTGCCGAACTTTTAGTTTCAGTTCTGCAACTTATTTAGACTGGGGGAAACATTAGATCTCCATTGATGGAGACTCATCTGGCTCTGACATTGAGCACATATGAATTGGCTGTCCATCTACCACTTGGCTGATTGTCAATGCATCTTAAGGTCAACCCCATTTATGGCAGGCCTTTCAATGCACTCTTTTCATGTGACGGATGACTAAGTGAGTCATGGCGGACCTGGGCAGGAAAAAAAAGTTAATGGCCCCCACTCACAGGGAAAAAACCCTGACTTTCAGGGCCAATGAGTATTTGTTTTTCAGAAGCAAATTCCTGAATGGAGGGTTTGTTTCTGAGAAACAAAATAAATCCTGAGCAGACTGCCATACATGACAGACCTACCAGCATTACATTTCTGACTAAAGTGCTTGTGCAGTTTCGGTGGAAGTACATTCATCAGAAATGTCCAGCTGCAGCACTGGGGAGCCTAAAATTAGTTAGGTGGTCTGCTACAGGACGAGCAGACTTGGGTTTAAATATTCCAAGTTATTTTGTGATTTAATTGTTCAGACCTAAGAACCCTATAGCCATATACAGAATTCAGTGATAAATGTCTTAGTTCTGCATCAGTGGGCTACGGATCCTTCTCATACGTTCGGGCAAAATTTAATAGGGCCTGATAACGTGTTTGCCGGAAATGGTCAAAACTACATCAGATTTACCACCCTCCTACATGGTGGTCCGCCCTAGCACGAAAGACCGCCATTGTACCGTTGCTGCCACCAGGTAATCGTCGATGGTGGGATAGGGTAAAACGGCTGTGGGAGGGAGGATTGCCAGTTTCCCCACCGGCCCAATCACGATGTGGCTTTCGACCGATGTGACTGTGGTAGTCAAACCTCCACATCTGAGTTGACGGAATGGAAGGGATATACGGCACAAACTCACCTTTGCTCAACTTCACACATCCTGTACCACCATGGAGCTGATCCTACAAATCCTGCTGCTGCTGCTTGATGGCATCCAAAATCAACCCCATTGTGGATGCAACTGGCGGTAAGCTCAACACTTACCCATTTCCATTGACATGTCAGTTAACAGATGCACAGGACCTGTGCCTTTACAAATATTTTGGGTAACCAATAGCGTAACTAAGTGCAATGCATATGTGGGTATTGTTGAATGGCAAGATATGAAAATGAACACTCCTGTAACAGCACTTAATTCGCATGTAGAAAGTTTGTGGAAGCTACCCTAAAAAAAGGGACATATGCCTAAAAGAGGATCGAAAAATGTATGACAAATAATCCCCCTCCAGGTGCGGAAAAACAAATATCTAACTTCCACACATTAAACACATATACGACACACATCAAGTGCAATAAACATGATGTTGACATTGCTCTAGACAAGCTGCAACTGTTACCATTTGAAATACCCCCCAAATCAATGTCAGTCCCAATTTGGTTTCCTGCCACATATGACATATCCATCCATGGAACATTTCCCCTTTCCTGTGTAACTAACTCCCACACTGGATACAAGGATAATTGATACAAACCTCTTCATATTGATCAGCAATCAATGTGAAACAAACACATGTGCAGTGTCACATCCAATTAATCATCTCACATCAATTAGGTGGTACAAGTTGTCATTACTGTGATGAATGCTTGACCATAAAATCTAATGACCATCACATAGCATATCAACCTCTGTATGTAAATACAAACTACACTGTAAATGTAAATGTTGTATAACCTGCAATAACATGCAAACAAAAAATATTTATACAATCTAAGCTCTGCAACATTGCTAGGTACACAACAATAGCTATAGAAAAGTAATGGCAGAACTACTGTGTTCAAATTTGAACAAAATAATTATTTTCAAAACAAGAGAATAACTCAGTGTATAACTCAAGGCCAATAGCCAGTCCAGAACTCACCATGCAGCACTGCACAGTGCAGTGCCACCAATCTTGCCTCAAAAGACACTGCCAGGGGAACCTCCTCAGGAAGGGGCATCTATTGGGCAGGGCAGGCACCTCATAGATTTTACTTGGGAGAGGAATGTCTGGGTTTGGGAGGGATGTCCTTCTGTTGGGAAGGGGTGGTTTGGGAAGAGATGGTTTGGGAAGAGGAGGAGGTGGATTTTTGTTTAGGAGGGGTCGGTTGGGAAAAGAAAGAGCTGTAGCCTATAAACCTCGTCACCATTGGACTCAAACAACTGGTCACAACACCAACCCACTCAGCAGGGCACACACTCGACCCCGACTCCTTCGCAAGCAATAACATCTCCGTCAGCCACACCTCAGAGCCACACTAGACCGACCATCACTGCATCCACTTCTCCTTCACCAAACCCACCATACGCCACCACACCTACAACGACCCTCACAGGAGCTGGAACAAGGTCACCGAAGACCAGCTCACCACCTCCCTCAGCAAGACTCTACCACAGACATCCACGGGTACCAACACCACAGCACGTAACCTTCACCACTGGATCTCCGGCTGTGCCAACACACTGGCCCCTCTCAAGAAACCCTTTGGCAAACAGCCCTCCAAGAAGGCCAGCTCCATCTCCTCTACCCTCCAAGAGTCCAGGCGCACATATAGACGGCTCGAGGAAAGAAAGAGGAGCAGCAAGATCATGGCATACCACGCAGCAATCAAATTCACAGTCACCTCACACCACCAACTTATCAGAACAACAAAGAAGGCAGCCATCGAGGAACGCATCAACGCCAATGTACACAACAGCAAATAACTCTTCGCCATAGTCAAAGAATTCGCCAAACCCAGTACAGAGAAAGCTGACATCCCCTGTCCCAATACCTCTGTGACAACCTTGCCACCTTCTTCCACCGCAAGATCAAGGAGATCTATGACAGCTTCGCAACCCAAGACCCACCCATCCCACCAGCAACCACCACACCCAATGGATCCAGCCCCCAGCAGGCCTTGACCAACTGGACTACCCTCACCTCACCCTCTGACGACACCCTCAGGATCATAAAGAGCATCTATACCAAAGCCCCCTCAGATCCCTGCCCTTACCACATCTTCAAGAGATCCGGCACCACCATCGCTGCCGAACTCTGCTGCACCAACATCTGCTTCATTGAGTCCACACCTTTCCTGGAAGACTGGAAGCACACAGAGATCAACCCCCTGCTGAAGAAACCTTCTGCTGACCCGACGGACCTCCAGAACTACAGACCCATCTCTCTGCTCCCCTTCCCAGCCAAAGTCATTGAGAAAGCCATCAACACCCAACTCTCTGAGTTTGCCGAAATTAACAACATCCTGGACCTCTCCCAATCGGGCTTCGGAAGCATCCACGGGCACTGAGACCGCTCTCCTCACCGCTACAGATGACATCCGCACCCTCCTCAACTGAGGCGAGATTGCAGCCCTCATCCTCCTGGACCTCTCGGCCGCCTTCAACATCGTCTATCACCACACCCTCTGCGCAAGACTCCACGACTGCGACATCTGCAACATCTGTGACAAAGCCCTCAAATGGATCCGCTCCTTCCTCGCCAGCCAAACACAGAGAGTCAGACTTCCACTGTTCAAATCAGAACCCACAGAGATCAGCTGTGGAGTGCCTCAGTGATCCTTTCTGAGCCCCACCCTCTTCAACATCTACATGGCCCCGCTTGCAGCCATCGTCAGAAGCCAAGGACTCAACATCGTCTCCTCTGGCGAGACACCCAGGTGATTCTCCCCCTCACAGACTAATCCACAGCCACAAAGAGCAACTTCCATGGCGGGATGAAGGCAGTCACCACCTGGATGAAGGACAGCTGCCTCAAGCTTAACTCACACAGGACCGAAGTCCTCATCCTGGGCTCCTCCCTCTACACTTGGGACAGCTCCTGGTGACCCGCAGTGCACAGAATCCCCCCCACACCCACGGACCACCCACAAAACCTCAGCATCTTCCTGGACTCACCGCTATTAATGAACCACCAAATTAACACCGTCATTGCCGCCTACTTCCACATGCTCCACCTCTATCATAAGATCTTCAAGTGGATCCCCACCAAGTCCAGGAAAACGGTAACCCATGTGCTTGTCAGCAGCAGACAGGACACCGGCACCACCCAGAAGCTCCGTCCAGAACACCTGCCCCAGACTCATCCTGAACATCCCACGCCACAACCACATCACTGGCCACCTGAGAGACCTTCACTGGCTACGTGTCAACAAGAGAATCACCTTCAAGCTTTTCATGCGCGCCTACAAAGTCCTCCACAATGCCGGCCCTGAATACCTCAACCACAGACATCGCCGCTCCACCAAACTGGCCCTGGCCACCGTCCTATGGATCTGCAAGACCACGGTTTGAGCAACCTTCTCCCACCCTGCTGCGAAGACCTGGAACTCCCTGCCTCTGCACCTCAGGCAATCACCATCACTGCCTCAATTCAGGAAGGACATCAAGACCTGGCTCTTCGACAAACCCGCAGACCCAGGCCCTCCCCCACAGCACCTTGAGACTCTCACGGGTGAGTAGTCGTGCTTTATAAGACCTTGATCGATTGATTGATTGACCCAAGAAGGTGTGCCAAATCACCATGGCCTGCTGCATGCTCCAGAACATTGCTGTGCGACGGAACATCCCTTATGTCCCAGAGGAGGGAGACCATGAAGAGCCACCTGTTGAGGATCCTGATGTGTCAAATGAGGATGATATTGGTGAAGAGAAAGGAGCTGACTTGCATCAAGATCTCATCAATACTTCTCATGAGTGTAAGTATTTCTTAAATGTCATACCTTTCACTGTTACACCAAATTGTTGTAATGATGAGAAAAATATGTTAAGGTAGACTCTTAGGAAGGGTAAGCTCTGGGAAATCCAGGCCAAAGGTATTTGTTGAACAAGGTTTTGACACATGAACATTTTTGCTGTGTTGCAGTGATTATCTCTGAATGTTGCCCAAATCTGTGTCCTCCAACAGTTGACTATGTAATGTGTCTAATATGTATGGTTTGATTGTTAATCTTCCTATTTTGATCTGTTTTAGGTACCTTTACCGTGTCATCTTCATTTGGACATTTTAGAGTTATGACATTTGTGGATATATGCTGCTGTTTGGAAGTACAAAGGGGGCATGTGTTGTTCCTGGAAGCGACAGACACAGATTTTGGGTGTACAAATCTTGTACCAAGACACCTTCGACACTGATAGGTTGGTAGTTCTGAAAATTCGATTGTACTTGTTCCTTGTCGTGTGTTGGTCCTAATGCAATCTGTATGCCATCATAGGCTCAGACCACATGTGATACCGGACCCAAATCATGGTACTCTTCCTTCACATTGGCTGACTCCTCAATGTGTGTACAGCATAAATCGTTTCTGATGTGTTTCATTGTAGGCCATACCTCATGTGGCACACCACTTAAAGTTTGTTGTGACAATCCACCATATACTGAGAAAGGGTATTGGAATTATTCTGTGTCCAAAACATGCTATAATGCCATGTGTAATGCTATTTGTGTTACTGATGTGGCATTGCCTATGTGAGCTAGCAGATCTGGCTCCAGCTGATGACATTGATCAATGATAAATTTCCTATTAACTAGGAAATTGTCCGATGTATTTCCTCCTTCCGTGTTGGTAAGGTCGGGAACTGAAAATGTGATCACTGGCACTGAATATTGGTGTCATGTGTGATATGTCATGTTTCTGAAATTATGATAGCCTTTTTTGGGTTCAATGGAATAAAGATGGAATTTGAAGACACATTTGTATGTATTTTTTGGTGAGATATGGTTGTGAACTTGAGCTAAACATTGGGTACATGCAAAATATCCATGCTTACACAAGCTACTGTTTTTAGCCTTGTAAAGTTATGATGGGAGTACATATATGCATTGCTAGATTTGAGATATACTAGAGCAGTCAATGAGTTTCTGACTAGTGGATTTATTGTAGTAAACAAAAAGAAATGAAACCTGGTAAAAAAGACACAGGGATACAAAAAAGTGAAGAAATCAGTCATGGTGAATAAAACCATAGTTGTAGATGTCAAATTGTTTGTAGTCCAAAGTCCAATAAACAACTGCCATACCAAAGGAAAATAGTCCACAGAGTAAGGACTATTTCTGACCTGGTCAGTGTGATTGCTCTCCCCACGCACAGCTCCACCACTAAGTGCTGCCCCCTGAACCCTGAGATCAATGTTCGAGGCCCTTCTCAACCCGCCGGCTCCTGCCTGCACCTCATCCCTGGTGGCCCAGTGGGAGAGCACTCTGCTCTTCTGCTCTTTTGCCTGTCTTGCCTCTTTCCTCTGTGCCATCTTTTTCGCTTTCCTTTCCTTCTATTGCCTCTTTCCTCTGTACCCTCTTTTCATCTTCCTTCTCTTTCTTTCCCTTAATTTTTTCCCGTGTTTCCCCCTGCTGCTACTGCCCCCCTGGCCCCGCCAGTGTGTCCTTCTTGCCTCCCAGCTGACCCGCCCTCCCCGATCCCTACTTAATGGTGGCCACTGCACGGCCATGCAGCTGGCATGCCGAAGGTGCACCAAAGGCAAGCCCGTCTGCGCCTGTCTGCGACCTGACTGCAACCAGCACCAGGGACCCTGGTCCTCTGACCCGCCTCTGCTACATCTCCAGCACCCTCCACGATCTCAACCCCGGATGCAACAACAACTGCCAGCTCTCAACGCTGAACAACACCCAAGGCCCTCTCTCCTGTCTACTCTGCTGCCACACCTTCACCCACCTCTGTACCCCAGCAGCATCTCCCAGCCTACCAGACATCACCGCTCACAAACCATTCAACTGCATCCTTCTCAACGTATGTTCCCTACAAAAGCACGCCATAGAAATCTAGGACCTCCTCAACACCTACTCGCCCAACGTCGCCTTCCTCACGGACACCTGGACCAACACCAACTCTGCACCCGACATCGCCACCACCATTCTCGACAGATACAAGATCTTGCACAAGGACTTCCCAATCCGTCTAGGAGGAGGCATCGCCATCATTTACAAAAGCACCCTCCGCATGACCACCACAACCACCCTCATGGAGCACCTCCACTTCCAGATCCAGACCAACCCCAAAACGACTCTCCGCGGAACCCTCATCTACAGGCCGCCCGGCCCACACACTCCCTTTACCAACGCTATGACTGACCTCATCGCACCCCACGCTCTCGTCCCCACAGACTACATCTTACTCGGAGACCTAAACTTTCACCTGGATAGCCACGATGACTCAAACACCACCTCCCTCCTAGAGAACCTCGCCAACATAGCACTGAAACAACCAGTCACTGCCCCCACACACACAGCAGGACACACACTCAACCCCGTCTTCACCGAAGGAAACAGCGTCTCCTACAGCCACACCAAGGAACTCTTCTGGACAGATCACTGCATCCACTTCTCCTTCAAAAAACCCACCATACACAAGCACGCCCACCGCCTCCCCCGCAGAAGCCAGAAGAAAATCACCGAAGACCAGCTCACCTCCACCCTCATCAGCACCCCACCACCTACTACACCAGATGCAAACACAGCAGCACGCAACCTCCACCACTGGATCACGCCCACTCAAGAAAGCCACCGGAAGACACATCAAGAAAGCAAGCTGGTTCACCCCTCCACTCAAAATCCAGATGCTCCTGCAGACAACTCAAAAAAGACATGGAGGCACAACTAAACCCCGGAAACACGCACCGCCTACAAAGCAGCCACCACAGCACACCACCATCTCATCAAATCCACAAGGAAGAAGTCCCTCCAAGACAGATTCCTCACCAACGCTCACAACACCAAAGAGCTCTTCTCCATCATCAAGTAATTTGCCAAACCATGCAGCTAAATAACAGACGTCCCACCCTTCCAAGACCTCTGCAACAGACTCAGCACCTTTTTTCACCATAAGATTCAGATGATCTACGACAACTTCGACAACCAAGACCTCCTTACCGCTCAAGCTCCCCCTCCATGCGACGCAACCCAACAGACCCTGCTCAATTGGACCCTGCTCTCGACAGAAAACACCTTGAAGACAATGAAAAGCATCCACTCCGGAGCACCCTCAGACTCCTGCCCCCACCACATCTTCCACAGAGCTGCCCTGACGACTGGAAACACGCCAAAGTCAACCCCCTCCTGAAGAACTTCAGGCCCATCTCCCTGCCTCCATTCACAGCCAAGGTCATTGAAAAGTCTGTCAACAAACACCCAGCTAGCAAACTTCATCGAAGCTAACAACATCCTGGACATCTCCCATTTCGAATTCCACAGCAACCACAGCACCGAGACCGCCCTCCTCTCCCTCCATGACCAGGGTGAAACGACAGCCCTCTTCCTCCTGGACCTCTTGGCTGCTTTCGACTCCATCTCCCACCACACCCTAGCCACCAGACACCATGACGCTGGCATCCGCGGCAAGGCCCTCGAATGGATATGCTCCTTCCTCACCAGCAGAACTCAGCAGGTCACGCTCCCTCCCTACCTCTTGGAACTGACAGAGACCAACTGTGGAGTGCCCCAGGGCTCCTCCCTCAGCCCACCCTCTTCAACATCTACATGGCCCCCCTCACAACCATCGTCAGGAACCATGGGCTCAACATTGTCTCCTACGCCAACGACACCCAGCTGATCCTCTCCCTCACCAACGAACCCAACATCACCAAACACAACTTCCAAGAAGGGATGAAAGCCATTGCCACCTGCATGAAGAACAGCTGAGTGAAACTCAACTCCAAGAAAACAGAAGTCCTCATCCTTGGCTCTACCCCCTCCTCATGGGACAACTCCTGGTAGCCCCCTGCCCTCAGAAATCCCCCCACCATTGCAGACCACGCACGAAACCTCAGCATCATACTAGACTCATTGCTAACAATGAATTGCCAGATCCTCGACCTGCTTCAACACCCTCGTCATGCTTCAAAAGACGTTCAGATGGATCCCATTCGAATCCAGAAAAACTGTCACGCAGGCACTCATCAGCAGCAGACTGGACTACGGCAACGCTCTATATGCCGGAATCAACAAGAAACTCCTTCACAAACTCCAGGCTGTCCAGAACACCACAGCCAGACTGATCCTTGACATCCCCCGTCGCAGTCACATCACCCAACACCTCTGCGATCTCCACTGGCTCCCAGTTGAAAGAAGAATAACCTTCAAACTCCACACCCACAGATACAAGGCCCTTCACATCACTGGACCCACATACCTGAACAACCACCTCTCCTTCCATGTACCCAAAAAACACCACCAATCAGCCGAACTCTCTCTGGCCACCGTCCCACGTATCTACAAGACCAGAACTGGTGGAAAATCCTTCTCCTACCTTGCAGCCAAAGCCTGGAACGACCTCCCCCTCCACCTCCGGCAATCTCCCGCATTGCCCCAGTTCAGGAAGGACCTCAAGACCTGGCTTTTTGGATGACCCCAGCACTCAACAGACCTGCCTCCTCTCCCCCCCAGTGCCTTGAGACCCTCATGGGTGAGAAGTTGTGCTTTACCAACCCTAATTGATTGATTGATTGAGAGTGAATGATAGGCACACACTGGAGGAAATTAGGTTTGGCATTTCTTGCTGATGGTGATTGAGGTCTTGCCCTCATCAACTCCTGATGAACTGTGTAGGATTAGTTATCTAGGTATAGTGGTCACAAAAAGATCATGAGGAACACAACATGTGAGATACTGATGTCTATGATTTTGAGAGGTTCACAACCACAAGACCTAGCAAAATGTGTACCCCGACCAATGCGGCTAAAGACAATCTGCCTTATTGTGAGAATCCAACCAGGGTGGAAGAAGTTTCACTACCAATGCACTGATATCTGCTGAGGGAAGAGCCAATTTGGGAAGAGTACCTGTTTCAGAAAGTCTGCAAAGTAGCAATTGCTACATTTTCCACCATGCGATGTGGACACGTGAACATACCACAAAAGTGCAGAAATATTGTCAGGGCCATATGTTGCCCTCCCTAACCTGATAGTAGGTATTTCCTGTTAGTGTGAGGCGTTCTTGCAGTTGAAATGACTGCTTCTAGGCAACCCTTCATAGGGTGACTACACTACCGAAAAAGGGTAGACAGATTTTGCTATTTTAGTCATGTTCTCCACATCCACTCTTGTCTTACTAGGCTTTTAGTGTGGTTTTGCAAAGTAGGCATTCATCTTTTTATGAGATTTTGTACAACTCCTATCCTGCTATTTTTGAGGCACCTGCTGTTAGTGACTAGCATTTCTCTCCCTGTCAGCATCTCTTTGTTATGCATTGGCCACAGCTCTTCTTGCACTTCTTTTAACTTTATATAGCGCGCTGATGGCTTTGACCTAATCCACACTAAACAAGCGTGCAAAAAAAGATTCACCCTGTCACATCTTACCAGGAACAGCATAGTTCACATGATGTTTCCTTATGGGACAACTATTTTTGGCAGGTGTCATTACCGATTTCTTTACCAAAGAGGTCCCCTTTGTCATGATATTTGTGACAGTAAATGTTCCCCAGAGTTCTATTTTATATTTTCCAGTTTTTAAACCTATATCATAAAAACCGATCGGTACTTGAAAAGATATTATCAACAAAATAACTCTAATCACATAGGATACTTGTACTATCCACCCTGTAGAATATGTATGAATTACTTCAAAATACTTCAGAAAAGAGAAAGAAAGTAGAGTCACAAAAGATATAATAAAACTGAGGTCATGTTTTAAAGAAGAAAACAATGGTATGGCACGCTTACACAATTCTTACTGCACGTGCACACAGGGGCGTTTGGCATATGCTTTGCAGGTAACAATCAAGCAGTAGATATGATAGGATGTAAAATAAAAATGATGTTTTAGGGAGAAAAATCTTGGTAGGCTCGTACTATATAGAGTATATTATATATGGGATAAAGTGCCCCCGGCCGTACATTATAAGGACATTGCAAGTTCAAGTTTCATTATCATATAGAGGAATAAAGCCATAGTCTGAATTCCTTTATAAGGTTGTGCAACTTAGAAGTGACTTGCCATATCAATATCATTTATTTTTTTCTTGCCAAAAATCTGTTTTATTAGATTTTCACAAAGCAATACAACAACATGGGGAATGCATGCAATGGGCCACTACCACAGCCGGGGTGGACAAGTCAAGAAGAATTATAAATAGGTTTTTCTGTTTTCAGTTTCTATTTTGTTAAATTCTGGTGGGGTTTTTCCGTATTTTCACGTGATTTCAATACCTTAAAAAAACAGTGGTTATCAGCGGTTACACATTTTTGCACCATTAAAAACAACAGAAACAGTGTTTTTCCGGTGTTTATGGATTGTTTTGCTTTTATTATTGCTTGCTTTCTGCACTGATAGCGCATGGTATATAGACAGTGTACGTACAGTGTATATGAGGTCCAAATACATTTTTACAAATCAATCTTATTGTAGTATACCATACAATACTTCTTTAGTGAGTCTTTGGTCATGCGCCCTCGCTCTTTCCTTCCCATGTAAACTTATCTGTGAAAAGGCCCTCTCTACATTGGCACTTGAGACGGGCATAGCCAAAACAGGCAGTACACAATTTGCTAACTCTGGCCACTGACACAGCTTTCCATGCCAATACTGGTGCACCTGAAGATTGAGATTTTCTGGGACAGGTTCTGCAACAAATGCGTTAAACTGGGCACGTGTACCCTCAGAGTTATTGAAGCAGTCAAAAATTAAGCAGCACTTTGGAAAATCCAGAGAAAATTCTCCTTTACGGAAGGGATCTAGAACTTGTGCCACAGTGAGGCTTTATTGACTTCAAATGCCATGGTTGGTAAAGTGGCATTTCTATGCATCATTGCAAGCCATTTCTCGTACATTGTCAAATAAAATTTCCTGAATTGCTCCTCAAAATTTCTTTGCTTACCAAGTGGCAAGCACTCTAACATGGAACATTTTACAGTTCCAAGAAGTGTCGCCCAGCCTACTCTCAAGGAGATGCTTCACATCTATACCAATTATGCTAAAACTTGATAGACAAGGATGTTTTCAGACTCTAGTTTTTTAATTATGTCCACTACATCAATCATGTTTTCCTGTAAAAATCTAAGAATGCAGTAGAGTGTACTTTTTTTTACATCACTATCAATATGCGACAGAAGATCCTCACATTTCTTGCCCTTGGCATCATCACTCAGCAAAAATTCTGTAAACGGTTGCCATGGATAGCATAGCATTCACGGTGTCTAGGACTGAGAACCAACAGCTAAATGACACAGTTGGGATGACTCTTTCTTTGATGCCACACAAAGCTAGAAATATTTGTGTTTTAGATCTCGCGCATAACAAAACAGTGCACCAGAATGGACTAAAAAGTCAATAGCATTCTTCATTAACTCTGAAGATTCTAAAGATGCTTTCAGCATACAATCTAGCAACTGGAAAGGATCTCTTACAGGGAAGCACTTCACCTAAGGTATCGATTTTGACAGATCATCATCACACAACTTTTTCATATACGTAGCTGAATCACTGCAAATACAAATAATATCACTCCAATCTTTGTTGAACTTGGTAAGAAATGTTTGAAGCAGCATTCCAAGTGACACTGCTTTCTATGTTTTCCAAAAGTCTGGTGTCATGTTTTTACCACTATCCCAGATGCATGGAGACAGCACTCTTTTCACATATACCTGTCACTACACCTTTGATTGAATGTTTAAAGACTGGGGTGTTTGGCATTTCACCTGCTATCAATACTGACACGCTAGAAAAGGGGGTTGATGTATCAAGGGATTTTACCGATTCTCTGTGGGTAAATGGGATGGTACATATTGGGAAAGATTCTTATGAAACCCACTATTTTACCTATCAATGAAATAATCAAACTTAGCCAAAATATCAAATATGATTTTGTTATTTCCTGATTCTCTACAGTTGATAAAATAATTAAACAAGACCTAAAACATGCTTCTAAACCTGCAGCTTTAGACAAAAGACCACAAAACTGAATAAAAGCAAAAGGAAGAAGACACAATATTTAAGTGACATCCCTAAACAACAAAACTCAAGCAGAATAATGTTAGCACAGACTTTCTTGCTACTACCTTGTATAACAAAGTTACATTGTATTGGCCCCTTCAGGAAGAACTAAAAATGGCTCTTTGACTCTCCTTTTCCTTTCTTTGAATGGCATTTAGTTTTTGGTTGTGCAGGTGTTTTTTCAGTGTTTATATTTTTACACTGGTAAGGGCTAGTTCCCTTTCGGTGGGGTTTTATCAGTTTTTATAGGTTTAAACCAAAAACAGGATAGCGTAATTATAAACAATAATACAAGAGAGGCATGTCAGTATGCTAGAGGCTTTTGCTTCATTACTGCGGCCCGAGGACCGTCTCTGCACTGTCCGCCAGGCAGTCCTTCAGTCACCAGTTTCATCAGACTGGGACGTTGGGGGATTTTCGCCTGGCGTTCTCCCAGGCAGTCAGAGCATGTGTTTTGCCTCCTGGAGAGATTGAACCATTCTCCTATAGCCATTCCACTGGAAGAGTAATCCAAAGGGGTGTGCCCACTGATACTTGATACCTTGCTCTCGCAGTTTTTATGTGATAGGTTTGAAATCACACCATTTGTTGAGCAGCAAAGGGGAGTGATCTTGGAAGACTTGAACTGTGTGTCCACGGAAGATGATGTCTACCTCACCCGAGCTGCTCTGAGGATAGCCTCCTTTTCCTTATAGAAGTGGATCCGGGTGAGAATGTCAGGGGGTCATCAGGGTGGTCTCTCATGGTCGCCAGGTGGTGTGCTCCGTCAACATTTAAAGGTTGGTCCTCCTCACCTACTCGGATCGCTCCCAGGAGGTCCCTGATCATTGTCATGATATCTTGACCTTCAGCTCCACTGGGAGTCCCTCTGCTGTGTATATTGTTGTGCCGACTGTGATTTTTTGGGTCTTCATGCTTCATCTGAAGCTCTATTTGTTGCTCTTGCAGGGTGTTTACCTGTCTCCACAGTGCCTCTTGATCCTCTGTACAGGAGTCCATTGTGTGCTCTCGGTCGTCTACTCTTTCGCCCTCTGCGTGAAATCCCTGGACAGGTCATGGAGGCAGCTTTTAAAGTCATATTTTACTGAAGTAATTTCTTGGCAGATATCACCGAGGAATTTTCCCATGTAGTCTTGTGTGATGTTAGGGTAGAGGGAGGTTGCATTATCCTGCTGGGGGTCTCTGTTTTGCCGCTTATGTCTGCTGCAGCAGGTTTGGACCAGAGAGAAATCACCGAGCTGTCTTTGGTAGCCTTGCCCCATGGCATAGTAGATGGACAGGCAGCCTTAGCCAGTCCAAAGGTTTCAGACCAAAGGAAGGTAGATGTGCCGCTAGGAGAATCAAGCCAGGGCCCTATGGCAAGAGGTTCCAGGCCCATGGCTGTGTCAGGGATGACCCCTCATTTTGCAGCATTAGGAAGGGTGAGGGTCAATGAGTTTGCTTATAAAAAAAGAGGGAGTGTCTCCCAGTCACTAAGGGTGAGGCAAAATGGGGCCAGGGGAGGCAGGGGCATTGTTGGGCCTGGAGGCTGTAGGAGACAGAGCCCCCCTCCAATAAAGTTCAGTGCTTGCCACTCTAGGCAAGTCCCTTGCCTGTATGTCCTTTAATCAAGGCCCCTCCACTCTGTTCAGAGGATGAGGGGGCACGGGTTAGAACAGAGTCCAGAACTCTCACCATTTAAGTGGCCCCCAGTGTAGGCCCACCAGGGCCCACTAAGTCCCCACTGCCCAATCTGTAGGGGCCTGTGAGGTGCCACTAATCGTGAGGCAGAGAGGGCAGGTCACTCAAATGAAAAACACTGTTGGGGGTCCCTGGGCCATTTACAGTATTAGTGATCGGGCCCCCAGGGACTGGGCGTCATCGCCGGGTAATAATGCTGTGGAGGGAGGGGTGCTCAGTGGTCCGCTCCAGTGGGATAGCAGGAGGCGGTTGACATGGTAGGCCTCTGGTCCACATCACATGGTGGCAAGACCCGCAGCCTGTGCCCCGAGGCGGTGCTCATTGTGGATCCCGGTGAGGGATGGGGTTCACCTCGCTAGGTGATCGCTGCATATCCAGGGCTGCCTCTGCCCCAGGGGACAGTGATCCTCGTCTGCGTGCTCCAGGCACCACCATTCTTGCAGTTTTATGGCCCCTTCCTCCACCCTGGTCACTCCTGCCCGGGGCCCCCAAGGAACCAAGCATCACGAGAGAGAGCTGCGGTTGATGGTGAGGGATGCTCTGGGGTCTAGTCGCTCAGATCAGTGATAAGCAGCTGGCAGGCATAACTACATTTAAGGCCTCATGGCTGCGGCAATATCAGGCTGCACCCCCAGTGAAGACCCATTGCAAGGGCTCACAGGTTCCAGGTTCTGGTGCTTCGGGATGCCGCAGCTGGTCCACTCTCTCAGTGTGTCAGCCAGATGAAATACTCGAATCGATGTGAAGCTCAAGAAGTTGATATCTCCCACTGCTGAATGTTATTATAGCACAGACAATGGTAGTGATCAAGCGAGGGAGGAGGTGAGGATGGGAAGGAGCAGCAGGGAAGGAGACCTGGAAGAAAAACAAAGTAGATTAAAATTATCTGTCTTCTAAGATATGCACTAGCACTTATTCCCCCCTAGCATTTATGCCCCAGTACTATATATACCTGTATAAGAAATAGATGGATGTCGTATTCCTGAGATTCATTGCTTTGAGCTGAGCAGCATTTAATCTATAACAGAGACACATGCCAATGTGTATGAGACTATTATCCTGTAACCTTATCCTTTCAGATAAATCTAAGAATAATCCTACACATACCTACATGCCTTTTGCTTTTTATTTCAAAGGGGTTTTTTCATCACAGAACTCATGTCCGCTGCTAAGCAACATATTGTGTGACTGAATCTCCAAGGAATACTTCCCAAAATAACACATAAAATAAAAAACAAATGTTCCTAATGTGGTTTTTAGTTGTGTAACTACTGCTAGTCGGGGAGTCTACCCACGTTATGGCACCAGTGTTTACCGAAGTCAAAGTGTAGAGCCCACCTTCGTTATGGCATCAGAGATCAAACAGAGTCAAATTGCAGAGCCCACCTGCATTATGGCAAGTAAGTTCAGCAGTGCACAACAAATGGTATAACGCGGAGCCCACCCGCAATCACGTCTCAAAAAATGATCATCTGCTGTGTGGGTTCTCAAGGTGAGCACAGCAGCTAATGGCTGCTAACTGAAATGGTGGTGCATGTGCACCCTTATCGCACCAAGACCCGAGGACTCAGGATTCACAACTGGATCGGGTCATGGCACTGTCCTTGAATGCTGCAGCTCTTTTGCTGCAGCAGACGAAACAATAACAAGCGCTGTGTGGCTGGGGGGGCAGCCTTTATAGAGATACCCCTCCCAAACATGACACTTTACTCAAAGATGGCCTACAAAACAGCAAAGCATCATGGGATATGAAGTCCGTTTAACCCCACAGCATGTTAACTATAGTAAGGGAGGGAAGAGAGCTATAAAGGAGGACTTACGTGCAAGCTACATCATTGGAACAGTATATGAGCAAGTTAGTGAGGCAAACAGCATGATAACCAGGAGTGCGCCCAACAGTAAATGGCAAACAAAGTACGTGGCTCAACCAGTTGTACCCAAGTCAGGTTGCAGCGCTCCATGGTTCTGACCGGAACCTGACTGTGTTCTGGGTGGCAAGACTTTGACCTGACCTGCCTCTACCCTCGTCTGCTGGCTCTGGCAGCAGGCATTTTGACATCAAAACTCAACTGTAATATGTTATTACAGTTGAGTTCTGATGTCTTTTTTTTTATAATCGGTGACTGGGTGTGTCACAAGTCGCCTATTATAAAGACATTCAACACATGTTTTTATACAGGTATTGCAGAATCCCATGTTTTGTAAAGAAATTGTAGATAAGTTTTTATACAGGGATTATAGAATGCCATGTGCTATATTTAAATATTATATGCTAGCAAACAGCCATGAAGAATTAAGGTCTGACATGTTCAGAGCGAAACTATCAAAATTACACTTTTATGTGCCACACTACAATACTGACCTTTCTCTTCCCATGTCCACTATAAAAGTTATCTGGCAAAAATCCAGAGTAAGGGCTTAATTACATCTAGGGCTTCTGCTTACATTTCTCCTTTCACGTGCTCTCTCCAGTTCTATAGAAAGTGTATGTCTCTAGAGACCATAGACAGAAATCTCACAGTCAGAAGTTCAACCCCCAAAAAGTCAATACATGGAGGAAAGTAAAATACTAATAAAACTCAAAAACCTTTTGGAATCTTCGGTGAGTTAGTTTACACAGCTTACATGCAGAGTCAAACAAATTTATACTGAAAATGTATGGAAATATAAGCACCTTAGATATGTTATATAGCTAGAAAGTGCACTCAAGGGGTCCACTTAAGAAAAATGGGTGTCCAAGCTTTACTTCACTACCTTTACTTAATTTGTTATTTGCCTCTCCACCATCACTGCCACTAAACCTTCACTTCAAATGTATGTATTCACCGTACATCATTCCACCCAAAACATCAGAAAGACCAACTTTAAGATAAATATAAATTAGTATTAGCGTTACAGAACAATATTTTACTTGTAAATCAATTATAATAACACACACCAATGAATGGTTAGGGATAGCTTTTTGTGTTGGAGGACATAATTACTCTAATGAAAACTGCAATAATATAATTCATTACATTTATAGTTAGGGCTAGGGACAGATTTAAACTAATTGAATACAAATAATAGGGTTGCAAAACCATGTATTTTTAGTGTCATTCAATTTAAATCAATGTGTTTAATTTGCTGAAGTAAGATAGTATTGAATTTAATATTAGTTCATTTATTTTAAATTAAAAAATAGGTATTATTTTTACATGATTAGATTTAGCGTTAGGAATAAAATACATTATTTTTATTTTATTTAGTTATTTAGTTTAGTTGTTACCTTTTTTAAAAAAAAATGGTTTTAAAAGGTTAGTATCAATTTATTATAAAAATAATTAAGCTTAATTTTATTTAATTTAGAGTTGTATTTAGGATCAATGTGACAATGAGAAAATGTAATACTTAAATACATTAAAATAATTCATTCAATTCAATTACATTTATGGCACGCATTAGTATTGCTTTCATTCTATATAATTACACTGCATTTAAATTATTATTAGTGATATGGTAACAATTTGGATTAGGAAGAGGCTAAGAATTTAAACTAGAATACGTAGAGGGATTGAAGTAATTGCGATTTCAATGTTAAGGTTGTATAGAAGAAGTAACAATATGGTAAAGTAAGGGAGTTGTAATAAATGAGTGCAAACATTCAAATATGTAGCGATGGGCACCAACACTTACAAGTCTTTGTATTATGTCTCTACTGTGGTCTAAAGGACAGTCATTTACTGAATGAAACATTTGAATTGTCAACTCCTTCATCCATACAATTTCATAAAATAGCCCTGCATTTCACAATAAAAATGTGAAATATGTGTACTACAACCCTAAATGCTAAACTCTATGAATCACTACCCAACATGCAATAAGGTTTGTGCACTTCTTCTAAAAAAAACTGTAAAGTGTATAAGTGATACTATTTTCATTCAAAGAAATTAAATGCCCATGCACCTGGCCTGGCATTTCGGGCTGGACTGTTCCCATTGGGCGCTGCGTCAAGACTGATTTGCATATGGCTGGGTCCAAACTGGAATGGCATGG
Source organism: Calotriton arnoldi (assembly GCA_963921515.1). Taxonomy (NCBI): domain Eukaryota; kingdom Metazoa; phylum Chordata; class Amphibia; order Caudata; family Salamandridae; genus Calotriton; species Calotriton arnoldi. The sequence goes on from CAWUFW010008301.1 coordinate 772,230, forward strand.
TGAGCAAAAAAACGATGGATTTAGGCCCAGATCTCTGTACTGGGGTGAATGTACAACATTGTTCTGCATTCTGTCCATCAATTGTTGCTTTTGCATTTGTCACCCTGAGTGGGACGGGTATGCCTAGATGTGGGTCCCGTGCTCTCCGTGCCACTGGAGTCAAGCTATCCTGGCTGATGAGGGCTGAAAGCCCGAAACCGGTCCTAGGATGCTTGTTTCCAGTCCAGGGAGGACCTGGCCTGGCAGTTCGGGCTGGACTGTTCCCATTGGGCGCAGGGTCAAGACTGATTTGCATATGGCTGGGTCCAAACTGGAATGGCATGGTGATCAAAAAAACGATGGATTAAGGCCCAGATCTCTGTACTGGGGTGAATGTACGACATTGTTCTGCATTCTGTCCATCAATTGTTGTTTTTGCATTTGTCACCCCGAGTGGGACGGGTATGCTCAGATGTGGGTCCCGTGCTCTCCATGCCACTGGAGTCAAGCTATCCTGGCTGATGAGGGCTGAAAGCCCGAAACCGGTCCTAGGATGCTTGTTTCCAGTCCAGGGAGGACCTGGCCTGGCAGTTTGGGCTGGACTGTTCCCATTGGGCGCAGGGTCAAGACTGATTTGCATATGGCTGGGTCCAAACTGGAATGGCATGGTGAGCAAAAAAACGATGGATTAAGGCCCAGATCTCTGTACTGGGGTGAATGTACGACATTGTTCTGCATTCTGTCCATCAATTGTTGTTTTTGCACATGCACCAGTACCAGTTAATGTTAGAACTGCCAGACAGAAGAGGTGGCATCTCATTTGTGGGAGATATATCTACTTGCAAATGAGTTCTGTCACATGCCTCATTCATAGATCATATTATGCAACACATGCATGTGGTGCCATGGAGGTACTGTGTTATTAACTGTTTAAAACCTCTCATTGTATTTATAGAATTTCTATCTATCCTGGTCAGATTTTAATTTTGAGGGTGAACATAACAAATTGCGTCTAAGGCTACTACATAAGGATGTAGCAGTGTGCCGCACATCACATTCCAGCCTTTATAAATAGCACTGATACAATAAATAACAAAAACTATTTATCAATGTAGAGCAAGTGCATATTTCTCCAGTTATTAATCAGAATCCTCAAAAAAATTTTATTAATCCAATACTTCATTATTGTAGATGAAGTAGGTATTAGAAACTCTATCATCTGGAAGTAGTTGACCAGGTAGTTTACGTGACTATGGGTCAGATGTAGAATGCCATTTAGCAGTTGCAAACCCTGTCATTTACTAAATCATAGGATTTTTGGCAGCAGAATGGCTTTTTAATATATAGTAAACCTTTTTTGTGATTCACTGAATGGGTTTTGAAATGCACACTGAATCACGATTCGGAAGGGTCTTGTTTAAGGTGTCCCTTCTGAACTGCGTTTGGAATGCGACCACAATATTGTCAGACATTGATAGGTTACTGACTACTCAAAGGAGGTGATAAAATAGTTTGTCCTTTTGGGACCCCTTCCTCTTTCCTCTTAGGGAAATGGCCTACATTTAGGAAAAAACTATTTAAGAAGCAATCACAGACATGGTGGTCTACTGACTCAATAAGGCCAACATTTCTGTGATGGCCACCAATCAGAGTGAGTCACACTTTGTGACCTACCACATAAATAGTAATGAGGTAGGTCAGATTACAACCTACTTGAAAAGGGAACTTTGTGATTTGCCACATTAATGCATAATTGTATTCCATTCATAAAAAGACAGTGCACAATTTGCAACCACTTTTTGAGAGTGGAAGTTTCATATATCTGGCCCTATATCGTTTATTTTGGTCTCTAAAGGGTCTCTGAGCACTATTGATGTATTTACTTTACTTCAGCCAAGTTACATACACACTATAAGCATGAGAGTAATGTCACTTAAGACAAGTTTGCTATTGTATAAATGCTGCTACATTTTTGTTAGAAGTGCACATGGAAAGTGACACGTGTACACCTGACGACTTGCCTCTGCCAATCACTATTTCAGCAACCACTTTAAAAATGTAGTTACTTCAACCGAATATGTTTTTGCACATTTGCACACATTTACCAGCATATATGGACCAGTTTTAGATATCTAAAACTCTCTGGAAAGCACAGACTGGATCCAACATACCAACTGGATGCAGGAATCAGGGCGCGTGTGTAGTAATGAGATCCACGCAGGTAGGATGTAGTTCAAGTAGGTTTATTAAAGAAGGTTACAAGTTCTGAAGAGCAGCCCCACCAGGAGCAGCCTGCTTGCTGCTCAGCCCATTCTCAACTGTCACTTCACCTCACAGGCTCCCAACATTCCGAAGCGCATCATCACTCCAACATTCCATGCAGCACACAGCACAAACACACTGGCTGAACAGGAGGTGAAAATGGCATAACATTAACATGGACAGGATACTACATATCCCCCTTTCTTATACAACAGAAGCAATAGTCCAATACCTGAATGTGAAATAACAATAAGAACCCAATAAATGAATAACAGAGAGAGACACAGAAGCAACAGAAGAAGAAATGAAGATGAGGACAGATAGGAACGAGCGAAGAGATAGGTGGAGAAAAACTAAGTGGAAGCAATGGGTAAGTATACACAAATCGAAATGACCCATACTCTCCAACAACGAAACACAAACGAGAAGAAAACAGTAAAAAGGCTAAAGAAACAACATGTAGGCAGAAAGACATAGACACACCAAAGACTACCCTCAAACACACCCACTGGCCTGGCAGGCAAGCAAGGAAGGAAAGACAAGGCACAACACGACCTAAGCACCAGCCTTACACACAGACACACAAAGAAGAGAAGGACGGATCTCCTCCTAAACCAGGAAGAAATAGCAAGAAGCTACAATGAGGGAAAGGCTGGGGACAAGGTAGACTAACAACCAATATAGTCCAGATACCAAGGATGAAAAGAATATGTGACATCACGAGGAGAACTGGACAAGAGAGAAAACAGAGAAGATGAGAAACAAATACAATGAATAACTCATCCTCCCCCATTTTCAAATTGACATTATAATAATTTAAGAATAACGTTGCGTTTTCAAATCGACAATGTAACATAGTATAAGAATAACATTGCGAGAAAATAACAGCAAATGGGACTGAGACCCATAAAATGATAGCCTGTGTAAGGACAACCCCGTGTAGAGGTCACATACTGTGAAATGTAGTAATGGGACTATAACCCATAAAACACACCCTGTGTGAGGGTAAAAGTGTAAGAGAAGATGGGAGTAAAACCCATAACCTACCCCTGACATAAGGGAGGTAAACTACTGTAAATGTGACTGTACCGATAACCTATCCCCCAGCATAGGGATGGTTAGCTACTGTAAATGGGTCATAACCCATAACCTATCCCCAGACATAGGGATGGTAAGCTACTGTGAAATGGGACTAACACCCATACAACGATGCCCTGTGTGAGGGTAGATACCGTAGGTAACCCATGTAGGCAAATGTACTCTTAGCAAATAGGACTAGAAAACCATCGCCATCCCAATGTAGGGAAGAAAGAAATGAAAGGTGTACACATGTGAAAAGAACAATGAACCCCTGAAGGTGTGTACCCAAAGACCATGGTGGATAAGTGTGAATAAGACAGTTCCTACATGAAATCTACCAAAAGCCAGAATAAAACATAGTTGGATGTTGTGCAATCACAGCCACTCAAACAAAAGGCTTAAATTACAAATCATAATAACATTACATTTGCTGACTGTTAGAGTTAAGGGTGTGCGTGTCACCGTAGTCCTGTGTAACACACTGGAGTTTGCAAGCTGACAAGCTTAGAAGAAATGGCAACTAGCTGACGGTGCCTTGAAACACCCTAATGCACAGAGAGCTCAAATGTGCATTTAATCCGGTGGTTGGCTCACACACAAAGAATATGTTGATGCAGTACAGCAGCCTGAGGTGGGCCAACGAAACGGCACCCACAAGTTGTATAGAATAAAAGCACAACACGTCTGTATAAGAACATTTCCAGATCCTCAGATGTGCCAGCATTCCAGAGAAATAATGGACATACCTCAAATGAGGGTGGACATCCACAGATCCTACATAACCACAATGGAGAGGAGAGAATGCAGCTCGAAAAATAGTGCTGCGCTGGAAAAGCAGCATGACAAAACCACCGGGAGAAACCAAAGCCCCCAGCTTGCGTTAGCTTTAATTGAAGACAGGAATGTCACCTTGTAAAACGGAGTTAGTATAATTGAATGTCTTGGAATTCCAAATATGGCGGCACGTAAAATGCGCAGTGTTGGGAGGCTCCCGGTGAGCACATGTTGTAAAGCGTTCTAGAGCAGCTAGAGAAACTGCCTAGCAATTACGATGACGCTGAAGGTTTCACGCGGCGAGGACAGAGGTAAGAGAGCGCGCGCTGAAACCGTTAAGTGTCTTTCAATGCAAACCACAAAGTGGCGGTTAAACGGGCCAAGTTTCAGAGGAGGGAAACAATAATGGTCAGAAACTGACTCACTAAGAAAATCCCGCACCTGTCAAAAATAGCACATCGTGGGCAGAAAGTAGAACGCCACAACTTCCATGAAGAGAAAAGGGAAGTCAGTAACAACATTGCCCACAATGACATTCACAGTCAAGAACAGCTAGTTGAAACACACTAGAGCACGTCCTTATTGTGAGGAAACACCACATCTTTAGAAAAGCGTGTACCATACCGCTTTCTTGAAGTCACCAATCGTGGTCTGGCATGGCCCCATAGATATCCTAAGAGCGAGACAGAGCCATAAGACAAACATCGCGATCATCAGCTTGCGATGTGACCGATGTGCACAGTTAGGCTTCGTGCATCTAAGCGTCTCCTTAGAAACGGAAACACTGTAGTTGCAATTAGTGTCACTTGCCAATGAAGATTTTTGGAAGAGACAATTCCTCACATCCCTGTAGACAGGATAGACATCCAAAACTCCGTGATGTATGTGTCCATTCTCTGGGTCAACAGAACCCACAAGCAGTAGTCCGCTACACTTGATGTCAGAATCAGTGCTTGTGAAATGTAAAGTCCCAAGTAAGTGATGCAGATGAGCAAAGCACGCCTCGGCTAGGGCTGTCAGATGGTGACGACACTGGTGGGGCTGAAAGGCGTTGTTCTTCTTCTTTACTTGTTTCATGTTGTCTTCTTTGTTTTTCTGTGAAGGACTTGATTCTTGCTTGATGATGTCGTTGTTGTTCTGCGTAGAACACGCTTGTATCATGTTCACAGTTTTTCCATTCCTGTGGATACCTCTTCTTGCACTTTTTAAAGCCTGTGACTGTCTGTTCTGTAGCTTGTTTCATCTTCAGGTCCTCTTTTGTACGCCAGGTTCCTGAGATCCGCTTGTTTCACGTAGGTTCGTCACCAACTCGTCGCCAAATAAATGTAGTAATGAGGTCCACGCAGGTAGGATGTAGTTTAAGTAGGCTTATTAAAGAAGGCTACAAGTTCTGAAGAGCAGCCCCACCAGGAGCAGCCTGCTTGCTGCTCAACCCATTCTCAACTGTCACTTCACCTCACAGGCTCCCAACATTCCGAAGCGCATCATCACTCCAACATTCCATGCAGCACACAGCACAAACACACTGGCTGAGCAGGAGGTGAAAATGGCATAACATTAACATGGACAGGATACTACAGAGTGTTACCCACATATCTCAGACAACATATTTGAGGATGGTACATATTTGGCAATGATCAGTGTTGTGAGACTACGTTTGTATATAAGCATAAGGCTAAACAGTAACTAGAAAGAATAGCAACATTTTAGATGGAGTTCATTAAATCAAAGCAATGAATGATGAAAGCAAACTTTGATAAAACCTCTCAGATTCTAGCCCCCTAGCTAAATCTGTCCTAGCATCAAGTTTCCAGATGGCCTCTAACATGCATACCACTGCTGGATAACAAAGCTATTTCTGATCAGCTACTGTGCTTTGAGAAGGTTGCAGTGTCTATTAAGGTGTTGAAAGGACAGACAAGACCAGCTCTGCAGACCTGTGGCCTTCTGTTAAGATGTTTTCAGCAGGCAGCTCAATCAAAGCTCCCAAGAAAAGCTGAAGATGTCTGTACGGTAGGTTGCCGGTGGATCAGACATAAATAACCCTTTTCTTGTTAATATGAAACTGCTAGACATTGTGATTAAATGATGTAAAATGCATGGGATAGCGTATGAGTTCTGACGCACATTTTCTAAAATCTGCTACGTATGATATTTCACAATGATACATGAGCAATTGCAATGTACGTTTTAAACCTATCATAAAGCAAACATTATTTGAATGAAATACATATTTATATGAGTTTTGCATAATAAATGATGTGTAATGTGGAGCATATAGCAAAAGACACACAATAGATGGATGGAATGCAGAACAAATCAAAACATTCACCCCCAGTCAAGAGATCTGGGCTAAATCCATCATTCTTTTGCTCACCATGCCACCCCAGTTTAAACCTCGCCATATGCAAATCAGTCTTGACCCTGGGCCTCATGGGAACAGTCCAGCCTGAACTGCTAAGCCAGGTCCTCCCTGGACCGGAATCAAGCATCCTAGGACCGGTTTCGGGGTTTCACCCCATATCAGCCAGGATAGCTTGATTCCAGTGGCACAGTGAGCCCGGGACCCACGTCTGGGCATACCCGGCGCACTTAGGGCGAGAAAGCAAAAGACACACAATAGATGGACGGAATGCAGAACAAATCAAAACATTCACCCCCAGTCAAGAGATCTGGGTTAAATCCATCATTCTTTTGCTCACCATGCCACCCCAGTTTAAACCTGGCCATATGCAAATCAGTCTTCACCCTGTGCCTCATGGGAACAGTCCAGCCCGAACTGCTAAGCCAGGTCCTCCCTGGACCAGAATCAAGCATCCTAGGACCGGTTTCGGGGTTTCACCCCATATCAGCCAGGATAGCTTGATTCCAGTGGCACAGTGAGCCCGGGACCCATGTCTGGCCATACCCGGCACACTTAGGGCGAGAAAGCAAAAGACACACAATAGATGGACGGAATGCAGAACAAATCAAAACATTCACCCCCAGTCAAGAAATCTGGGTTAAATCCATAATTCTTTTGCTCACCATGCCACCCCAGTTTAAACCTGGCCATATGCAAATCAGTCTTGACCCTGTGCCTCATGGGAACAGTCCAGCCCGAACTGCTAAGCCAGGTCCTCCCTGGACTGGAATCAAGCATCCTAGGACGGGTTTCGGGGTTTCACCCCTCATCAGCCAGGATAGCTTGATTCCAGTGGCACAGTGAGCCCGGGACCCACGTCTGGGCATACCCGGCGCACTTAGGGCGAGAAAGCAAAAGACACACAATAGATGGACAGAATGCAGAACAAATCAAAACATTCACCCCCAGTCAAGAGATCTGGGTTAAATCCATCACTCTTTTGCTCACCATGCCACCCCAGTTTAAACCTCGCCATATGCAAATCAGTCTTGACCCTGTGCCTCATGGGAACAGTCCAGCCCGAACTGCTAAGCCAGGTCCTCCCTGGACCGGAATCAAGCATCCTAGGACCGGTTTCGGGGATGCTTGTTTCCAGTCCAGGGAGGTCCTGGCCTGGCAGTTCGGGCTGGACTGTTCCCATTGGGCGAAGGTTCAAGCCTGATTTGCATATGGCTGGGTCCAAACTGGAATGGCATGGTGAGCAAAAAAATGATGGATTAAGGTCCAGATCTCTGTACTGGGGTGAATGTACGACATTGTTCTGCATTCTGTCCATCAATTGTTGCTTTTGCATTTGTCACCCTGAGTGGGACGGGTATGCCTAGACGTGGGTCCCGTGCTCTCCGTGCCACTGGAGTCAAGCTATCCTGGCTGATGAGGGCTGAAAGCCCGAAACCGGTCCTAGGATGCTTGTTTCTAGTCCAGGGAGGTCCTGGCCTGGCAGTTCGGGCTGGTCTGTTCCCATTGGGCGCAGGGTCAAGTCTGATTTGCATATGACTGGGTCCAAACTGGAATGGCATGGTGAGCAAAAAAACGATGGATTAAGGCCCAGATCTCTGTACTGGGGCGAATGAACGACATTGTTCTGCATTCTGGCCATCAATTGTTGTTTTTGCATTTGTCACCCCGAGTGGGACGGGTATGCCTAGACGTGGGTCCCGTGCTCTCCGTGCCACTGGAGTCAAGCTATCCTGGCTGATGAGGGCTGAAAGCCCGAAACCGGTCCTAGGATGCTTGTTTCTAGTCCAGGGAGGTCCTGGCCTGGCAGTTCGGGCTGGACTGTTCCCATTGGGCGCAGGGTCAAGCCTGATTTGCATATGGCTGGGTCCAAACTGGAATGGCATGGTGAGCAAAAAAACGATGGATTAAGGCCCAGATCTCTGTACTGGGGTGAATGTACGACATTGTTCTGCATTCTGTCCATCAATTGTTGTTTTTGCAAATGTGGAGCATATAAGCAGGAAAATGCAAGGCATATAACAAATCCACATCGGTACTGTCTCATCAAGCTCACTGACACAACATAGGCTAAAATGCCATTGCATATTTATACTCTAAAATAAATATGGTAATATTTGTTTGCTACACAGTTATTGGCAATTCCAGTGTGTACCATTTTGAATAGAACATATTTGTATAACATCTCTACATTTTAATTTACCCTTTTAAAATAACCTATTTCGTAATAGGTTAAAAGTTACTTTCACTGGCCCCTCACAATACATATTCTGAGTATTTTTAGCTTTGACTTGGCAATGTAAATTGACAGCTAAAGAATATCAACACAGAAATGCTTGCCTAAGAGGTTCATCAGAATGTCAACATAGGTGGTATCTGTGCAAGATGACAAGGGCCTATATCTCCTGGTGAACTAAAAACAAACCACTGGCACCAAGCAGAGCCGCATCCTCCACCTCACTCCTAAGATAACCAGCACTTTCATCCAGCAGAGCAGGAGCTAGAGAGAACAAGCTCAGGAAGTAAATCATGTCAAAATCTAAGGGATTGAGACATAAGGTAATACCATCCCAACCCAAACCATTTGAAATTGGATGTTGTGAAATCTACATTGTTTTTTTTGCTCATCCCACTCACTTACATGACCAAGATGCTCAAGAAATGTATTGGAGAGGTCTGGTATCATGCCAGTCAAAGTTTTCCCTAATATTTAGAACTCTTAGGGCCAGATGTAGGTGGCAAATAGTGAGCGCTAACGCTGAAATGCGCAGAATTTCAGCGTTTGCGATCGCTATTTGGCTGCGAGCAATGTAGGTGAGTTTAAACCTACTAGCAAAATAAGGAATCGCAAAATTGCGATTCCTTATTTTGCTCTTGCATTTAAGGAATCGCAAATTGCGATTCCTTAAATGCAATGTAAGTAGCACAAAAGAAAGTGCACTTTAGCCTTAAGGAATCGCTAATTACCACCAACTTCAAGTTGGTGGTAATTAGCGATTTCCTTTAAAAAAGCACTTTTTGCTTTTTTAAAGTGCCATGTGGCACACATTCATGCCCTTAGGGCATGTATGTGCGCCACATGTGCACACATGCACATTTCAGGGGTGCAACAGGGTGTCCTTTTGACACCCTGGCACCCTTGAAATAGCTCCCGCTCTTTGCGACTCTTTAATAGCGAATAGTGAATATCTTCCCATTCATTCCTATGGGCCTCCTAGCCCATAGGAATTAATGGGTAGGTATTCCTTATTAACGAATCTCAATTTGCGATTCGTTATTAAGGAATATTAAGGAATCGCTAATATTTTAGCGATTCCTACCTACATTCAATTTTGCGAGTCCTTAATAGCGAATCGGTAAAATTTGCTATTAAGGACTCGCAAATTTGATTTTACCTACATCTGGCCCTTAGGTGCTAGAGGGCATCATTATGATTAGAGACCTGGGTTGAGCAATGTGTACAATGCCTTCCACCTTTACCTGCAGGAGGTGTCTCCCCTTCTGTTGCTGCCTGCCTACAGCACTAGAGAGTGCCTTAGACCCCCCTCCCACCACCGGACTGCACCAGCCAGACCAGACTTCATTTCCCCGCAGCCCCGGAGGCGGGGCCAGCTGGAATCCACATTTTCGCACCTCCTGGCAGCAAATAAAGGTCGCCTGCAGCTCTTGCATCATGGGACGTGCGTGGACAGAGCCCCAGCAAAGCCCAGACCAAAGGCGAGCCCGTGTGCACTCAACAGAGCCCAGAGGAGGCTGAGCCACCTCTTCTGTTGAATGAACCCAGCTTAAGATACTGTCCCCTGTCCCTTCACTGCCTGCGGTCCATGCCCCTGTGCTGCCTGTGGTCCCTGCCCCAGTGCTGCCTGCTGCCCTGCGCTGCCTGAGGTCCCTGCCCCTATGCTGCCTGCTGGCCCTGCATTGCCTGGAGTCTCTACCCCTGCGCTGCCTGCAGTCCGTGCCCCTGCGCTGCCTGCTGCCCCTACACTTCCTGCAGTCCCTGCCCTGTGCTGTCAATCAATCAATCAAGTGTTTATTAAGCACAGCTACTCACTCGGAAGGGTCGCACTGCACTGGGGGGGCATGTACAGCTCCTTGGCACTCACGGGGAACGTCGAGAGGCCAGGCAGGTCCTGAGGCCTTCCAGGGCTCACCAGGGTTCGTGCTGTTGTCAGATGCTCATGGTGATTCGTCGAAGAGCCAGGTCTTGAGGCCCCTCAGGAACTTGGAGAGAGATGGTGTCTGGTGGAGGTGGAGAGGGAGGGTGTTCCATGCTTTGGCCGCGAGGAGGGAGAAGGAGCGGCCTCCTGCCCTGGTCTTCTTGATGCGCAGCACTGTCGCGAGAGAGAGTTTGGCTGAACGAAGGGCTCTTTGGGGTGTGTGGAACAAGAGGTGGTGGTTCATGAAGGTGGGGCCGATGTTGTGGAGGGCTTTGTGGGCATGGGTGAGAAGCTTGAAGGTGATTCTCTTCTCGACGGGGAGCCAGTATAACGCCCGCAGGTGTTGGGTGATGTGGCAGTGGCGCGGCAGATTGGGGACTAGTCTGGCAGAGGCATTCTGTATGTTCTGGAGTTTGCAGGTGAGGTCCTTGTTGAATCCGGCGTAGAGCGTGTTGCCGTAGTCTAGTCTGCTGCTGATGAGGGTGTGGGTGACGGTTTTCCTGTGTTCGAGGGGAATCCAGTTGAAAGTTTTTTATAGGAAACGGAGGGTGTGGTAACAGGAAGAAGTGACGGCGTTGATCTGACGGTCCATTTTGAGTTCGGAGTCTAATATGATTCCGAGGTTGCGTGCGTGGTCCGTGGGTGGGGGTGGGTTTCAGAGGGCGGGAGGCCACCAGGAGTCCTTCCAGGCTTCGGGATGTGGGCCTATGATGAGTACTACGGTTTTGTCTGTGTTCAGTTGTAGGCAGCTGTTCTTCATCCACCTGGCGACAGCTTCCATTCCTTCGTGAAAGTTGGGTTTCGAGGAGTTGGGTTTGTTGGTCAGGGAGAGGATGAGTTGAGTGTGGTCTGCATACAATATGATGTTGAGCCCATGTGATCTGACGATAGATGTGAGTGGGGCCATGTAGACGTTGAACAGAGTGGGGCTGATGGAGGATCCTTGGGGGACTCCGCAGGTGGTCAGTGTGGGTTCCGAGAGGAAAGGAGGGAGTCTGACCCACTTTGTTCTATGCTGTGTGCTGCCCTGCACTGCCTGTGGTCCCTGCCCCTGTGCTGCCTCTGGTCCCAGCCCCTGTGCTGCCTGAGGTCCCTGCTCCCTGCCTCTGCACTACCCACGGTCCCTGCCCCTGCTCTGCCTGTGGTCCCTACCCCTGCGCTGCCTGTGGTCCCTGCTCCTGCACTGCCTGCGGTCCCTGCACTGCCTGCGGTCCCTGCCCATGTGATACGTTCTGCCCCTGTGCTGCCTGTGGTATTTGCCCCTGCCCTGCCTGTGGTCCCTGCCCCTGCACTGCCTGTGGTACCTGCCCCCATGCTGCCTGTGCTGCTTGCAGCCCCTGCGCTGCCTGTGGTCCCTGCGCTATCCTCTGCACTGCCTGCTGTCCCTGCCCCTGTGATGCCCATTCCAGGTCCATGCCTGGCACCCAAGACCACTAGGACCACCTACCAGGACCTCTAATCGAGGCCGCTGCACTGCCATGCAGAAGACACGCACAGCGGGTGCATCGCCAACTCACCGCCTGTTGGTCAATGCCCAGTGCCAGGACCCCTGGCACTCCCGTCACCCTACAGTATACTGCCAAGCAGCTCCTGGACTCCTGGACCCCAGACGCTGAAACAACAGCAGTGTCTCCTCCTCCCTATGATCCACCAAAGTACCCTTCACCTGCTGACACTGCTACTTCTCCAGCTTAAGGTACTGTTTCCTGGCCCTTCGCTACCTGTGGTCCCTGCCCCTGTGCTGCCTATGGTCCCTGGCCCTGTGCTGCCTGCTGCACTGCACTGCCTGAGGTCACCGTCCCTGTGCTGCCTGCTGCCCCATCGCTGCCTCCGGTCCCTACCCCTGCGCTGCCTGTAGTCCCTGCCCCTACGCTGCCTGCTGCCCCTGCACTGCCTGCTGCCCCTGCCCTCCCTGTGATCCCTGCCCCTGCATTGATGCGGTCACTGCCCCTGCACTGCCTGCTGCCCCTGTGCTGCCTACGGTCCCTGTGTTGCCTGCGGTCCCTGACCCTGCGATGCCTACAGTACCTGCCCCTGTGCTGCCTGTGGTCCCTACCCCTGCACTGCCTGTGGTCCATGCCTCTGCGCTGCCTGTGGTCCCTGCCTCTGTGCTGCCTGCTGCCCCTGTGCTGCCTGTGGTCCCTGCACCTGTGCTCTCCTGCCACCACTGTGCTGCCTGCAGTACCTGCCCCTGCTCTACCTGTTGTCCCTGCACCTGCACTGCCTGCTGCCCTGCGCTGCCTGCGGTCCCTGACCCTGCGCTGCCTGTGTTCCCTGTGCTGCCTGCTGCCCCTGTACTGCCTGCTACCGCTACCCCTTTGCTGCCCATTCCAGGTCCCTTCCTGGCACCCTGGACCACTAGGACCGTCTACCAGGACCTCTAATGTAGGGCGCTGCATGGCCACACAGCAGACGTGTACAGCAGGTGTACCGCCAACACACCGTCGGCTGGACATTGCCCAGCGCCCGGATACCTGGCCCTCCCGCCACCCTACAGTATACTTCCAAGCAACTCCTAGACGATGAAACAACAGCTGTGTCTTTTTCTCGCCACGATCCACCAAAGGACCCTTCACCTGCCGACACTGCCACTTCTCCTGCAACGCAACGTACGACAGATCCAGCACCACTCCTGCCCACAACACCAAGAACACCACACGACCAACCCATAGTATCCTGCTCAACGCCCTCTCACCCTTCAAACACATCTGGGACAACATCCCCATCCTCTCCATGGACGTTGCCTTCATCACCGAAACATGGCTCAACACCTCCTAGAACCCCAACATCTCCACCGCCACTCCCAAAGGCTACAAGATGATTCACCAAGAGCGTTCCAAAAAACAAGGAGGAGGCATTGCCATCATCTTCAAGGAAACCATCAGATGCACCCCACACCAAACCATCAGATGCACCCCACACCTCTCATGGAACACCTCAACTTCCTATTACAAACTGATGCAAAGACCGTGATAAGAGGCACAATCGCCTACAGACCCCCTGGACCCTGAGCAACATTGTGCGACACAAGCTCCAACCTCATCACCCCCCCAGCAATTGCCTCTCACCACTATGTTCTACTCTGCGACCTCAATTTCCACATCAACAACCCCAATGACGCCAACTCCATTGCCCTCCTGGAGAACATGAACAACATTGACCTCACCCAACTGGTCATCGAACCAATGCACAAAACCGGACACACACTCGACCCCATTTTCACCTCCGGCGACAGAATCAAATTCAGCCACACCACAGAACTCACCTGGACTGACCACACCATCATACACTTCACCATCACTGATGCCCAGCACACCATCACCAGACATCAGATCTCCTCCCATCGCAACTGGAGCAAGGTCACCAAAACTCAGAGGTCTCAGGCCCTCACCACCTTCCAAGCTGAGACCTCACGGACCTCAACCAGGCTGTCCAGAATTTTGTTGCCTTCATCACCAACAGTGCCGACAGAGTCGCCCCGCTAAAACCTACAAAATCCAGCAAGACCTCCAAACATGCCAGCTGGTACAACCCAGAACTCAGGACAACCAAGCGCAACTGCCACCAACTGGAGAAATGATTGTGCGCCACCAAGAACCCCGCCAACAGAGCAGCTCTCAAAACAGCCCTCAGCAACTATCACCGGCACATCAAAGAAGCCAAGAAATCAGCCATCGCCACCTGCATCGATGCCGCAGCCAACCACTTAAAGGAGCTCTTCAAAATAGTCCAAGAATTCTCCCACCGACAGCCATAGAGAACACCATCTACCCCTCCCAAGAACTCTGCGATACCCTCTCGGACTACTTCCACAGCAAGATCAGCAATATCTACAACTATTTCAACTCCAAACCACCACCCTCAACCCCAACGACCTCAACCAACCAGCGAACACCAGCCAAAACATCACTGCTCACCGCCCTGACCACCTCAACCATTATGTCTTCCATCCACTCCGTGGCACCCACCGACCCCGCCCTCACCACCTCTACAACCTCGCAATGAACCCAATCAGCATGCAACCCACCAGCATCCTCATCACCTCCATCTGCACAGCAGCTTTCCTGGACAGATGGAAAGATGCAGACGTCAGACCCCTCCTAAAGAAAGCCACCGCCGACCCAAATGATCTAAAAAATTGTTGCCCGTTCTCTCTGTGCCCCTACCCATCCTAAGTACCTGAGAAAGGCATCAACCAGCAGCTCACCAAATTCCTAAATCAAAACCACCTACTGGACGCCTCACAATCAGGATTCCGTGCCAACAACAGCACTGAGACTGCAGTGATTGCTGCCACAGATGACATCAGAACACTCCTTGACCGTGGAAAAGCTGTGGCCCTGATCCTCCTTGACCTCTCCGTGCCTTTTGACACAGTCTCCCACAACACCCTCATCAACAGACTTTACAATATAGGCCTTCAGCAAGAAGCCCTCAAGTGGATCGCCTCCTTCCTTACAGGACACACACAGAGCAGCTGACTGCCTCCCTTCACCTCCACACCCAAAGACATCCTGCGTGGTGTACCACAAGGATCATCCCTCAGCCCCACCCTGTTCAATATCTACATGACCCCCCTCTCAGACATCCTCAGATCCCATGGACTCAACATAATCTCATACGCAGATGACATGCAACTGATCCTCTCACTCACCGAGGACCTCTCCAAAACCAACTTCTGCAACGCCCTGACCAATGTAGGAAAATGTATGTGATACAACTGCCTCCAACTCAACTCTGAAAACACTGAAGTACTGATCTTCACGATGAACACCTCCACATGGGACCATAGCTGGTGGCCTGCAGAACTCGGTCCCACACCTACACTGACTGGCCATGTACGAAACCTTGGCATCATCCTTAACAACCAACTGACCATGAAATGACAAGTCAACGCTGTTGCCTCCTCCTGCTTCCACACACTTCTCATGCTCTGCAGAATCTTCAGATGGATCCCAACCAAAACCATAAAGACCATCACCCTTGTGAACAGTCGCCTCGACTATGGCAATGCCCTTTACACCGGCATCTCCACCGAGCTCCTCAGAAGACTCTAGACCATACAGAACGTGGCAGCCAGACTCATGCTGGACCTACCCAAATGAACCCACATCACCCCCCACCGGAGAGACCTCCAGCGGTTCCCCATCCAGAAGAGATGCCAGTTTAAGATCCTCATGCATGCCTACAAAGCCCTCCATGACCTAGGACCTGCCTACCTCAACCATCCACTGAACTTCCACCAACCCTCCAGACACCTGTGCTTCTTTTCACTCGCCCTCGCACACACCCCACATTCGTCGCAGCCTCAGTGGTGACCGCTCCTTCTCCTATATCACTGCCAACAACCTGGAACGACCTTCCCATTCAGCTCCGGACAGTCCTCTCGCTGGCAGACTTCAGAAAGACACTCAAGACCAGGCTCTTCGGCGGATACAGAGTGCCCAGATATCCCTAGGGGTGACACTGTTGTGCTTTACAAATGTGGTTTTATTGATTGATTAATTGATTAATTGATAGATCTGTTCCTGGTTGGACCCATAATTATCCTTGTACATGCTTCACCGATGGTAAATCAACCTTCTCTCAGGTCACTAGATGCAGTGAGGCACAAGAGAAAACACACAATGCAAATGACACCATTTGATACTTAAAATGTAATTTCCCAGAGCCAAAGTTCATCTTTTGCCACCAGAGTAACAGCATTGGCAGACACTCTTCCAGGTCAGTAATGACAGATAGAGTATTTAGGCTTTATTCACACTGAACTCCATTATCTGGCATCAACTTTTGTTGTGATTCCTCCCTACTCTCATTAGTTCACACTGGACTTCATTTGTACCTTCATCTTTGTTGTTTTTCCCCTGTTTGGTTTCTCAGTTCCCTGGTACCCTTTCCTGCTGCACCTTATCATCCTTCCTCTGACCCATTGTTGTATTTGCATTTTCCATCCAGTTTCCCTCCTTCTTGGTGCTGCAGTTGTCTTTAGCTTTGGCTCCTGTGTTGGTTTTGTGGTACACTTGGGCCTACTTACACTGTACCATCTGCTTGAACTGGATAGGTCCCAATCTGTGGTTTTTGTACCTCTTACTTCTCTTCTGTGCGTATACCTGCTAGTAATTTGTGCTTCCTCAGCCGCAGGTGGAGACCTAGCCTTGATAAGTCTGACTTGAGACGAGGTACCTAAGAATTCAATCCGGATTTTCCAACTACCAACCTACAGGAGTCTCTCTCTCTCTTGCTCTCATTCTCTCTGTTCCCTAATTCCTTTTGCGCCTTAGTCTGGGTCTTCGTTACCATTCTTGATCTAATACAAGGGAGTAAGGTGACCTATTGGGAGAGAGAGAGATGGACTGGCTTCTACATAATTACACTCGCAATACTGTGTCTATGATACCCTCTTCTGCATTTCACAAATGTTAGCATATTCCTGCATTTACTGACACTGTACACAAGGTTCTGTGGTATGATACAAGTAAGGGTAGTGCCTTCACTCTTAGGGAAGGTCAGAATTTGCAGTGGTCGAATGGTAGCTCACAAAGTGATTGGATGCCTGACCGTCATTCTCTCCTCTTTTTCACTGCAATTTTGCTTTAGGATGATGTGCCATTGTCAGAGTCAAGTGAGCACACAAAGCTTGTGTGAGAGAGTGGGTGTCTTTTTTGATTTTAGACCACCTGGGGCTGTATGACATATACGGCGCACTTTCCCTGTTTGCACCACAGTGCGCCTTTAAAAAGGTGTGCCGTGCAGAAACAGGGAAAGTGCACCATATTATCATGATTGCTCTGCCCCCAGGCCAGCCACGAACTTGTGCTGCCCTGGGGGCGGTGCATTCAAGTGAAATATGGAGCAGCTGCTTCAAAACCGCTCCGTGTTTCACAGTGCAGGCGGGAGTCTGTCTGCAATTTAAAGAGATCCTCTTGCAGGCGGGTGCAGTGAGTTACTGCACCCGCCTGCAAGGGGATGTCTCTCTTCCCTCCAGAGAGCTGCCTTTAGGAGGCGCACTAACATTTGCAGTGGTCGACACTTTCAGTGTGCCTCCTAAAGGCATGCTTGTCTCTGTGCCTGGCGTGTGTGCAGAGGCAAAGGGGTACCCTCACTTGCATGGGTCCACGGCCAATGCAAATGAGGAAACGCCCTCTAAGGACAGCGATGGTGCTACATGTACACCAGTGCGATCTGTATTACAGAAGTGGCGCACAAGCATCTGCAACCCCTTCTGTAATTCTAAAGTGCTCGATGGCACACAAATTTGGCGCACATGCCCGTTGCACCTCCGGGGCACTTTCTATAATACTGCACCTGGTTTTCAGAACTGTGAAGGAGGACCCTTTTGTGCAGCTGGGGTAACAGAGTCTTGAAGGTTACACATGAATATGCATGAATATATGTGTCCAATTATGTGTGGAGTGAGTGGCATTATGTCACATTCAATCTGGTATCTGTGCACAGGTAGCATGTCACAGATGGGAGCTTGAGTACATTGATTATGGCCTGCGCAGTCCTTATAATTTAGTTGAGCACCCAAATTAAATATAATCCCAATTTCTTTCTGACTTTAGTGTGAGTCTGTGGCCCATTACTTTAAGTCTGTAGTACTTCAATGTAACACTGTAGTGCTTCACTATATTCACACTGTAGGTGGAAGCTACATCAAATATTAACTGCACATTACCTGAACATGGAGGAAACATTATTGTCTCTTTTTCTGTGTTCCAAAAGGTTCTGCTTGAAAATATATTAATTTGCTCTTATTTGCACAGCTTCACATACTTTGGTTTTGCTGCATTTTCTTGAATTCGCTCTTAATGGGATTCAGCCTTTGAACTAAGATGCTGGGACAAGTTAATTACTCTGAAGGCCACAAACAAAGCAAAGCACCCATGAGACAATAGACATATTTAGGGAAGATTAGCCTTCACCTGCGAGAGGATACAGCTAGGGTATGAATCTGCATGAGTTATTTTGATCATACTGATGGAGCAAGGACTCAAAAATGAGACTTGCTCGGATGCAATCTCCTCACAGTATTAATTTATTAAACTTGTATCGTTCGTACTAACTCTTGCATACACTACATAAGTAGCAAGGAAGCTTGCCTATGTGTTTAAACTAACAAATAACGCTTGTCTTATTCTAAAATGGGCACTAAAACGCGGGAACTTTACTGCGCATGTCTCAACCATATCACGTGTTGTGACGTCTTTCTTTGCTTGGTGGGAAACTCCTGCTTCTGCGCAGTGTGCATTAAAATGGCTGCTTGATGTTTTCACATGCTACAGCTTGCTCTCGTGTTATAATTAATTTGTCGTTTCTCTAACGCTATTAATGCGGGATAGAATTTATAAGTAATTGGGAATAGAATAGAAAGAGTGGGTTACAGTGAAACATTTTATTTGTGATTTTAATATTTCCTTCTTTGCTTTTATTAGTTCGCAAATTTTGGGCCTGGGGTTTGGTGAACTGGAAACTCGTGTGACAATGATCCTGCGCATGCGTCCTGCATGGCTGCCCAGAGAGAAAAGGATGAAGTCAACCTGGACGTCGTCCAAGGCCTTGACCTGATGGCCGACACCGCTGTACTCATGAATGTCCCCACTAATATGCAACAATGTACATGAAGAACGTATAACATTTGTCGTGAGACGGGTGGGAAATAAAGCAAATGTAATAAAAATGATGGGCGGTATTTTAAAACAATGGGCTTTAGGAAATTGAACCAAATCAATATGGTGTGAGGATCAACCCCCTGCCCCCATCCAATCAGAAATAGTGGTCCCATATTTTTGCAACATTAATGGGAGGAACATGGGCGTAGAAGGGTATAATAGATATAGCATTAGTTAATTAGTCAGAACAGGCGTTCATGCAGACAGGCGGAAGGTCCAGACCGACAAGCTGATCGATTGCAGACTGAATCGCTGTCCAGAGAGGTCCTGAGGAGGGGGCGGCGGAGTCCATTAGAAGGAAGGCACGGGAGAATTCGAGGAGAAGTCGAGTATCAGAGAGGGGAACGACGCAGGCGTCGTTGGTAGAGAGGTCACCGGTCCTGTCCTGAACTTGGAGGAGGTCTTTGCTCTTCATCCTTCCTGGGTCCTATCTTTTCCAACTCCTTGGCCAAGGGGTTTGGTTCTCGCACTTTAGGTAAATATACATGCAACCTTTAGTTGCACTGCTGTCTCTATCTTCTCCTTTCTGAGGGACCGTCATTGATCAATAATTATTATTCTATGCTTCATCCTTGATATGCGACTGAGTATCATGTGGGTCTGTATTTACTCTGCTAAAATCTTTAGATAAACATTTTAAAAACTTCCTGACTCAGTGGTTATTTCAGGATTATGTACTGTAATGAATGTCACTCATTTTAAACTTCCCAATTAGCAAAGGATTCATTGGTAAGTCATTACTCTTCAATCAGAAAGGTAATTGGTAGCAGGGATTTTGATAAAGAGTACAACTGACTCCCCAGCGTAAGTATTAGCGTAGTATGAATGTATGGGCCCAAGTGAGTATTTGGTGTATGACTGCTGTTTGCTAGTATCGCGCTGGATCAGTTTTCTGGTTATCAGAGGA
This sequence comes from Calotriton arnoldi, assembly GCA_963921515.1. Lineage (NCBI taxonomy): Eukaryota > Metazoa > Chordata > Amphibia > Caudata > Salamandridae > Calotriton > Calotriton arnoldi. Next base: position 792,423 of record CAWUFW010008301.1, read on the forward strand.
TGGTTGTACTTTGTTAATTGGGTAATGAGGATTGTACTTCTATGAACTAACATCCGTTATTGTTTAAAGTTTTGTTTTATGTTGTCCAGAAATCCCCGGGAAAATTGAATAGCGGATGGTAAGTGGAAGCCATACTGCAGTGAGGTTATCTGTCAGGCAGAAATAGTACTGAAAAGTTAAGCAGGGCTATCAGTACTTGTTAGGGACTCTGTGCGTGTGAATAAAAGCAGAAGAATACGCTGGAAAATTTTGATGTTATATCACCTAGAAAGGGTAACATTGAAAAGGTAACAGGTATTTCTGAAGCTTGTGTGAGGAGTCAACGGAAGGGTTTTACTCGTAGTGTGCGTTTAGTAAAACAGAAAGGTTTTTACTACGTATGAGAGAAACTATCTTTTCGAACTTAGAGAAACTGGCACGATAGCGAATGTTTTATGTTGTTACTGAAATTTTAATTAAAAGTCGTAGAGAAAATAAGTTTGCGTACGAATTTGTAAAGGGAGGGTCAGTTGCCGGAGAGGGAGCTGACGTCACAGGTGCCGCGCTGGGATTGGTTGAAACAGCAGGCGTGAAAAGACTCTTGTAAAGGAGGGGTCAGTAGTCAGGAGCAGTACTGACGTCACAGGTGCCGCGCTGTGATTGGTCGAAAACAGCGAGGGACAGAGAAGCGCAGATTGTAAAGGAGGGGTTGCCAGACGAACGTCACAGAAAGGCCGCGCTAGGATTGGTTCAAAGACAAAAGTTAGCTGCCATTTGATTGGTTGTTACCATAGAAGCTGAAAATCATAATGGATAGGAGATTGTATGTTAAAACGCGATCCAACTTTAACAGGAACTCGTCCGGATAGGAGATATCTAGGCTTTGCAGAATATAATTTTATACATCGAGATCTACCCAAGATGTACGGAGAGAAGAGAAAAATGTCATTTCTACAAAAGATTAAGCATTATTTTAAAAAGGATAAACCAATCAAAACTAGGGAAGGAATTATCATTCCACCAGCTAAAACGCCCGCTTCATTCATGATGATGGAGAGAGGTTATCATACCTGTGTATGGATAGAGAATTGGATAGAATATACCAAAAATGATGGGATATTAGCGTTCCCAGAAAATGGTACTTTCAATGGAAGAATTCTTCAAAACTTGAGATTGAGGATGAATGACTTAGAACCCAGACCTAGATTAACTCAATACAAAGCCTTAGAGGAATGGGAAACCGAGGCATTTGAGCGTGACCGATACAGGAGTAATAGGGGTTATCGAGGATTTTTCCTTAAGAACCAAAATGAGTCAAGAGACAGTCAGATGAAACAGTGGAGGAAGGCAATGCTCACAGAGGGTCTGTATCCGATACTAATGGCAGATGAGCCATTAGGGAGCAAATGCACCGAAAAGACAAAACACTTGACTAGATTTGGAGATTCCGAAGATGAGTTCATGGAAGAGATATTAAAGAACCCGCCACCATATCAGGAAGGGACAAGTGGATGCATTCCAAGTGCACCACCGTTAAGGTCACCATTGGTACCACAAGTATTGCATGATTCACCAGCTAGTAGAGTACTTCACGACAAAGAAAAGGAAGCCATAGATAAAAACAGAGCAGAATTAATTCAGAAGATAACACAATTAAGTGTTCACCCTGATTCGCTAACCATACCTGTAACGATTGGTCCAGTGGTTCCCTTATATGGTGACAAAGGTAATTACCCAAAACCATTAGTTATGCCTACTCCTGTGAACGTTCCTAAACCTGAAGCAGTAGTAATGGTTGAGGATCACTTTAGTGATTGTGAATCTATGTTTCATTAATGGATTTGCCCATTCGAGATTCTGTAAATAGCACCCCCAGAAGGGCTACACCTGGTTGCTCGAGAGATATAAACATAATAACTTCATCGGGAGCAAAAAGTGCCACAGTAGTAACACCAGAAGACTTAGAAAGGTGGGCACAGGGAGCAGACAAACAAAGCACACCCCCAAAGATCATGGACATTTATATATTAAAGGTCGAATTGGAAGAAATAATAGCAGGAAATGTAGGGCTAGATCGCCTAAATACTTACGATGAAGAAGAATTATTGTTCATGTGCAGGAGTATCACAAGAAATGCAAAATTATTCCATGAAAAATGATCAGATTTAGCTTTGCAGATGGGAATTGAAATAGGGAGATCAAAATTACTGCAGAAACCCTAAAGGGCATATTTTTCAGACAAAGATTTAGAAAACATGAATGCCTCCGGAAGAAAATTACAAATAAAAGAATTAATGACAATTTTACAGAAATGGGGAGACCTAGATAAATGGAGAATTAGATGGGCCAAGAAAAAGGAAGAGGCACGATCTAGTAGAACAGCATCTGAATATCTAATGAAGGAAACAGAGAAAGCAGATCAAATGTACCTAATGCGAGAAGTTCCAGGAGGGGGATATGTTCATGTCCCATGGAGCAGACAGGATATTTTGTCATTTACGAACGATTTTCCTAAATTGAGAGAGAAGCCAATTGAATGGTACAAGCAAGTTGAGAGGTTTGTGAAGGTGTCTAAGGTATTGTTGAAGGATTTGGATGGTTTGTTCGACATAGTGGTACCTGCCGATTTGTGGACAGATTGTAAAATAACAGTTGATTGGCCTAGTGAAGAGTATCCTAGAGATCCAAAGACAGGTGCCCCGTCTAATGATGTAATGAAAAAGTATCAGCAGGTAATAACATACCTGAAAGGGAAGATACCACCGAAAGAAACAGATTGGGTGAAAATAGATAGAACTACCCAAGAAGCCAGTGAATCGGTACACGCCTATTATGAGCGTTTATTGCAGGTATTCAAGCAGTATAGTGGCTTTGAGAATATTGGAGATAAAAACATGAGTCAGTTTGTCTACCGATTTGTTTATGGTCTAAAGCCAGAGATTTGTCAGATGATTAAGCAGCATATGCTGTGTTGGCAGAGCAAGCCAATTGATGACATTTTGAAGTATGCGAAATATTGTGGAGATGACATTGAGGACAGGCACAAGAAATTGCAGGAGAAAGTAATGTGGGCACAGGTGAAAATGGCCGAGAAACAGGGAATTAATTTGGATAATTCGAGTGAAAATCAAGGAAAGGATTCTGGAACGAGTGGTGACACTGGGAATGGTGGAAAAGTGAGAGGACGAATGAGCAGAGAAGAGGCTAAAAAGAAATTTCCTTGTCATGGATGCGGAAAATTGGGGCATTGGAAGGATGAATGTAAAAAGATTCGAAATAATAATGGCCCAAATCAAAATTTAAATCCACAGACGCAGAATGCCTCACAGCAGGGTGTAAATCCTCAGAGTCAGTTGCCTCCTGCACCTATACAGGGTAATGTAAGCAGAGCAAAGCACGGTACAGATGTCGGATATCAAGGAGGAAGTGGTAAGAATGATTATATAACATCACAATTTCTTTTACAGGACGGCTTTTGTTCCTATAGTCAGTGACGGTGCCTAGGAGAGGGGGAGAAGGAGTGCGTACTTGGCGCATCCTTACCGGTAGATCAGTCAGGTCCATATGTTGAAGGGAATGTAAAAGGTAATGATATTACTTTCCTTTTGGACACTGGTGCTACCAGGTCTACTGTGAGAACAGCAGACATCCCAGACCTTCCTCTCTCTGGAGAAGCTATCCAAGTTGTTGGGGTGGCAAATCGAAAGATTAGAACACCTCTTACCGAACCAATGGAAGTAAAAATAGGAAACTTTAGAGAAATGCATCAATTCGTAGTATGTGATTCCAGTCCAGTAAATTTATTGGGCCGGGATTTGTTATGCAAAATGAATTGCACAATTTTCTGCACACCGGATGGTGTGGCAGTTCAAACCCCAGATGAAGATCATGTATATAAGTTTATGATTGCAAAACAAGGTACAGAAGTAGATGAGATGTTTTCTGTAATAACAAAAGACAAGTTGCCAGAAGAATTAAAAACTACTGTAAACCCCATTGTATGGGATTTCACGGGAAAAGAAGTAGGACTTATGGCCAAAATAGACCCAGTTATAATTGTTGTAAAAGAAGGTGCGATTTTTCCAAATACCAGACAGTACAAAATGAGTGCAGAAGTAAAAGCAGGAGTAATCGAAGAAATTAACAGAATGGTAAAACAAGACATATTAAAAGAAGTAATGAGTAGCCCTTGTAACTCACCAATCATGGGTTTGAAGAAACCTAGTGGAAAATATAGGATTGTTCAAGACCTGCGTAAAATAAACAAGATCGTGGAACCCTGTTGTCCTATAGTGCCAAATCCTGCAGTAATTCTATATCAGATTCCTTGGAGTGCAGGATGGTTTACTGTGATTGATTTATGCCAAGCATTCTTTTCGATACCCTTGCATCCAGATAGCCAGTATCTTTTTTCATTTAAATTCGAGAACAAAGTCTATGTATGGAATCGTGTTCCTCAGGGGTACACGGAAAGTCCTTCCATCTTCAATCAGATATTGAAAAAGTGTTTAGAGAAAGTAGTGATGACAGGAAGCTCAGTCTTAGTGCAGTATATAGACGACTTACTGGTGGCATCTAACACCAGAGAGGACTGTGTTGTTGACTCCATTGCATTATTAAATCATTTAGCTGAAGAAGGGCATAAAGTTTCACCTGAAAAATTGCAGTTTTGTACAACAGCAGTTAAATATCTGGGACACCAAATTGAGAGGGGAAAAAGAAGAATAACATCTGAAAGAGTAAAAATAATCAAGAAAATGCAATTGCCTGTAACACAAAGAGAAGTGAGAATGTTCCTGGGAATAGTAGGTTATTGTCGACAATGGATACTAGGATTTTCTCTATTAGCAAAGCCATTAATTCAATTGACGAAAAAGAAGGCAAGGGACCCAGTTGAGTGGGATGATGAGAGCGTAGGAGCTTTTGTAAAATTGAGAAACGGGTTGTGTTCAGCACCTGCCCTAGGCATGCCTGATTATAAAAGGAAATTGGCATTATTTTGTCACGAGAGAGAAAATTGTGCACTTTCAGTCCTAACCCAGAGACATGGTTTAGACAGACGTCCTATAGCATATTTTTCTGCTACATTGGACCCAGTGGCAGCCGCGTTGCCAGGCTGCTTAAAAGCAGTAGCGGCTACCTGTTTGAGCATTGAACAAAGTGAGTCAATCGTAATGGGACACCCTGTAAAAGTTTTTGTTCCGCATGTAGTTGTGATTCTGTTGACAAGAACGCGAACTCAGCATCTTACTCCTAGTCGGCTGACTAAATATGAGAGAATAATAATGGGTGCTGAAAATGTGACCATGGTAAGGTGCACAATAGTAAATCCAGCCACTTTATTACCAGACCCATATCATGAGGAAGTTAACGATGACGAAGAAGAAGAACATAATTGTTTAAAAGTCACAGAGCTATGCACGAAACCACGTCCTGATATTGAGGAACTACCCCTCAAAAAGCCAGACAGGGAGCTGTTTGTCGATGGTTCATGCCAAAGACATGAAGATGGTAAACTAACTGCTGCCTATGCGGTATGTGAATTAACTGGAATAGTTGAAGCATCCTATTTACCCGGAGTCAAATCTGCACAAATAGCTGAATTAATTGCATTGATAAAGGCTTGCAAAATTGGGAGGAATCAAAAAGTAACTATATTTACAGATAGCCAATATGGTTACGGAGTTGTGCATGATTTTGGCCAACTTTGGATGCAGAGGGATTTTATGACTTCTTCAGGATCCCCCATTAAAAATGGACAATTCGTAAGGGAATTGTTAGAAGCAATACAATCACCAAAAGAATTGGCTGTGGTGAAGTGTGCCGCACACCAGTCAGGAGATGACTGGGTGGTAGTCGGCAACCGATATGCAGACCTTGTGGCTCAACATTGTGCCAAAAATAGGTTGTCAGTCAATAAAAGGGTGGAAAGAATGGGAATCAGCTGCCAACTTATGCTTTATGCACCACCTGAAACATGGAATGAGGTAAAAGGAATGCAAGATGATGCTGATGAAAGTGAGAAAAATACATGGATTAAAATGGGATGTTCTCAAAGGGCAGACCATGATGTATGGATTTATGCCGATGGCAGACCAGTCATGCCCGATTCTTTGCTTTCACAGATGGCCAGGATGTATCATGGAGACACACACATAGGGAGAGATGCAATGATTAGACTCTTCAGACAAAAATGGTACAATCCAAGGTTTAGGGCTGTAGCAGAGAGTCTTTGCCAGAGATGTTTAACGTGCCAGATGCATAATCCAGGAAGAAAAACAATAATTGGGTTTGGAGAAATTGGAAAGGCAGAAGGTCCATTTATAAGATTGCAATTTGATTTCATTCAGTTACCATCCTGCAGAGGGCTGAAATATGTACTTGTCATAGTGTGTCTGTTTTCAAAGTGGGTGGAGGCTTACCCTACCGGAAGGAATGACAGCATTACAGTTGCAAAGTTGTTGCTACGAGAACTCATTCCTAGGTTTGGTTTCCCAGTAACTTTGGAATCGGATAGAGGAAAACATTTTAACAGTGAAGTGATTAAAATAATCTGTGAAGCATTTCAAATTGAACAAAAACTGCACTGTGCATATCGTCCAGAGGCTTCTGGAGTGGTTGAACAATTAAATGGCACAATAAAATCCAGACTGGGAAAAATGTGTGCATCAACATCATTAGAGTGGCCGGATGCATTGCCACTTGTTTTAATGGGACTCAGAAGCATTCCTGATAGAAATACCGGATTGAGTCCGCACGAGATAATGATGGGAAGAGCAATGAGACAAGCACATGTTCCCACAAATAAACTGCTGAATATATCTGATGATATGGTCTTGGATTATTGCAAAGGATTGGCTGACCTAGTGCGTTCTGTCTCTCACCAGGTTGGAGAAGACGCCGTTTCCAGGCAGCCTGAACAAGAACATGATCTGAATCCTGGGGACTGGGTGGTAGTGAAGAATCATACCAGAGAGACGTGTCTATCACCTAGGTGGTGAAAACCTTGTCAGGTCATACTGATTACAAATACAGCAGTGAAGTGTGCAGGATTTCCTAATTGGATTCATGTAAGTCACACCAAAAGAGTACCAGACCCTGAAGAAGAAAATCCTCAGTCAGCATCAATCACTGAGGAAGCTGAAGGTTGCCAGCTGAAGAATCTCAGGTTCGAGATTCAAGAGAAGCTGAAGAAGAACAACCGAGCACAAGTCAGGACTGGATACCACTGGTGGAAATTCCTGAAGTTTACCACAGAACAAGGAGTCAAACAAACTTGGAAGAAATCGAAGAAGATCAGATAGGTGAAGAAGAAGCAGCTCAGGAAAAAGAAGAAGATACAATAAAAGAATCTGAGCAGGACCAGATAGGGAGAGGAAACTGGGCTCAAAATAACGAAGAACCAACAAGTTTTGAGCAGGGACAGACAGGTTTAGAAGAATCCGGTCAGGCTGCAGAAGTACAAAGTGCAATAAGCCCTGATCAGAACCAGTTAGATCCAGAAAACTACACAGAAAAAGAAGATCTCGAGAAAAATGAACATGAAGAATTAAATCAAGAACAAGGTCACTTATTGGAAACTCACAGTGGAGCTGCTGAAGAGAAACCAATCAGACCTGAAAAGGAACAAATAAGAGAAACAGTAATTGCAGAAAACGAAACTGTGCTAAAACCTGAAGATAAAAGGATTTCTGAAGACGAAAACAAAGAGACAGTACAAACAAAGAAAACAAGAAAAGGTGATCATTGGCCTAGTGTCATTAAAAGAGTAAAATACCACATAACAACCAGAAGTGAAGATCCAGATCAAGTAAATGAAGTAACAAGTCAAACAGAACAAGAAAGCAGAATTGAGAAAAGAAGAAGCAAGAGACTGAAACTTGTGAACAACAAATTCAAGGGTCCTGATTGGACCTACATCATTCTTGAAGATTATGAAAGTTCAGAGTCAGGTGAAAGTGGTGACGAAGGAACCAGTGCGGAACTGACCTATGAAAAAGAAACAAGACCGCCTTGATAAAGAGAAATAGTGCTATAAAGAAACGAAAAATAGATAAGAAGAGCAATCTTCCTTGTCAAAATGTCCGACGATAGAGTTACTGGGAGATCAAAACAGAAATGTTGTAAAAGATGCTGTGCAGTATGCATATGTAGTCTAGTAATGGTGCTTATAGTATGGTTAGTCCTGATCGTAGCAGTTCCTTACCTTATGATAATGGATAAAAAGGTTAATAACGAAACTAAGGAAAGGACAGCAAACTTGAAGGGTAATAGAGTAGAACTAATAGCAGAAAATGAACCAGAATTTCATCATGAGATAACTGATAACGACACTAGTTTAAATGTTTTCACAAAGTTATTGTTTCAATATGTAGATACCATGGAAGTTAGTAATTGTTATGTCTGTATGAAGATACCCGAATCAGTAGCAGAAGGGTTAACATATCATCACTTACCATTAACATATGGCATATCATGTAGTGTATTAGCTAGTTTATTTTATAGAACAGGGAGAATTCAGTATTATTATTCAAACATAGATGTGATATTTTCTGAGGTTCCGATTCGAAAGAGTATGAACCCAGTGCTTAGTAGTCAAGATACACAGTTTATGGGAGAATTCTTCTTAACAATGAAATCGATAGATATAACACATGCACATAGACACAATCTAACATGTTCATTACATGAAGAAGAAAAAGATATTTTTGAATTTAGTAGAAAATAGAAGACAAGATTTTCAAAGGAAAGCTTTTGAGCACAAGGCTCATTTGTCACCTTGGGCTGAGAAAGAAGGTAGTTACACACCTGGCAAGGCTCAAGCTGCTATGGCTCTGGATTTTGTAAAGACAGGGAAAATTTGTCTACATAGATTAAAAACTGATTATAACAATGTTTTCATCGGTACCAGTGAATGTGAACATAATTTTTAATTCTTGGAGGGTGGGGAATCAAAGGAGGAACAGATTCAGTTTTTCCTGGAGTCTATTATGTGTGTGGGAATAAGGCTTACTTTAGGCTTCCTGCACGGTGGTATGGAAGTTGTTACTTTGGAATAGTATTTCCAAAAATATACCACGTAAAAAGAAACACTGGGAGCAATGAAAATAATAGTGAATTAACACGTAGTAAAAGAGCTAGTTTTTCAGAAATTGTAGGTGATATATTTGGTGCATTGATACCTTCATTGGGAATAATTCTGAACTCAAGGAAGATATGTAAATTGTCTACAGTGGTTGATCGTTTATCAACAGATACTGCTGGAGGTTTCCTAATGATTAATGCGGAAATGGTTGCGATTAGATCTATGGTTATGCAAAATCGACTTGCTCTTGATATTATCTTGGCAAAAGAGGGCGGAGTCTGTAAATTATTGAAGACGAAACACTGTTGCACTTACATACCTGATAAAAGTGCAGAAATTGGAACGTATATACAGAATATAACTAAACTTGAGAAGGAACTTAAACCACTGGAAGTTGATAGTGTATGGGAAAGGTTGACAAGTAGTATTGCGCCAATTGGTACCTGGTTTACTAATATAGGGAAAGGACTTATAGGTCAAATATTAGTACCCTTAGCAGGGATAGCAATAATAGTACTGTCAATAATAATATGGTGCAAATGCTGTAGAAAGAATGAATCGTATACTGTGACAGGAAAAGGGAAGAAGAGAAAGTTTGATGAAATTGAACTAGAAGACTTGAGAAGTGAATTATACAAGAAACTGAAAGGGGATGTGAAAAATAGAAAGTGTAAAAATGAAAATGAGACTATCTTATGCTAAAGTTGGCATCTGATTGTGGGTAGTATTTGATGGCTCAGAAACACCATCAGAGAGGGGATTGATGGAGCAAGGACTCACAAATGAGACTTGCTTGGATGCAATCTCCTCACAGTATTAATTTATTAAACTTGTATCGTTCGTACTAACTCTTGCATACACTACATAAGTAGCAAGGAAGCTTGCCTATGTGTTTAAACTAACAAATAACGCTTGTCTTACTCTAAAATGGCCGCTAAAATGCGGGAACTTTACTGCGCATGTCTCAACCATATCACGTGTTATGACGTCTTTCTTTGCTTGGTGGGAAACTCCTGCTTCTGCGCAGTGTGCATTAAAATGGTAGCTTGCTCTCGTGTTATAATTAATTTGTCGTTTCTCTAACGCTATTAATGCGGGTTAGAATTTATAAGTAAATGGGAATAGAATAGAAAGAGTGGGTATACAGTGAAACATTTTATTTGTGATTTTAATATTTCCTTCTTTGCTTTTATTAGTTCGCAAATTTTGGGCCTGGGGTTTGGTGAACTGGAGACTCATGTGACAATGATCCTGCGCATGCGTCCTGCATGGCTGCCCAGAGAGAAAAGGATGAAGTCAACCTGGACGTCGTCCAAGGCCATGACCTGATGGCCGACACCGCTGTACTCATGAATGTCCCCACTAATATGCAACAATGTACATGAAGAATGTATAAAATTTGTCGTGAGACGGGTGGGAAATAAAGCAAATGTAATAAAAATGATGGGCGGTATTTTAAAACAATGGGCTTTAGGAAATTGAACTAAATCAATATGGTGTGAGGATCAACCCCCTGTCCCCGTCCAATCAGAAATAGTGGTCCCATATTTTTGCAACATTAATGGGAGGAACATGGGCGTAGAAGGGTATAATAGATATAGCATTAGTTAATTAATCAGAACAGGCGTTCATGCAGACAGGCAGAAGGTCCAGACCGACAAGCTGATCGATTGCAGACTGAATCGCTGTCCAGAGAGGTCCTGAGGAGGGGGCGGCGGAGTCCATTAGAAGGAAGGCACGGGAGAATTCGAGGAGAAGTCGAGTATCAGAGAGGGGAACGACGCAGGCGTCGTTGGTAGAGAGGTCACCGGTCCTGTCCTGAACCTGGAGGAGGTCTTTGCTCTTTATCCTTCCTGGGTCCTATCTTTTCCAACTCCTTGGCCAAGGGGTTTGGTTCTCACACTTTAGGTAAATATACATGCAACCTTTAGTTGCGCTGCTGTCTCTATCTTCTCCTTTCTGAGGGACCGTCATTGATCAATAATTATTATTTTATGCTTCATCCTTGATATGCGACTGAGTATCATGTGGTTCTGTATTTACTCTGGTAAAATCTTTAGATAAACATTTTAAAATCTTCCTGACTCAGTGGTTATTTCAGGATTATGTACTGTAATGAATGTCACTCATTTTAAACTTCCCAATTAGCAAAGGATTCATTGGTAAGTCATTACTCTTCAATCAGAAAGGTAATTGGTAGCAGGGATTTTGATAAAGAGTACAACTGACTCCCCAGCGTAAGTATTAGCGTAGTATGAATGTATGGGCCCAAGTGAGTATTTGGTGTATGAATGCTGTTTGCTAATATCGCGCTGGATCAATACTCACTGACAAGCCGGATGCTGTGTCAGTTATGGTTGGGGTTATAGGCTACGGGATTGCTGCCAATAATCAAAGCTTAAATTTGAAATCTTGGAAAATCTCAGGATCCTGTGTTACGAGGCAGATTAGGGGTAAGGAAATGGTGCAGCATGTTTGGCTTGGGTAAAGAAGCCCACCTTCGAGAACCCTTCACTCCAACAAGTAGATAACTTTCAGAGAAGAACTGGGAGCTACATAGGAAGTATGAATCAACTTGCTAATTACCCCATGCCTGGAGAGGACTTCTGGCTTGTACTTTCAACAACTCTGTTGAACGTATGTCTCAATGGCCACTGGCTATGGCCTCCCCACCTCCTCTGGGTACAGAAGAGGGTGGACATGCAGGGGTACCTGGAGTATAGCATTCCCTTTGAACCTCTGTGAACTGGTCATGTGTAGGTTACCCTTGAAGTGGAGCCCCCATCTCCTGCTGAACAGATAGGTGACCCCTGCACATGGTCAGGAGACCTGAAGAGTACAAATGTTGTGTAATATTCATTGAGAGCTATGAGGGGATTGCTGAAGGAAGACCCCAGACCAAGGTTATTATGAGTAGCCCAGACAGAAGAGCATGTCCTGGGTCCTGTGCAGTAACCTGATGCTAGAAGGAAGCAGCTAATGGCTACACTTTGAGAAAGAGCCTTGCCGAACAAAATTCGGTTATTGGGAGCATGAGGGGCATGAGGGCTGGTCCCAGATTTCTCCCTCATCAGAGGAAAAAGCTCCCGAAAAGTTAAAAAAATCTAGAGGTCAGGATGCTCTATGAAACACTTCTGTTGGCAGCAGCATGCCAACAGGAGCAACATGAAACCAACCCCCATTCCTCTAGGCCCAATGTGCATATAGAAATACATCTTTGTTTAGCTCCTTTGTGCTTGGGGATGCCGGATGAGTCCATGATGCCAGCTGGCTGATGATCCCAATACTACAACCAGCAGTTGGAAATTTACACCGCCCAGGGATAAGCCGTGGCCCAGAGATTCTTTCACTCATGGGTCTCTTCAACTTACCCCTGTGGAGGGCAGGTACCTTGGGGAACCAGCAAACACTCAAAGCACCCAAAAACCTTCATTGGGAGCCTCTTTGGACTTTGCATGTGGCTGAATGTTGAGAGTGGCTTGTTGTGTGTTTGGAGCACTGTGTGCTCCCTGGCTTTCCCTTCACTGTTGAGCAATCGCAGTGAAAGGGAGTGCTCTGACATCACACTAGTGTCCACCATAATGTGCCATAGTGTGACGAAGCTGTGAGGCTTGTGCATAGATGCCCCTTGGAAGATAAGGGGCACCATAGTGTGAGAACCTCTGGTAGAGTTACCAGGTGAGCAGGAATTGTGGCTGGATGATTGTTATTAGGGGGCTATGGTTGTTTTGCATCTCGGTTAATGGCGAAAGAAAAACCCTTATGCTGCATTGATGTTGAAGGATCAAAACGTTATTGGTATGCTGTAGAAAAGCCATCCTTTTTGACCTATCACCACCATTTCTTACTGATACTGGTGGTTACTACTGACTCTGAATAAGCCCTGGGCTCTGCTAACCAGCCCCAGAGCCAGTGCTCTGTTTAAAAAGCATTAGGTAATTGGTGTAATTACAACAGGTTCAGAAAACCTACCTGTAAGTCCCTAGTATATGGCAGGGCATGTAGATTTAGAGACCCCAGTAGACTTAATGCACTTAACCGTGCACTACTGTGGTGTCTGCAGTCCTTAAAATTCGACTCTGGAATTAAAAGTGCTTTCAAAGTCTAAAACTACATTTTTATTACATAGGTCACCCATAAGGTCTACCCTAGGTGCCCTAAGGGTACGGTACTCTGTTATAAAAGCAAGAACATTATAAAAGATGTTTTATATGCCCTGTTGTGGAAAACCAGCCAAAATCATTTTTCCCATTGTAGTGCTGCTAGACTAACATTTGAAGGCTTTATTAAACTTTAATAAAGTCTATCCTTTGACAGGAGTGCGCTAGTGTGGTGACTTGGTTGTCACCTCTCCTTTCTTTTGTGCTCCTCTTCCCTACTGCTCAGCCAGGATGAGTGTGGAATGCGTGGTGATGTTATGAATGCTTGGGTTGCATGGAGACTTGTGAGAGTGTCAGTTGATCAATGCAGGCTGAGCAGCAGGGAGGCTGCTCCTGGTTGGGCTACTATTTACCATCTTACTTACCATCTATCTACCTTCTACTTACTTGAAACTGAATCAATAAACTACATTCTTGGAACCTACCACTTGGCTACATTTGGACTTCTTTATACTACGACATTTTGGCGACGATATGAACTCAGAACCTACGATTTGTAGACTATGTTATACAAAGAACATTGATACTGGAACTAAGGAATCAAAGGATCAAGGATACTGCAACCTAAAGAAATTCGAGTTTGAAGGTAATTTAGCACCCTGATAAGCCCCACCAGTGTCTTCCTGATCTTGACAGCCTGTCTGGGCGTTTATTTTTTTCCTTCCATCGATAAACTGAAGTGTCATTTCCAATTTTACACCTTGCTTAGGGCGTTTGACTTTCACTCACATCCATCCAGTAACCAGCTTACTTCCAAGATATTCTGACACCTGTCTGCCATGGTGTGAACTCAGCATTTACAACAGCTACAATAATTGGCAAACCACTGAACAATTAAGGTGTGAATTCGTATTTGAGACTGGCAGTGTTTATATTTCTTCATCAACAGTGATTGATAGCGCAAGCTCCATCTACAGTGACTGCTGTGTACTTTAACTGGCACTTCAGAAGCTCTTTCCTGTGAGCACTTTGTGGATCGGTGCGTGAGTGCCTACTGCAAGATCGGCAACTACCTTCCAGTTGGTGGACTTAGGTCGTTTGTCTTATCAGAAGTGGGAGCATGCAACTGTCGCAGTGACATTGGTGAGGTGTTTTTTTTTTTGGTCCGTGTTTATTTTAAACCTTTAGTTTAGTCGGAGCTGTGAGCCGTTAGCAGTGTGCATGTTTTTTTCAAACTTACAAACTTGCGCGAGCAACCTTACCTGTTGCTGTTCACGCGCAGCACCTTTTTTAAATAACGCAGGCGCGAGTCATTGACAGTGCGCTCACCTACCTGCGTCCTGCTGCCTTCCACGGATGCTCTGTGATGTCTTTCTTCTTTGCTACCTAACAGGATGAAATCCTGAATGCAGTGTGCACTGTGCCTAATATTCTGTATAATATACTTATTCAAACACTTTTTATTTGTATTACCTTCACACAAAACAGAATAATCAAATTTTTCTTGTTTATGGACTATTATTCATCATTAATCCATATCACACATTACATATAAGTGTATTTACAATGCATATTACAATGGTGTGGATATCAAATTAGTAAATTGCCGTGTGTTCATATTCTAGTGACACAAACAAATATATTTCAAAAAACTTTTTTGTACAAAGCATGTGATTTTACATTTGACACTGTTATTGTTGCAAAAGCCCAATGCATTTCGGGACTCATGGGTCCCTTCTTCAGGGGCGAAATCTGTAAATGAAAAATAACATTTACATTGATGTAAAATAATATACGGGTAGATCTGGTAAGAATATTTCTGTAGTGGTTTATTTCGGAGTTTCCTTTATGCGCGAGCAATACATTTACGTTTATTTTTTCATGTCACTGGTAGTTTCGCGTACCGTGAGACATTGCCTTGAACACTGGCACCTACACGAGTAAATGGTTGACCTGCTGTCAGCGACGGTAAGCACATGGCACCATAACGTTTTACCAGATTTCCTTCTATGCTATAGATAATCGTATATATTTTACACATATATTATTTCGTTTTCAACAGTCACATGGGTTTTGACCATTTCTCTGAGAAGTGATATCTTGAGGATTATCGTTTTACACTTGCTGGTCGGCTTTTTGGTAAGAGTTATTTGTTTCTCCTGCGTAGTTCAGCAGGTATAATCAAGATTCTTGTTAACTAATATGTACATATTACTGGTTGTTTATAGGCATTAGGCACAATTTGGAATACAGCATAGAACTACAGGTACGAGCGCTTACTGGTGCACACATTTAAATCAGCACGTTTTTCTATCTGGCACTATTGTATTTTTTCTTGAGTATTGAAGAATGGTATTGGATCCTTGTTTTTCACCGCTTTCTGGTGAATGTCTCTGAATTTCTTTTAACACACATTCTTCTATTTCTCTGGTTTTACACAAGAAAGGGCTTCTCATTTACAATACTACGACAATTATGTGGCTTTGGTTACACTGTTGGCTAACGGGTCTCTTCATCACTAACAAAATACCCGTATATTATTTTACATCAATGTAAATGTTATTTTTCATTTACAGATTTCGCCCCTGAAGAAGGGACCCATGAGTCCCGAAATGCATTGGGCTTTTGCAACAATAACAGTGCCAAATGTAAAATCACATGCTTTGTACAAAAAGTTTTTTGAAATATATTTGTTTGTGTCACTAGAATATGAACACACGGCAATTTACTAATTTGATATCCACACCATTGTAATATGCATTGTAAATACACTTATATGTAATGTGTGATATGGATTAATGATGAATAATAGTCCATCAACAAGAAAAATTTGATTATTGTGTTTTGTGTGAAGGTAATACAAGTAAAAAGTGTTTGAATAAGTATATTATACAGAATATTAGGCACAATGCGCACTGCATTCAGGATTTCATCCTGTTAGGTATCAATTTATTATAGCATGTGAGGTCATCACATTGCAGCAGTGTGCACCCTTGTTTCAATTTGTTTAAAATTTAGAAGCTTAAATTTAGCAATTTTGGAGTGCTCCTCTAAATCCAACCATTTTTTTGTCTTTCTTATTTGCGCCACAGTCTGCTGTTGTGCAACGTTGGGCAGCACGCTTTTACCGCAAGCCACCCGGCGGGGCCGTGACAGCGTGCCGCCATCTTGTGTCACCACCCCAGCCCTGCATTTAAGTGACGCTGTTCTTTCTTCAGTGCGGTTTCTGCCAAACACGTTGTTTCGCAATAAGGTTTTGTTGGAATGCCTGCAGCTGTGATGTCGCACTGTTTACTTCTCCTGCTTCTCTTCGATTGATCTCTACAGGTACAGCTACAGGTTCCCTTTGGCTTTTAGATCTGGTCCATGACTTATTTTTCGGCACTATCGCAACCCATCGGGCGCTCTCCAGCTTTGTGTGCCGCCTACTTTTGCCCTTACGTTGCGATTGTCGGACTGTGCTAATTTTGTTTCTTCATGCTGCTCCGAGTTAGAGATGCTACATAATGGAGCTACTTACAAACTATGTTGGTATTTGAAGCGAGCAACATGTTGGATTTTCGCTCAGGTCTTTACCCATCATCTCTGTGAGGACTTCGGGTGAGAAATCGCTCACCGGAGCATTATATGTTATGTGTGCTATTGTTGTTCTTGATACTACATATTGAATACCGTTTTTTTGTGGGGATATGTGTATTCCTGTACAGCCAATGTGACTTGTGTCTTTTCACTACAATGTGTGGGGTGTCATGTTTCCCAGTACATTTATAGGTTTA
Source organism: Calotriton arnoldi (assembly GCA_963921515.1). Classification (NCBI taxonomy): domain Eukaryota; kingdom Metazoa; phylum Chordata; class Amphibia; order Caudata; family Salamandridae; genus Calotriton; species Calotriton arnoldi. The sequence continues at coordinate 809,363 of CAWUFW010008301.1, forward strand.
TTTGCTTGAGCTTTTGTGCTTATTGTGTTTGCCTGAGACTTTCCTTGTCCTGTCAGGCGTGTAGCGCAGTTTTGCGTTATTGGGTTGACTACTTAATGATTTTTAAGTACTCTTATTTTGCTTATTTCTTTTGTCCTGTTAGGTTTACAGCGCTGGCTCACTGTGTGCTTTAGGGATGATTGCTTTATTGTCTACAGTTTTAGTTTGTGTTTTACCGGTGACGTTTTGTCATGTCTGGTGCACAAATTGTTGGGGTGCCTGAGACGTCAGGTGTACAAGAGTATTTACGTTATGACTCCATAGTGTCCAGTGTTCTTTTATTCTGATTTACATAAGTGCGTATGTGCGTGTGTGCGTATGTATATTTCTTCAGTGATATTTCATGACATACTTATAATACTGTGTGCGGTGTGCTTCATAGCGCAGTTTTTCTTTGCGCCATACGGGTTTTTTTCCTGATTCTTTACGTATGCTTGTTTTGCCTAGACATTTTTCTTTGTCAGGTGTATAGCGCATTGGGTTGCGCCATGATGTTGGTTACGTTACTGCCCATGATGTGCTATATGCTTTTCCTGAGACTTTTGTCCCTTCAGGTGCACAGTATATTTATGCGTGTCCGTTTTGAAGTTTACTTAGCAGTGCGTTTTTCTTAGGCTTAGGTGTTTGTGTATTGCTTTGATCCTCGTTTTCTTTTCTTTGTGAGAAAGGGGGAAGGGTGTGCGTGTTCTTAGCAAATCAATTCTTGTCTTTGTTTATTGCATTTTTGCATTGTGTTATGCTTTCTTTGTTTCAAGTTTCTTCAACTTATTAATCTACTGTTTATTTGCACTTAGAGCATTTCATGTTTTGTCCATGCTCTGATGATGTTAGTATTTAGTATTCTTTGCTATCTTTGATCTTTGTTCCATTTTCTATTTGTAGGTTATACTTTATCGCATTTCTTTATGTAATGATCTTTACATTGTTTATTTTGGTTTCAGTCATTTCTTGTCCTTACTTTATTTCTGTCTTAGTTGGTGTAAGGAAAGGGGATATGTGGTGACTTGGTTGTCGCCTCTCCTTTCTTTTGTGCTCCTCTTCCCTACTGCTCAGCCAGGATGAGTGTGGAATGCGTGGTGATGTCATGAATGCTTGGGTTGCTTGGAGACTTGTGAGAGTGTGGGTTGATCAATGCAGGCTGGGCAGCAGGGAGGCTGCTCCTGGTGGGGCTACTATTTACCATCTTACTTACCATCTATCATTCGTCCCCACAGACAGTTCTCTCCATATTACGGAGGCGGAAGCGCCTGTCTCTGACGTTAGTCCCTCCGATACCACTGACATTAGTGCCCCCAAACCCATTGCACCCTGCCCTCAAACTCACTTAGCGTGGGCTAACTTAGTTAATTCCTGCTCCACTCTGACCATCGCTGACGATGCTATGACAAAGGTTCTTTCTTGGAATATAGCTGGCCTAAGGCCAAAAAAGGGTGACACTTCCTGGGAACATTTCCTTGCCACACACCACATTATTGCCCTCCAAGAAACATGGGAGCCCACTTACCATTTCTATTTGGACGGATTTATATCATTCTGCAAACTTGCTACTTCATCAAATAAGGGTAGAGCCAGGGGTGGTCTTCTTTTAATGTTTAGTCTCAAACTTTCATATAGTGCCAAATTGATTGACTCTTGTTCGCCCCATGTTCTAGCTGTCGAATTGTCAGGGAAGAACTTACCAACCCTATTAGTGGTAAATGTTTATAACTCTTTCACTAGAACCCACGAGATTGAGCACCTAATGGCACTAGAGGGTTTCTTAGCAAGCTATGGTGAAGGAACAGAAGCTTACTATGATATACTTATTCTGGGAGATTTTAACACTCGTATCTGCCCCCTTAATTGTTTTGCAATGCTGGAGGAGGAAGACGGCTTGCAGGGGCATAATCACTTTGATCATACTCCATCTGGTACCTTCCTAGAAGGCCTCCTATCAGCTTACAACCTGAATTGCCTACAACAATCAGATAGGTCAGCATTGGTATCCACCTATGTGGGGCATGGCTGTCAAAGCATAATTGACCATATTCTGCTTTCCTCCCCGTTAACATCTGTGGTAAGGAGCCTAAGCGTCACCTGGAATTGCTTAGCGACCACAACCCATTGATATTGGATCTCCACCTTCAAGATGCCCTCAAGGAAAGGGTCATGAGTCAAGCTACTAACAAAAACATTAGCCTTAAAGACCAAGCACGTAGAGTGAGGTGGGAAAGGATCACTCCCAAAAGCTTTATTGATAACCTGTACACCACCCGTGCCTCAGAGTTCAAAGTGTGTCTAGATCAGGAATCTCATGTCAGATCCATTTTAGATGCCTTTGAACTAATCGCTAAACAGGTTTCTTTTAATTTATCCACTACGACTAGAGCAAGGTCTCCAAAGCTAAAAAGGTGGTTTGACGATACCTGCGTGGCTACCCATAAGGAGCACATGCAGGCCCTCAAGCAAAAACCGAGGGAGGCAACTTTAATTAAGAATAGCAGGAAGGCCTACAAACTTGCAGTCCAGTGCAGGAAAAAACAGTTAAGGGAGATGGCCTGGGAGGAGCTTAGCCAAACCAGTGTGCTCGCCAATAGCTCTAAATTCTGGTCTGTTGTTAACAGCTCTCTTTTTGTCGACACACCAAATTCCAGCAGAGATTGCTTAGTTCCCGCAGAGAAATGGGTTCAGCATTTTGGTAAAATTTACAGTGATGCCAACTTAGGGGATTCCGTGGGACAAACCGTTCCCGGATTAGTAGGTTCCCCCCTAATTTTTAACATGGACGAAGTCTACAAAGCCATCATTTCAACCTCAGGTGAAAAGGCAACCGGCCCTGATGGAGTACCGGCTGACCTTTATAAGGCATACCCAAAAGTTTGGGCTAAGATCTTAACGCAGCTTGTGTGTCCGGTTTTCCTTTATCATGGGCAAAGGCGCTCATCATCCCCATTTTTAAAAAGGGCACAAGGGATGACCCGGCATGTTATAGACCCATTTTGCTCCTTGATTCTGCGGCAAAAATTATGGGAAAAGTAGTTTTGGAGCGCATAACAGCCTGGCTTGATCATGTTAACATCGTCTCTGACCTCCAATACGGCTTCAGGCAGGGGAAAGGGACCTTGGATCAATGCCTCAACCTTCACTTGGTGATTGGGAAGCATACTGTTGCCAAGGGAGGGGACTTACATCTGGCTTTTATGGACCTAACCTCAGCCTTCGACCTTGTCAATAGGTCTAAGCTGTGGTTGATCCTTCACGACATGGGGCTAGATGCTGATCTGATCTCCTTCCTGGCTACCGCCCATGATAACACAACAGCTGCGGTACGATTTAATGAAGATGGGAGCCTGACTGACTTGTGGGCAGTAAGAAGAGGGGTTTGGCAGGGATGCATATTGGCTCCTTTGCTGTTCACCCTCTACATTAATAAACTGGGGGACTGCTTAACATCTTGTTGTAAAGATATACCAAGGGCTGGCACTAAAATGATTCACGCACTTCTGTATGCTGATGACGCGGTTTTAGTGTCCAGAACAGCAAGGGGGCTGCAATTACTTTTAAACTGTTTTATCGATTTCATGGACTCTTTGGATTTAATTACAATTTTAAAAAATCACATGCCATGACCATAGGCTCCCGGAAGGCGGCCAAGGCCAAATTCTACTGTAAGGGGGCCAAGTTAACAAAAGTGTCTACATTCCCATACTTAGGGGTACTATTCGACGACCAACGCTCATGGTGCGCCCAACGCGCACAAAAAAAGAATGTTTTAGCCAGGGCAGCAGGGGCTACATTAGATTTTGCGAAAAGAATAGGGTCGAAGCCGTTTCCTGAGCTTTTGAAGGTCTATAATGCTAAGTGTATCCCCATGGCCACCTATGGCAGCGACATCTGGGGCTACAAGGATGTGAAAGAAATCCAAGGGGCCGAAAATAATTTTATGCGCAAACTTCTCTCGGTCCCTGTAGCCACCCTGATTTTTAATTTACACGAGGAACTGGGGGTGGGTTATATCTCAGACCAGATTGCGGTTGCGCCTCTCTTACGCTGGTTGAGAATCTGGGCTCAACCGACCCCAAATTTAAATCAACTGATCATCTTAGACTGTCTAGCCCTTATAGAAGGCCTTACACATTCCCTGGCTGAAATATATTAAGGATCAGACCGAGAATCTTGGCTGCCCTGGTCTGTTTTTGACCCCCACTCCTTTGGGTAAGACTGCTATTAGAGTTTTTAAACAGCAGTTTTTCGATAGACGCCAAGGTCTTAGGGAGGAGAATGAACTAATCAAACCCTCAGTGAGAAGGTTTGTTACACTGAGCCTGGGCCAGCAGATGCAACCATATTTATCTTATGTAAACAAAGCTTACCATCTCTTTGTTCTGACGAGATTTTTACTGAATATGGTTCCCTGGTTACTGGCTTTTCCCAAGGGCTACTCCAAACCTGATTCATTAAAACCCTGTCCTTGCGACAATTTTTCTGAGCAAGACACTCTCCACCTAATGTTTTTCTGCACTCATTACGATTCCCTGCACAGGAAGTTTATTCTCCCCTTGCTCAGAGGATGCAATTTTGTCCAAGTAAGGCCGGCTCAGATTTATTTACAAATGCTAGCCTCACCTATAGTCTGTGCCGGGGTGGCAAGTTTTTTAATTGGGGCTATTAGACACAGGAATAGGCTGCTGTCGAGCTAGCCTTTCTGGATATCGTGGCAGCGCAAATATGTCTCTTTGTTAAATACTGTAATATAATTTTGAAGAGACAATATGTTTGCCTCCAAGATGCTGTCTTATTATTGTTATCATCTTATTAATTTACGGCTACTATGGAAGGTGAATGTAGGGCTACTTTACCATGCTATGTTGTAATCATGCATTCTCACTACTAGGATGAATTGTGTTATAATGGGTTGTCCTGTTTTTAAACGAATACTCCTCTCATGAATTTTATGATGTTGTCTATTTTAAACTGAATGTTTCCTTTTTTTTTTGTTTTTTTTTTGTTACAATGGTTTGTATTTTAACAGGTTGTCATTTTAAAGAGGCGTTTTGTTTATGAATTTTCTGTTAACTTGAGTTTTAGATCGATTGTCCCTCTGAGTTATGGAGATACCTTTTATTTAACTCTTGCATATGCTGGCGCATAACTGCCAAAGAGGCGGAAGACTGATCCTTTTGCTAAAATTTGGTTTTTTTAAGGTTTTTAAGATTATTGGAATATGATCATTGTATAGGCTGTTATGCTGTCTTACAGAATGTTTTGCTGTGTACTTTTATGGCTTTCATCAGCCGAATAAAGTTGATTTTGACTTGACTTGATCTTTACACTGTTTATTTTGGTTTCAGTCATTTCTTGTCCTTACTTTATTTCTGCCTTAGTTGGTGTACGGAAAGGGGATATGTGGTGACTTGGTTGTCGCCTCTCCTTTCCTTTGTGCTCCTCTTCCCTACTGCTCAGCCAGGATGAGTGTGGAATGCGTGGTGATGTCATGAATGCTTGGGTTGCTTGGAGACTTGTGAGAGTGTCAGTTGATCAATGCAGGCTGGGCAGCAGGGAAGCTGCTCCTGGCGGGGCTACTATTTACCATCTTACTTACCATCTATCTACCTTCTACTTACTTGAAACTGAATCAATAAACTACATTCTTGGAACCTACCACTTGGCTACATTTGGACTTCTTTATACTACGACAGCTAGCAACATAATTCAAAGTATCAAAATAATAGCTACAATAAATCCAACAACTTACCAATGTCAGTTTTTTATAACTATTGCAGGCAATGAGTTTTAGAACTTACTTTCCTGAAGTTATTTAATGCAGCCCTGTGGTAGCCTCTTCTAATTGGCCAGCCTTTGACAGCCTAAGCCAAGCTGCTCCCTGATTAGGTGTGAAGAGGCCTGGGGCTGAAACAATACAGTCATTTGGTGGGAGGAGATTTGGGTCCTGGATAAGCCAGGGACCGGAAGGGAGCTAGAGAAATACATTGGTCTTCCAAGGGAGAAGACCAGATGTCACAGGACCCAGGCCAGGCAAAACTTCCTTGATCCCCAGCCAGATGAGAGTCCCTCTAATTAAAGTAGGAGAGGGGCTGGAAGGGAAGTGTAGGGAGATGTTAGCCACACCTGTGGGTTCGGTTAGCCAGACCTGAACTCCAGAATGTTTGGCTGTGTACTTTTATGGCTTTCATCAGCCGAATAAAGTTGATTTTGACTTGACTTGACTTGATCTTTACATTGTTTATTTTGGTTTCAGCCATTTCTTGTCCTTACTTTATTTCTGTCTTAGTTGGTGTAAGGAAAGGGGATATGTGGTGACTTGGTTGTCGCCTCTCCTTTCCTTTGTGCTCCTCTTCCCTACTGCTCAGCCAGGATGAGTGTGGAATGCGTGGTGATGTCATGAATGCTTGGGTTGCTTGGAGACTTGTGAGAGTGTCAGTTGATCAATGCAGGCTGGGCAGCACGGAGGCTGCTCCTAGTGGGGCTACTATTTACCATCTTACTTACCATCTATCTACCTTCTACTTACTTGAAACTGAATCAATAAACTACATTCTTGGAACCTACCACTTGGCTAAATTTGGACTTCTTTATACTACGACAGCTAGCAACATAATTCAAAGTATCGAAATAATAGCTACAATAAATCCAACAACTTACCAATGTCAGTTTTTTATAACTATTGCAGGCAATGAGTTTTAGAACTTACTTTCCTGAAGTTATCTAATGCAGCCCTGTGGTAGCCTCTTCTAATTGGCCAGCCTTTGACAGCCTGAGCCAAGCTGCTCCCTGATTAGGTGTGAAGAGGCCTGGGGCTGAAACAATACAGTCATTTGGTGGGAGGAGATTTGGGACCTGGATCAGCCAGGGACCGGAAGGAGCTGGGGAGATAAATTGGTCTTCCAAGGGAGAAGACCAGATGTCACAGGACCCAGGCCAGGCAAAACTTCCTTGATCCCCAGCCAGATGAGAGTCCCTCTAATTAAAGTAGGAGAGGGGCTGGAAGGGAAGTGTAGGGAGATGTTAGCCACACCTGTGGGTTCGGTTAGCCAGACCTGAACTCCAAGGAGAGATTTCCTCATTATAATTTGTACTTGAAATGTGTGTTCTGGAACAAAAATATGCCACACTTCCCAGGAAGGTGTCACGGCAGAGGGTGGCAACTTGAACCCTATTGGTTGGGGTACCCCGCTATTGCCAACCTAGAATGGGGAATAAATATAGGAGAGCTGCAAGGCAGCTCAGATCCCTGCCTGAAAACAACAGGAAAAGAAGGATTGCCCTGCTGGACCCTTGGGCTGCACAAGAGAGGACTGCACTCAGAAGGACTGCACCTGCTCCACTCTAAAGGCTCCACAACAGAATGACTTTGCCTGTCTTGAAGGGTAAGGAGTGGACTTCGAAACATCCACTTCAAGGACAACTCCAGCTGACCTGCATCATGTGGATTTTACTTGTATTGACCAGGTGCATTGTGGGAGTTGATGTCCCAGACCCCAAGAGGCAAACCAGAGCTTCTGAACCCTTTATTGGTGCTCTGAAATCCTTTCCTACATCAAGGAACCTTCAGAGAAGAACTTCTGAAATATTGGGAGCTTTTGACAAAGTTTTGTGAAAAAGCTCCAGAAGAAGACCGGCATCGAAGACGAGTGTCAAGCTGGAGACGTCAAACTGCAACTCGGACTAACCGCGCAGGTTTGCCCCGCTGAAAGCTCCGGTGCTCCTCGCTGTCAACAGCGAAGAGAAAGTCCTCCAGGACTGACTGAGGCATCATGCTGCAGCAGGCTGGAGTAGTCGAATCAAAATCCGTATCTGTGGAGCTGATCGCTCAACATCGAGAAAAAAAGCTCCAAAAAAGTGACTAGGTCAGACTGCAAAAACTTGACCGGGACCAACCACTCATCGCATCTGACCCGTGCTCTATCGTGGTCAGCCTTAAACTTTGACTTTGTCAAGTCTGGTGTTTACAATTTTTGGTGCTAGAAAGGACATTTTTTTATTTTAAACTTTAAATAATTCATATCTCTGGTTCCCTACATTAGATTTTTTTCATTTTAGTGTCATTTTAAAGATACAAATATTCTCTATTGTTGTAAATTGGTGTTGGATTTTTATTGTGTAGTATCTTTTACTTATTTACTGTTTTGGTGATATTAAATGCTTTACACACCAGGATTAATTTATTGAGACTTAACGGGACCTTATTTGTGATTGTGATGTCATCAATAGCTGTAGGTACCTATCTGCTCCTACTAATAAACCAGCTTTCAAAATAAGTATACTGTTGATAGTAAATCACTGCATGTATTGTCATATGATACTGAAAAATAGTACTATCTTAAAGGGCTTCGAATATGGATTTGCATGTTGTTGGACTCTATGCTTTGCTTTTATTTAGTATAAAGAGATAAAGACTATTCCACTGGTCCTGGCTTTTAATGAATGCACTTTTTATGTTGTATAGGGAACATAGTGGCATATGGTATTTTTAGGATTGAGGGTTTTGCTGCTATGCAGACCATTGAAGGTGCTTCCAGGGATCAATGGTACATTGAGAGGGCTACCTGACCTTTTATTAAAGTGCACCCCCTATTGGGCGTAAGCCCTTGGGAGGTTGTCACCAAAGGCATTTACACCTACTAAATGTAAATATATGTTTATTTCTATATTGTATTATTTTTGTGTTGTATTTTGTAGTGTCTGTATTAGAGTTTTTTTCTCTTTCAAAGGAAAAATATTGTCTGGTCAGCAAATTATTCTGTGTTGCTTGTTGAATTGCTGAGTTCTGAACTTCTACCCACAGCACCTCCCCAGAGTAAGTATTGTACTACTCCGCCTCACTACCCTGGGGGTCAGCGTCTAAAAATGGGCACTTTGTTTCCAGTACAGGGACCAGGGTACCTGTGCCAAAAGACTCCAATTGTTACAGTTGGGGTCCAGTACCTCCTGTCAGCTCTACCACCCTTCATCACAGATTTCTTACATTGGATTCCAATGTTGGGACCCACAAGTTTCCATTTCCAGAGTGCACAAACAACATTCAATAAGTCCAGTGTTTTGCATGCTATACCAATGCATAAAGGCACAAATATCAAAACAAAACATTCAAAGAGTGCTTCAAAGGTTTGGTTGAGAGGACTAACGAAGAGGAAAGGAAAGTCTCCTGCACATTATATTCCGAATGGAGACATAGTTGTATATGAATAAGACACTTCTTTATGGGTCTTGGGACTGCTAGAAGTATCTGCATCTCAGAAGTTAGGAAATGTGGGTAGATCCTTCTTAGTGGTAAGAGATTTAGGGAAACCATTGAACACGTCAGGAGCACTGCAGATTGCCAATAAAGAAGGCCACCCGAGTAACTGTTTTGCAGAGATTTTCCCATAATTGATGCAGGCAAATACCACAAGTTCAGCTGGCTCAGTGGGGCAGGAGACTACCAGGAGGTCCAGTAGTGCCTCTGGTGGTTCAAAGTCTGAAAGGTGGAGTGAGCGCCAGACATTTTCCTGTGGTGAGAGCACAAGAAAAAGTAGTAGGTCCCAAGGTTCACATAAGCTAGCTGCTGAGGAGGGAAGCTGTTCCAGGGAGACACATATCATTATTATATCCAGTGAGGGGTGGGCCCTGAGATATTGGTAGCTGTAGTGATAGACCCTGAGGAGACAGGAACTAGGGTAAAAGGAAATATTTGGAACCGAATCTGTAGAACTACTGTTTTGGAAACTTCAGAATTGATGTAGAGTTAATATACCTTCTAGTGTAATTTAACTTGAAACGCATCTAGGAACTGAAATGACCGATTTAAATAAAGATATAACAATTGTCATTATAGTAATAGATTTTTTAATCAAAAATCAGTGCGTAATGCCATTGTTTTTTACCCACTTTAGGATTAACTGACTTTCGGTAATTCTCTAAAGTTAAACATTTTGCCGACTCAAAGCTGAACTTCTCTATCAATAATGTAGTGAATTATAAAGGAATACATTTTGGAATGTACAACCACTAATGTTGTGTAGGACTCTTTCTCTAAGTATAGTTTAACTACAGAAGAGGAACCAGTATAACGGTAGACGTGATCATTGTCAGAAAAATAATTTTAATGACTGTACCTAGTTTAGTCTGAATTTCGAATCACTGTTTGGGGCACTTCAAAATAACTGATTTTCTTTTTTTAAATTAATTTAGAGAACTGGGTTGGGTTACAAGTATTTTTATTTACATCAAATGTGAATTTTAGGATGTAGTGTATTATGTATAAGGAAAAACTGGCACATCCTACATGGTGCAGGGAAACGTTGGGAACCTCCACTTTTTGCTTTTAAAAGAAGCAGAAATTTATGGGACGAACTGGTACATGCTAAGGACCCACCAATAACGATGGATAATCAAGTGACCCTCTGGAACACACAAAGACCCAGAGGTCACTATGCCTGCGGCAACTGCGTAGCATATCCATTAACTCTGACAACTAAGGAGGTAGACATTGGTACAACACGCCCCTGGATGCTGAACAATTTCTCGAACTGCAACACCGAAAATGTGGTGTACCTTTTGACATGCCCATGCAATTTGAAATATGTGGGCATGACCACACGCAAAATTAAGACCCGCATCAATGATCATCGCAGTACAATACGGTGTAAAAAGACCAACACGAAACTGACCAGACACTTCATGGAACATAACCATAAAGACACAGATCTAAAATGGGTGATCCTTGAAGTAATGAAAAAACAAAGAGCGGATCTGACCAGACCTCTGCATATCAGGGAGCAGAGATGGATGTATCGCCTCCGAACATGGAAAGAAGGTCTCAACGATGAGATCCCTTGGCTACAATTAGCCAAATAACATGTACCTCCGTCCTTTCTAAATTACATACCACATCTCTGACCAGTTAGATGTACGTAGCAACTATTTTTTACAATAACTATACTCCCCGTGATTGCACAGTGTTTGTGATTAGGGTGCTTCTTGACCCACTACTTGTTCTAGCGTTTTGGATTTAGTTGTTAATGCAATCGCTTTTGTTTTTTTTTTGGTACCATACCATGTGCCAGATACCTGTACGCTACATACTAAGCGTGAGAGATCGTCTATTCCGCAATAGTACATACATCTCACTCACTGACGCATGCGCTCAATATCGGCCGCAACGCGCATGCGCCATATTTCACACTCTCGTGAAACCCCCACGCCCAGCCTCTGGTTGACGTGGGCTCCGCTCAGGCTGCTACGTTACTAATGCGCGCTTTATTTATCTTTTGATCGCGGCAGTAGATGCGTCTCATATCACGACGCATGCGCATTATGCCTGCTGCTATGCGCATGCATCATATACCAGACACTTCTTAAACCCGCACGCCCAGTCACTGATTGACATGGGCAGCACTCAGGTTGCCACGTTACTAATGCACGCGTATTAACCGGAAGTCCTTATTTGGAAGGTCAGGCAGTATTCTTGATCTCTTTTAGCGCGACTTGTGAGACACCGGATCCTTCTATCCGGTAGTTAATTAGGGTACTTATTTCTACTAATGGCCCTAATTAAGGAGCGCCGATATACTATATATAGCCAGAGGCCACTTAAGTCCTTCCACATCGAGGAGAGGAGGAGCACACACATAGGCGTAGCAGTGGAGATCGCATCACGTATCAGTAAGAGTATGAATGTGTGACTGAAGATTGTGCTTGTTGTCCTTTTTCCTTTTCTCCTTTTCAGGTATTTCGAACCTGGCAATCATGGAACTTAATATATGTACCACTTAACAACTCCCACGCACCCTGTTAAGATCAGGCATTCTGTTGTTTCTCTCCTCATTTTTTATTTTCAGCGCTGGACCAAAAGGGGTCTCCTGCCCTCACCCTCCTATGGGGCATTCTGTCCCAACTTTAGGGTAAGCGATGTGGAGGTACACCCCTCCATGTTTGTTTTAGTCACAGATGACTGACACTTAGTTTTCCACTTGTAGCCACTCACAATTAGTTACTTGCGCATGAGGCTGAGTGTGAATTCTATGTTGTGTTTTGTTTCGCCACACAAACTGTTGTTTTTCTTACAGGCACTAGATACAAAGGCCATTTCGTAGTGGAGTGTGATCCTGTCACCCCACACAGTGGATACCCTCTCACCACAGTTTGGTAAGAGTGGAGCCCTCGATCTTTTCACTTAGGTCCTGATGAATGCCGTGGACCCTACTGGGCCACCTGGCAGAAACATGTCGACCCTATTGATATTGGTGGGGGGACAATAATATCCCCAGTTACCGATAACCTTATGTTTTAATACCATATGGATGCAGGCAATATTAAATTAACTTGACATCTGTAATGGCTTTTTAACTCACTTTTTTTCTATAAGGGCCCCCACTTAGTTTAGAAGTGCATCCCTGTCGTCAGGTGTATGCCCGCCCTCTATCAAACCATGGTTTTAGAGGGCGAGGACTGGTCTATGATGAAGCATGACACCTGGTGGTGTGTGAGACCAGTCCTTCACTTTTTGTGAGACACCTACACTCACTAATTTAGAAACATTTGCACGTAGATCACCCCACTGGGAGCAACTCTTTTGTGTTTAAACATAAACAAACAATGACATTTTGCTTTTTCCATGTGTGCTGCCCAAGGCAGCACACATGGAAAAAGCAAAAACGAGGAGAAATAATGCATTTCTCCTCATTTCGCCAACTTAAGACCAGGATTTTTCTGGTCTTAATTTTGGCGCTGCCTCAAATACAATGGATGTTGCGACGGAACGCCCACCGCAACACCCACTCCACGCTCCTTTCACGCTAAACATAGCGTGAAAGGGTGCCTTATGTACAAGGCAGCGTTAAGCCACGTTAAGTGGCTTAACGCTGCCTTGTACATAAGGCAAGGCCCCTATCGCCACGGGAACGTTACAAAAAGTGACGTTCCCGTGGCAATAGGGGCTTGTACATATGCCCCCGTGTTGCTAGATCGTCCGGTGGTGGCTTTGGCAGCCTGGTGTCCACTCGGGTAGGTCCTAAGAGGTCAGACCCCAATGACATGTAATTGGAGGTCCATGAGAAGGAACATAAGAGGCAGATGGAGCTTGCAGTGGTACATCCAGGTGACAGGGTGGTAAACACTCCAGAAGGAGGAGACCTGGAACATCAGTCTGCATTGTTGAAAGACATTTGTGTTAGTGACTGTTGCTCTGAGCTGTTGAAAGGACAAGCTGCAGAGGACTCTGTCTTGGCAGACTCCCGCTTGGTGCACTGTAGGTGTGAGAGCTTTGAGGCAAAAGGGTTTGTTTGTTAGGAATCCTTTCAGTTTATGGGGTCGGCTGCCATGCTGAGCCAGGTGGAAGGCAGCAATGTGTACCTACCGGGAGACCAGCTCGATCACTTTGAGGCCATGGACTTGTCTGAGGTTGGGGGTGTCAACAATCACTAAATGGTCCTCCATATGTAATTAGCTAGCACTAGTGTGTACCTAGGTAGATTATCAGCACGTGAAGGAGGATTTTTCTACCTAACTGGAGGAAATGTATACCTGTATGCACCACATGAATTAAAGCTGGCTCTCTATATAGTGTGCTAAAACGAAGTACACTGTGCAGAGAGTCCAGTGAGTCCCTTATTGGTTTGCAGAGGTAAAAGTAGATACACTAATGCTCTATTTGTGGTAGTGTGGGTGAGTAGTTAAGCTTATCAGAGGGTAAAGCTAAGCATTTGTTGTACTCACAGAGGCAATAAATAAGGCACAGTCTCAAGAATAAGTGTGAGACCAATTTATAAAAATAGTTCAGATTTTTATGTAATTTTTAAGACCACGAACTTCAATTTACAGTAAGTACTTTCAAAGTTACAATTATTAAGAGTTCGCAAAATATATCACATTTGTACCCAATTATGCACTATTAAAGTCAATAGGGAAAAGCAGAAAAATGCTTATAAAATCAGGCAACGCTTTCTCGAAGTTCATCTTCTTGTTTTAGGTTGATAGCAGGGCCTTGTCCAATGCTCTAGCAGCAGAAAATCAGGAGCATCCCGGATTCGGATGGGAGAAGGGTGCTGAGGGTGTTGGTCGCTGGTGTGCTACGACGAAGGAGGGCACTTGAAAAGACACTGCATAGGGGGTCTTAAAGGTAAATCCGGTGGGTCCCACTCAAGAGAGGAGATCGCAAGGGTCTCATGACCGCAGGAGCATAGCTGGACCATCGTTACTGGGGCTGGTCGGGCCGGAAACAGAGCAGAAACGTCAGCCAGGAGTCGTGCATTGAGATGTCCTGGCGGTCAAGAGCAGGCGACTTGGAGAGGGGATTTTGGGACAGTTGGAACACTCACGATGTGGGTCTCAGGGGTTTCAACATTGCTTAATGGGTGCTTGCTTCTGGGGTCGTTGGAGTCTGGAACAGAATATTCGTCTCGCTGTTTGCTGAAGGGGGTCCGGTGCCCCAGGTATTGGTATGTTGCAGCTCCAGTAGGCCCTAGCTTCTCCCAACTTGGCGGGAAGACAGGTCTGACCCTCCAGAGCTAATGTACTTCCTTGGGTTTCAGTGCTGTGCCGGAGTCGCTGGGGAGCAGCAAGTTAACAAACCGGACATAGCAGGATTGGTGCCTGCGGTGTGCAGGGGAGTGATACCGTCCCTCCAAGGGAGCTTCTCAGTGATTTCTCGAAGGCTGGAGGAGCTCCAGGGGTTCTTGGAGGCTTCACAGGTTTAGGATGAGACTGCACAACCATGATTGTCAAGTCCTTGAGGCAGCAGGCAGGGTTTGGCGCTAATTTTTTCTGCAGCAGGGCTTCAGTTCTGGGGCAGCAGCTCTTCTTTGTCTGTGTCTTTTTCTTGTCCATCGAATCTAAGGATGACACATAAATACTAAATTTAGGGGCATTAAAGGGGGAGACAGGTAGTAGCCATTGGGTTACCTATCTTTAGGGTTTCTACATCCTCTAAGTGACCACCTCCTATGGCAAGGGGCACTATCCTAGCCCTGATAGGTTGTTTTCCCACCATCTCAATATGGTGGATTTTCAGGAGGGGGGTCCACATTGCCTGCCACACCTTAGGGGTGGTGCTGGCTGAATAGGGACACTCCTCCTCATCTAACTAATTTTCCCGCCTATCTTCTCACCAAATGTGGAGCAGGACAGGGGTGTTGGCATCCCCCACTATCTGGGGAAATTTGGGCTGCACTTTAAAGGTGGCATCTCCTTTGAAGAATCGCATTCTGGGAGACCAGTCTGGCCTGGAGTAGGTGTGAAGCACTTCTGCCCAGAGCAGGCTTTGTTTATGGCCCCTGAGAGTGCAGGCTCTCATGCCAGGAGGTCAGAAACATGTCTGGTGGTGGCAGGCTGGCTATGACTAGTCAGAGACCACACCAGTGCTTGGTAGGTTTTCAGGGGACCCTCTAAAGGGTCTCCTGTGTGCATGTATTAATAAATCCCACACTAGCATCAGTGAGGATTTATTAAGGCAAGATGTTTGATACCAAACATCTTAGGGTACAGTGAAGCCATCATGGGGCTAGGAAACTCATAATAACAGCCCATATACTGTCAATGGCTTCCCTGTGCACTTACACTATCCAAGAATGGCTGCGATATTGCAGGATCATATCTGCTCATGCAGATATGTCCACACATGGGAGATAGTGCACCCTGCCTTAGGGCTGTAAGGCCTGCAGTAGGGGTGGCTTACCTATATCTCATGTGGTGTATGAGGGCATGGCACACAAGGCTGTGTGCCATGTCGACTCTTCGGTTTTCTTTACACCAAGACATGCAACCTGCAATGGCAGTTTTCATGGCCTTGGAGATGGGTCCCTAAGGTGACACAATTTGTGCTGCAGCCCTAATGGACCCTCTCCAGTCCAGATGCCCTAGGTATCAGGGGTACCATTTACTAGGGACTTACAGGGATGGCTAAAGTTGTGCCAATCATTTTTAGGGAAAGAAATCTGGTACTGGGAGCTTGCTTGTCAGGGACTCAGTACACCTCAGTGAAAGTTGCATCAAAAACCAGGCAAAAAGTGTGGGGGTACTGCAACAGACACCCAGTTTCTCACAAGCTTTTAAGTGTGTGAAGAAATACAGTGAATGTTGTGTATAGTGGAGACACCTCACTGAAGTCACCAATGGTTTCACAGATGTATCTTTTTCTGAGTACCCGGGTGGGAGAAAATACCCCTTTTTGCATTGTCACCCCATTTTTTTGCTGATATTTGTTGCTTGTTTTTAGACTGCATACTGGGGCACTGCTGTCCAGTGCCCAATGTATGAGCTCTGACCCCTAAAACATATAGAAATTGACTAATGTCTGATTGGCAATTTAACTCTCCTATAAAATCAATGTGAATGGTGTAGAAATTCCAACCATGGCATGCAAAGTTAAATGCCACATGTGGACTGTAGAATCTATTGTGCCAACCACCACAGTGGCAGCTGGACAGCAGCAGCTTGAACCTTTGGGTACAGACCTGTCAAAAATCACCCTATAAAAACCTGATTTTAAATATTAAATAAGTCACCCCTAAGCACACCTTGCTGCCCACAAGCCAGGGTGCATAATATTTAAGAGTGGAGTGTGTGTGACATTAGAAAGGGCATGATCAGGATGTGACTAGCACATAGGAAAAGTCAACTTTTGATCCGTACCTGCTACAGACTCCATTCAAATCATTATTTTTATATTCAATAAAAAGCCAAGTCAATAGTAAAGTAGAACTCTTTTTTAAATATAATGGAAATGTAACATACAGAAAATTACCTATCTCTCTACAGCAACTGCCCAACCTCTACTTGTCCTAAATGAGGTGTGAAAGAGGTATGCAAACTTGTCCCAGAGCAGAGAAAATGGCCTGGGTATGGGGAGGTACTCTTCTTCCACTTTCAAGAATACCAGTTAGAGTGTATCCGCGAACTTCCTTAGTTTGAAAGGGGATCTGCCCTTTCCCAAGAAAATGTAAAGGAGACCTGGAGGAGGCAGACTTTTGTCCCCTTACTCAGGTTGGCACCAAACCCAGTGGAAGGAAAGCTCCCCTCCAAATCTTATATTGAGTGATCACAGATGAGGGAACTGCTCATTACCCTGGCCACACCTCCAGGTAGACTCACAGGTTCTGCAGAAAGGAGACAGGTTTTCCAATCTTGATTTGTGGGAATAAGCTGCATTGTGGGGTTCTTTGCAGTGGGGCAAGCAGGAACTGCTGAAACAAATAGGCAGGGTTGATCCTGGGAACCTTTACCCCATTGGTTAGGAAAGACCCTGGAGTCACTCACACTGACTAGCTGATGCATGGCATAAATGTAGCAACCCAAGGCACCATCCTGAGAACACTTCTTGGACCTGTGGAAAAAAAGAAGGACTGACACTGCTGTTTGAGAGTCGAGACCTGTGAGGAGACCCGAGAAACTGGACTTTCTCCCACCTGTACCAGGGACAAAGAATTAGCCTCTAGAAGTCAGTTGGCTGACCTCCTATGTGGTTAAAGGGACAGAACAAGCTACTAGAGGCCTTTTTACTAAAGTGCACAGCTGACCAGTAGCAACTGGACATAGACTGGACCCTGCTGTTTCTCTCAGCCTGACACCTTCAGACTCTCTATGTGCCTCCCCTTAGGTTCTGGGAGCCTTTAAACTGTATTTCTGTGGTTGTTTAGGCACCAGAAAAAAATCTAAAAGTTTTTGAAAGCATTTTCTCCAGAGTTCCAGAGATTTACCTGGACCCACCGTAAAAAGCATCTGACCAGCAGTTCCACAGCGTTGGACTGTATTGCAGCTTTGTCCCGCACGTACACTTCTGCATCTTAGAAAAAATTGTCAAAATCCCATTTTGTGTTGTGACTTGGAAAGTTTTCAGGGAGAGATATCCAAAGCTCCAGATCTTTTGTGGTACCAACCTTGTTCCGGTATCGAGCCTTCAGTTTCACTGTGACGGATATAATTTCGATGTTAGCCTGTGTGGGGAAGAATTTTCTTTAAAAAAGTGACAAAGTCCCATTCTGCATTGTGACTTAGAAAAAATGATGATGTTTTCTTTCAAAAAAAGGTAAATGTGCCTTTCTGAAGTGGAACAGTAAAAACTTTTTCAACTTTTTAACTTCCACACTTTCACGGGTCTCCATCGCGGTTGGCCTAAAATTGCTCTTTGGTCCCAGTCTACCGCGACCATTGGTTTATATTGGGTGCTTTTGTTTCTTGGCACTTTTCCACTTAAATCTTCCAAAAGTCATATCTCTGGTTCCCCTTAAAGGATTTGTGCTGTTTAAATGTAATTTTGACTATTGCATTTTTCTCTTTTAGAAATTTGAGTGTTTTTTTTATTGTGTTGTGTCTTTGACTTTTAAACTGTTTTAATACTTCTAAATGCTTTACACATTGTCTTCAAGTTAAGCCTGTCTGTTTTGTGCCATAGCTACCAGGGGTTGAGCTCAGTGTTAAATTATTGAAACATTTGACTGGGCCTAGCAGGTCAGTCACTATATTGCTTGAGGTGGACTGTGATCGAGCCCAATTATAATTAACTTTCCTAAATAGAGTTTCTCATTATTGGTGCATTCCCTCATTGCTGTATGAATAGCGTGGTCAGAAATGATGTAGCTCACCGATAACCATACCTGTCCGTGCAATATCTGTTAACTGGGAGGAACCTGTTGCATGCTCCTGTATTTCTGATTATGGATTGAGGTTGTACTGGCTGTATAATTGTAGGTATTCAGCCCATTGTTATTTGGTGAGTCCTTGAAAAACATTTAAAACATTTCTTTGACACACTTTTGTATTTTAATTGTAGTGTAGACTAGCACATATTAAAATAAAGTACATGCTTACACTTGTGCTTAAAGTGGCCAACATGCTTTACTGCTAAAAGTTGAGGCCAGATTCTTTAGGACCCCTGCACCCTTAGACAGGTGTTGTGCAATGGGAACTGTAAGTATCCGAACATGCTCTTGTTAAAGAAGAACACAATGAATCCACTAGGCCATCTAGATATTGCCTAATTGCATTCTTCTCAAAATATTATCATAAGTCTTCCAATTTAATCACTTTTAAGCTTGCACTTTCCTTCCTATTGAAGTAACATGGAAGGTGTTACCCTATGGGGACTTAGATGAAGTGGTCCATACTTCAGAGTGATTCTGGCATAAGGAACATGAACTAAACTACTATAAAAAAATAACTGTGACAATCAAGACAAGCTTAAAACATGCCTTTTCTGCAAATGTAGTAAAAAATTAAGGCAGTAAGGTGCCTTACCTCTTGGTGTCTGAGAGTCTAGTTCGATATACGATCCATGTTTCGGTGGGGGCTATGGCATGAGTTTAAAAAAGTACCAGTATAGTGCTAAATGGAAGTGAGGACAGACACCAGAAAAGATTGCAGGGCAAGAAAACCCCATCTGTAAATACCGCTGCCATGTTGGGATGGTGTAAATACTCAGAAGACCAACGACCATTAAATGGGAGAGATACAAAACTTGATTATTTGTGATTGTGAGATTAAATGAAATACAGTGTAGTCACCATATCACTGGGCACTGTGGCATATATTATAAAAGTACTGCTATGGTGGAAGTGCTGCTATATACTGCTGAGCATGGATCAATTATTCTCAAACACCATGTCGAAATAGTGTAAAATAAGCTTTAATGTGTTTAGTAAAAGATTTAACACTGAGATCAGTCACAATGATCAAGTTGGGTGCACATTTAAAAGGCTATTATGTAAGACAGTTTCATTGATGAAACTCCTATGTTTTCTATGTGGCCATCATGTCACATATATGCCAGAGCAATATTTGGCCCATGGACATCTTTAATAAATGTATTCCTCAATTTAATACTGTTTAAAAAGAGACTTGTAAATCAAAAAAAGGGAAGTTATTGCTGGGTAGCAGATACCCGTCTACCATACCCCCAACTCTTAAAAGGTCAATGCTGTTTGATGTATTCATTCAATCCTTTTTGGCCAGTTGCTTCCCAAAAAATCCACTTAGCTTCTTTTCTGAATAGTTATTTTTCTACATCTTGGTTTGATGGTGGTGCATGTTCCAGAACTTCCCATATGAAACCAGTTAGTTTGTGGTTCACTTATGTGAAACGGGTGACCAATTTGGTATTAATCCATTTATTTCAGAGGGTACTGATATGTTCTCAAATACGGAGCTTTATCCTCCAGGTTGGCATACTAATGAATCTTTTAGTCATATACATTGCATTCAATACATCACTTGTTGCCACTTTTTTCCATTACACAATGTGACCTACGAGGGAGCGAGGTTTTCTATACTTTAATCTTTGGGTGTAATCATTAAATAACCCCACGGGACATATAAGCCTTTGATAGTCAACAAGGAGCAGCAATGAGCAACCATCTATATTAGTCCAATAACAGGTTAAACTGTAATGATTTTAGTACAGTCAATAAGGATAATTTTGAGAGAGATAAAAGAGTTTTATTTTTCAATGTTTCAGGTTTCTCAATGCTATTCATTAAGAATTAGTCTTTTAAGCATCAGCATTGGAAATAAATATTTAGTCCAATAATTGATATTTCCAAATAAGGTAAAATAATGCATAAGTCAAAACAATACATATTTTTGTTATAATGCAGCAAGCATGTTCCATAAAGGAATTTCCCTTATCTAAATATTTAAATAATGAGAATAATGTGTCAGTTCAGAATCTCAATAAAGAGTTCTAATGAGAGAAATCAACGCATAAGCATAAAGAATGTGCATAATAAGCTGGAAAGTATTCTTATCTCCAAATCAGCAGACAATCAATGAGAATAAGTATTGGTAGCTAGGGGAACCGTTTGCTGCATCACCGGAAGTGTTTTTATTGTTTCTGATTCAACCAACTTTTGCCCACCTTTGATGGCCAGCTGCCAATTGTCCATTAATTAAATACAGAATACACATGCACAATTGGTACATAGAATATCAAGAGGAAGTAAGTCAAAAAGATCTTTTTGGTTGATTCTATGATACTTTAATCAATTGCTTCTTCCCCCTCTGCCCCCCCCAGAACCATGGTGAAGACTCTGAAGAAGAGTAAGAAGGGCCAGGGGAAGAGGAGGAGCAAGAGCCGCAACCGCCTTCCTTGCAGAAGGTGTCGCCCGAAGGGGTGCAGGCCCCGGCCTTGTTTTCTGAGGTGGAGGTGGCCGCACTGTTTTTTTTTGTCCAGCGGCACCTCCCCTTAACCCTGGCAGCAGGCGGCAGGCCTGGGTCTGGGTACGGGCTCCGAGAGTGTCACCGGCAGTGGGAGAGGGTGCGCCGGGCAGTGTTTCGCTGCACTGGGTGTCCGGCACATCCTGGACCGGGAGCAGGACCTGCTGGACCTGCTAGGTGTTGAGTCCCGGGGCTTGGTGAGTAGCTAATTATATTACTATTGTGTTCTTCTGTTCTGTGTTAGTGCAAATATTATTTTTTTCCCAAATCGCAAGAATGCTGCTGCTGCTTAAATGCAGGTAACTTACGTTTTAAATTCTTATATTATGTGATTGTTATTCTTCCAGACAGGTGCTCGGCGCTACTAATCGTACTTGTTTGCAACTTTGCGCTCGCTTGGGCTGGTTATGTAAGAGAGGTTAGCGAATTTAAGTTAGGTAATGCAGATAGGAAAGACTCCAGCCCTTTCCTTTGTCCTGTTAGGCTGTCCTGTCACTAAGATAGTGGTAGTAGTTAGTTAGTTAGTTAGCATTATTTGGTAATTTAGCGGCCTGCGTGACGCATCCTCTCACATGACTTCAGTCCTAGTAGAACCTTTTGTAGTTCGTATAGTGAGTGAATACTAGCAACCAACCAATTTGGTGTATGCAATATGCATGCGTCCATCTATGCATTTAAGAAGAATTAATGCAGACTTAGTAATTGGCCCGTCAAAGGGGGTTGGAGTTGAGGCTGAGAGATGATTACGAATGAGATCGGAACTTAAAAGCAAATATAATTTTTTTGCAATTCATTCCAAAGGCTAGGTATGTTTAGGATTCAGGAATCGGAATGGAACTGTGGAATAATAAAGATTGGATGGTCTGCGACTGCGATACTAGCCTACTACTAGTCGATCTGATTTAGGATAGGTCAATGTTATTGCAATTGCCGTTTCCTGTCTAAAAAACGTTTTAGAGCGATTATTTAATATTTATTTATTTAATACAAATCATTTTTTGTCTCTTTAATGATGTCTTACATGATCAGCATCCAGGGGCAAGAAGAAGAAGAAGACTGGGTCTGCTGAGGTGGGTGCGGGAGCCGGAGGGGCCTTCCAGGGACAGCAGGAAGCGGCCTCAGGCGCAGATGGCTCTGCTGGCCCCAGACCTCCTGGTGTTATATTTTTATTTCCCTAACTTTTACCGCTCTGTTATTTCCATTTCCTAATTTTAATTTTTCCCAAATCCTCTTCGATCTATCGTTTCTAAATCCTTGTTTTTGCTCCATTACCTACTAACATTTATTTTTCCGCCCCAACAACATACACACAGTCATAATGATTGAAGAGAAAAAATGAATAAAATGAAAAGATAATACTATAACTATGTTATGGTCAAATTGGGAGTTGCATCTTCGCAGTCGGCATTCCTCCTGGTCCTTCCTTCCATGGATGATCAGTCCGTCAATCCTGGGTGCCTGCCTGGCAGATGCAGATTGGTAAGGTAAGTTTGAGTTGTTTTTCCCAGTATAGCAGAGGGTAAAGGCCGGCCTGTAAGTGTAGATGGAAAAACAAAAGGGATATTGAAAAATCAAGGAGAAAAGTAAAGTTAAACTGCATAAATTAAGGAGGAGTACAACAAGGAAACTTTCAGAGGCGGCATGGCTAAATCTTGTCTACTCTGTTTCCAGCATCTCCAACAACAACAGGAGCAGGCCCACGGCACCCAGCCAACCTCCACTTAGCTTAGATTGTGAGCCAGACAGCACTGAAAACACATACACAGCAACATAGCATTTTCCAAATTAAGTAACTAAATCAATGCACCACTGTCAGTCATACCACTACACTTGCCTCCACCACTACACAGACATGTAGGTCTGGTGTTGTTGTTGTTGACTTGTTTACCTTTTAGGCCACTTCATGAAACGCCCCGAGTTATTCCATCATTCATCTCCGATCCTACTGACTGACTGCGAGTATGTTATGGTCATCATGGTGTCCAACTCTGTAGTGTACAGAGTGAGTCCAGAATCAAAAATGCAATGGACTGGCCTGCAGTAGTACAATTTTGTAATTGAACAACAAGAAGGGAAATATTGACTTGAGTCACTTTTTTGTCTGTAGATTAAATACAAGTAGGCTAGACATCATGCACAACAACAACACAAACACCAATCACTCAGAGTCAGCGCCCAATGCATGCCATCATTTACCTGTTCTTACCCTCTAGGCTCAGAAAGGAGGATAGCTATAGTCAGGTTCTTTGGAGGGGCTCAATGATGCAGGCACACATTTCACATTTCTTGTACTATTCTCCATCCAATGTCTGGCTTGAGGGAAATGGATTTAGGGCGAGTGTTAGACCTGGCACTGTTGGCGTGGGTCTCCCTTCCATTTTTTGCTGTTGCCTCATGTGTTTTTGCTTGTTATATATGCTTTGGGCACTGTGCCACTGCTATTCAGTGCCACAGTGCAAGTGCTCCCTATGGTAAATTGAGGTATGGATTAGTGACTCCATGATTGGTTGGTTTGGTTTACTTGTCAGACCCTAGTACAGTGCACTGAGTGTGCCCAGGGCTTGTAAACCAAATGCTGCTGGTGGGCTTGCAGCACTGGTTGTGCCACCCACAGAAGCAGCCTGTAAAAATGTGTCTCAGGTCTGCCATTGCAGAGCCTGTGTGCAGTCTGGACTGCCATGTTGACTGGGCAAGTGCACCCACTTGCCAGTCCCTAAACCTTCCCTTTTCTGCATATTAGTCACCCCTATGGTAGGCCCAAGGGCAGGGTGCATTGTAAGTATAAGGTAGGGCATGCCCTGGTGTGTGTGGCATGTCCTAATAGTGAATTACAGCCATTTTTGTTTTTCACTATTGCAAGGCTACCTGTTCCCCATAGGCCAGAATGGGCAGTTTGATTATTACATCTTATAATCCTAACTGACCCAGGGAACATGGTAGAAAAACGAATTTAGTATGCCTGAACTCAGAATGATAGAATACATCTTTTAGTGAAGTTGGTTTTAACATTCTGTGCGTGAAAATACCACTTTTAGAAAGTAGGTATTTTCTTGCCTAACTATCCAAGCCTGCCTCTGCTAGGTTGTGTATTCCTTGTCTGGAGTTTGAGTGACAGGGGCTGGGGGATGCCAGGAGACAGGGTGAGGCAGCACAGGGCTGAATAGAGAGATCTGCATGGAGATGGGTGGGAGGAGTTGCACCTGGGACCTGAATAGGGCTGTGCCTTCCCTCCAGAATGCTGGCTCCACCTCCTGTGGTGTGTCTGATGTCCCTGGCCTACACTGTGAAAGGAAAGAAGGAGTCTTGTCAAGAAAGTGCTCCAGGAATGACCAGAACTGGTTTGGACTAGGCAAAGGCCTCTCTGCCTTCAGAGAACAAAGGGAAAATGAGTATAAAAGAGGGGACCCAAACCTCAGAACTTTAGATCACTTTGGGAAACAAGAAGAACCTTTGCTGAGGAGAGGAACTAGAGAAACTGAGGAGGAGACTATCCCTAAGCTGAGTGCTGTTTGGGGGATTGGCCTGCAGTGATTGCCTGACTGCCAAAGAAAGGAGAAAGGAACTTTGTGTGTACTTTCATCAACTTGTAAAAGATCTCCAAGGGCTTGAGAGAAGAGCTTGCCTTCTGCTGAAGTCTCAGGGACAACAGACTTCACCAACCAGCTCCCCAAGAGTCTTTCTGGAAAGTGCCTGCTGTTGTGCTGGACTTTCTGAGGGACTGCGTGTCGCAAGGAGCTGGAAGCGCGACTCATGAAGGAGAAGCGTCCCCGCCGGAGCCGAAGCGCCTCGCATCGCTGAAGAAAAGGATCGACGTCGCATCAGACGCCGAAGCATCAATGGAGAAGAGTGTCGCTGCCGCTGTCGCATCGTTGCCGAAGCGCCTCGCATCGCCGGAGAAGAGGACCGACGTCACTTCAGATGCCGCTGCATCACCGGGAAGCATGTCGCAGGGCCTGTCGTGGCTCAGAAGAATCGTTGAGTCGCCGCATGGCCGTCGCATCGTTGCCGAAGTGCCTCACATTGCCGGAGAAGAGGATTGACGTCGCATCAGACGCTGCCGCATCACCGGGAAGCATGTCGCGGGGCCTGTCATGGCTCAGAATAATCGTTGAATCGCCGCATGGCCGTCGGGCGTGCACGCATCGTGTCGCATCAAGAAGAAGACGCCATCTTTGTTTCATTGCACCGGATCTTCATCGCATCACGGCGTTGCGGGTCGCATCGCCACGGAAGTGCAGTAAGAAACCGACGCATCACCTCCCCACGCGGAGAAGAACCGACGCATCCCCAACGCATCAGTAGGGACCCGACGCATCACCGTTCTTGCGTGTAAGGAACCGATGCATCACCTTTCCTGCAACACTTTCGTTGTATAGCGTTACGCATCCTAAGGTACATTGAACTCAAAGTGTCGCATTTACCATCTTAAGAGAACTGAGCTAATTCTACCATTTTTGAAGTACAGTATTGTGGATTTTTGTCGTTTGTGGTCTTGTGTTAAATCTATAATAAAAGATACTTATTTTTAATATACAACTGGTGTGATGTCCATCTGTAGTGTTGTCACTTAATTACTGTATGTGT
This sequence comes from Calotriton arnoldi, assembly GCA_963921515.1. NCBI lineage: Eukaryota > Metazoa > Chordata > Amphibia > Caudata > Salamandridae > Calotriton > Calotriton arnoldi. The sequence continues at coordinate 835,109 of CAWUFW010008301.1, forward strand.
TCACAAATGCTTTACACACTGCCTCTGAGATAAGCCTGTCTGCTCGTGCCAAGCTACCAAGGGGGTGAGCAGGAGTTATTTTAGGAGTGTACCCCTTACCCTGACTAGACGCAAGGGTCCCTATTTGGTCAAAGGTACCTACCTCTGCCAACTAGAGACCCCCAAATCTAACATTGGTGGGCAGCGGTGAGGATTCTGGACTTGCATTTGTGACTCATGTACAGTGATTGGTGAACACTACTAGTGAGTGCAGACCAAAACGCGACCACATACTTTTGGTAGATTGTTTTTTCTGGGATTTTCTAATTTTTGCCAAGAACTGCCAAGTTTAACCACCGTGGATAAAGCAGCATCCATAGCATCTGTTGATTTTGATTGGGAAGAGGAGAAACTAGAATGCTACAATGTGAAACAGCTCAAGCACTTCTGCAGGAAATTTAAAGTTGCTATGACCGGTCTCTCCAAGAAGGATGAGTTCCAAAAGGCGCTGAGGGCCTGGGTGGAAGCAAGGAATACCCCTGAGAATGAGGAAGGGGCTGAGAATGCAGATGAGCAGCTGGAGGGGCCATTGGGTCCACAGGGGAAGAGAGCAACTTCCCCAGTAGGTAGCAGTGTTTCTGCCAAAAGCTTGTCCCCAGAGGAGTTGGCGGACAGGAAAGAAAACAGGATGCACGAATTGGAGCTTGCCAAGCTCAAGTTGGGTGGGCAACTGGAGTTAGAAAATAGGAGATTGGCCCTGGAAGAAAAGAGAATGCAATTGGAGCATGAGAAAAGTTTGAGGGAGTTGGAGTTGAAAGCTAGAAGCTTAGAAATTACTCCCTCTGGTGGCAGCACACCGTCCATGCCTGTTGAAGAAAGGGTGTATATTCCTAAGGATGTGGTGAGAGAGTTTTATAAGAATGATGATATTGGGCAGTGGTTCAAAGCCTATGAGGTAGTCATGTCTTCCCACCGGGTCCCTGAGAAGGATTGGGGACCGGGGTTGTGGGGGCGGTTCCTTAGTGAGGGGCTGGACACACTGTTAGACTTGCCTTCTGAAGTCCATAATTCTTATAGCGATATGAAAGATGCATTGATGTCCAGGTATGGGTTGACTCTTGAATTGTATAGACAGAGGTTTAGAAATTGCAAGAGGGTGGAGTCAGGTACCTGGGTAGAATATGTCACTTTTTTCTGCAGAGCATTGGATGGTTGGGTGAAGGGTAGCAAAGTGAAGGATTTTGAGGGGCTCTTTGATTTAAATGCATGGGAGCACTTGTCAAGTAATTGTTTTCCAGAGCTACGCCAGCACCTGATTGAAAGCAGGCTGACTATCCCTAGGAAGCTTGCTGAGGAGGCAGACCGCTGGGTGAGCACCCGGGTCCACAAGTGTCACGTGGGAGACTCCGCCAAGAGTGGGCAGGGTCCCCAGCCGAAGAGTGGGGGGGACAAGGGTAAACAGAGGGAGTTCCAGAAAGGGCCCCAAAGTAATCCCCAAGGGAACCAAGGGAAGGGTTCCCAGCCTCCCCCTGAGAAGAAGCACGGGGCCCTGACAGGTAGGCCTGTTCCCAGGGGACCCCTGAGGTGCTACAAGTGTGGTCAAGTGGGCCATAAGTCTAATGATCCCAAGTGCCTACAGTTTGGAAAGACAGCACCCACTGGTGCTCCACCCTGGCAGATGGTGAGTGTAGCCCTGGGGGAGGAGAGGGGTGTCCAAGGTGGGTGGGGTCCCGCAGAGATGTCCCTTGTCTCTTTAGGAGACTGTGAGGTGGTCCCCAGGACCCAACTGCCTGATAACACTAAGAAGTACAGGCAGTGGGTGACCATCAATGGCCATAGAGTGGAGGCTCTTCGAGACACAGGAGCCAGTGTGACAGCTGTCAAGTGTCACCTGGTGTCTGAAGAGCAGGTTGTCCCCAATGCATTTTACCCAGTTGTTGCCGCTGACAACACAGAGAGCCACTGCAAGGTGGCTCAGGTTCCCTTTGAGTGGGGGGGTCTCTGGTACTCTTCAAGTAGCTTTGAGGCCAGCCATGCCTGTTGACTGTTTGTTGGGGAACGATTTGGAGAGCTCACCTTGGGCTAAGGTGGAGCGAAGTGCTCATTTGGAGATGTTGGGTCTGCCTGACTGGGCGTGAGTGACCACACGGTCCATGGCAGCCAGTAAGGGTGTTCAAGAGGACCTGGAGCCTCAGAGGGGGTCCAGGTGCCTGCCTTAAAGAGAAGAGGCAGGGGGCGTGGGAAACCGGCCCCCGAAGTTCCCACGGTCCAGGAGGAGGTAGACCCTGAGGGGGATGCCCTGGAGCCTACAGGGGAACAGGTAGCTGAACTGGGGGACCTGCCTGAGCTGACCCATTGGCAGCAGGAAGGAGGACCCTCCAGGGAAGAGTTCTGCGCGGAGCAGAAGAAGTGCCCTTCTCTTGTGGGTTTGCGGCAGCAGGCTGCAGACCAGGCAGCAGGTGATCAGTCTGGATCACATTGGATCTACTGGGAGAATGATCTCCTGTATACTGAGCCTAAGGTTGCTGAGCCTGGGTCAGCCCGTGTGCTGGTGGTACCCCAGAGCTTCAGAGCCTACTGGGGCTGGCTCATGATGTGCCGTTAGCAGGACATTTGGGGCAGGACAAGACCTTTGAGAGGCTTGTCACCCACTTTTATTGGCCCCAAATGCGCAGGAGTTCAGATACTCACTGCAGGACCTGTCAGACTTGCCAGGCAAGTGGAAAGAGTGGGAGGAAGCAGAAGGCTTCTCTCCAGCCATTCCCTGTGGTCAGCTCCCCCTTTGAACGGGTGGGTATTGACATTGTGGGGCCACTGGACCCCAAGACAGCCATGGGCAAAAGGTTCATCCTGGTCTTGGTGGACCATGCCACCCGGTACCCGGAAGCCATACCTCTGAGGACAGTGACGGCCCCCGTGGTGGGACGGGCACTGATGGGAATTTTCTCCCGAGTGGGATTCCCTAGAGAGGTAGTGTCTGACCGAGGTACAAACTTCATTTCCAAGTATATGAAGTCCCTGTGGCAGGAGTGTGGGGTAACTTACAAGTTCACCACTCCTTACCACCCCCAAGGAAATGGGTTGGTTGAGAGATTCAGCCGGACCCTAAAAGGCATGATTATGGGTCTTGAGGAACCTATGAGGCGTAAGTGGGACGTCCTCTTACCATGCCTGCTCTTTGCCTACCGTGAGGTGCCACAGAAATCTCTAGGGTTCTGTCCCTTTGAGCTTCTCTATGGTCACCCAGTGAGAGGACCTCTGAGTCTGGTCAAGGAAGGCTGGGAGCAATCTCCCAGGAAACCTCCCCAGGATGTATATAGCTGCATGCTGGCCTTCAGGAACCAGACTAGGCATTTCAGGCAACTCGCTGAGGCGAATCTGGAAGCCAGCCATGAGGAGATGAAGTGGTGGTACGACCAGAATGCCACTCTGGTAGAGCTTCAGCCTGGTCAGAAAGTGTGGGTCATGGCCCCAGTGGAGCCTTGTGCGCTCCAGGATAAGTGGACCGGACCATTTGAGGTTGTGGAGCGCAAGAGTCCTGTTACCTACTTGGTGGACTTGCGGTCTCCCAGGAACACCTTGCGGGTAATGCATGTCAACCGCCTGAAGCCCCACTTGGAGAGGTTCGAAGTGGGCATGCTCTTAGCGACAGATGCTGGAATGGAGGAGGAGACTGAGCCTCTTCCTGACCTCCTGTCAGCGACAGAGTGAGATGGGTCAGTGGATGGTGTGAACCTCTCTTCCACCCTGACCCCTGAGCAACAGAATGACTGTCACCAGTTGCTGGGACAGTTTTCTGATCTGTTCTCCCTGATTCCCAGTGTCACTGATTGGTGCATCCATGATGTGGACACTGGAGATAGTCCTCCTGTGAAGCACAAAACTTACAGGGTGATTGACAGGGTGAGAGCTTGCATCAAGGAGGAGGTCTCCAAGATGCTTGCGTTAGGGGTGATTGAGTCCTCTAACAGTGCTTGGGCCAGCCCAGTGGTCTTGGTCCCAAAGGCTGCCGCACAGGGTGCCACGCCAGAACTCCGGTTCTGTGTGGACTACCGAGGGCTCAATTCAGTCACGAGGACTGACGCGCACCCCATCCCCAGAGCTGATGAGCTCATCGATCGGTTAGGGGCTGCCCGGTACCTCAGCACGTTTGATCTAACGTCTGGGTACTGGCAGATCACCTTGACTGATGGGGCAAGAGAGAGGTCAGCATTCTCCACACCAGAGGGGCACTACCAGTTCCGGGTTATGCCCTATGGGATGAAGAATGCCCCTGCCACCTTTCAGAGGTTGGTCAACCAGGTGTTGGCTGGACTGGAAGAGTTCAGTGCCGCCTACCTGTATGACATTGCAGTGTTCAGCGCCAGTTGGGAAGAACATCTGCGCCACCTCTGGGAAGTGTTGATGGCGCTGCGGAGGGCAGGCCTCACGATCAAGGCGAGTAAGTGCCAGATCGGGCAGGGTTCCGTGGTGTACTTGGGAAACCAGGTTGGGAGCGGCCAGGTGGCGCCCCTACAGCCCAAGATTGAGACCATCCTGGCTTGGGAGCCCCCCAAGACACAGACAGAGGTGAGAGCTTTTTTAGGACTCACTGGGTATTACAGGAGGTTTGTCAAGGGGTATGGCAGCATCGTTGCACCCTTGACAGAGCTGACTTCCAGGAAGCAGTCCAAGAAAGTGATTTGGACTGACACCTGTCAGAAAGCTTTTGAGGCCCTGAAAACTGCCATGTGCACGGCGCCCGTGCTCCTGGCACCCAACTTCTCAAGAGAGTTTATCAGTCAAACAGACGCTTCAGAGCATGGTGTGGGGGCTGTTTTGTCACAGAAACATGAGGAGGGCCTAGATCAACCCGTAGCCTTCATCAGTAGGAGGTTACTTCCATGGGAACAGAGGTGGAGTGCGATTGAGCGTGAGGCATTTGCTGTGGTCTGGGCGCTGAAGAAGCAGAGACCATACCTGTTTGGGACTCAATTCCAGGTTCAGACAGAGCACAGGCCCCTCAGATGGTTAATGCAGATGAGGGGTGAGAATCCAAAGCTGTTGAGGTGGTCCATTTCCCTACAGGGGATGGACTTCACGGTGGAACACCGCCCTGGTACAGAACACGCCAATGCTGATGGTCTGTATAGATTTTTCCGCCTTAGTGAAGAGAACTCCCAGGAGGTAGGGTAGTTATCCCCACATTTCAGCTGGAGGGGACACGTGTTAGACCTGGCACTGTTGGCGTGGGTCTCCCTTCCATTTTTTGCTGTTGCCTCATGTGTTTTTGCTGGTTATAGATGCTTTGGGCACTGTGCCACTGCTATTCAGTGCCACAGTGCAAGTGCTCCCTATGGTAAATTGAGGTATGGATTAGTGATTCCATGATTGGTTGGTTTGGTTTACTTGTCAGACCCTAGTACAGTGCACTGAGTGTGCCCAGGGCTTGTAAACCAAATGCTGCTGGTGGGCTTGCAGCACTGGTTGTGTCACCCACAGAAGCAGCCTGTAAAAATGTGTCTCAGGTCTGCCATTGCAGAGCCTGTGTGCAGTCTGGTACTGCCATGTTGACTGGGCAAGTGCACCCACTTGCCAGTCCCTAAACCTTCCCTTTTCTGCATATTAGTCACCCTTATGGTAGGCCCAAGGGCAGGGTGCATTGTAAGTATAAGGTAGGGCATGCCCTGGTGTGTGTGGCATGTCCTAATAGTGAATTACAGCCATTTTTGTTTTTCACTATTGCAAGGCTACCTGTTCCCCATAGGCCAGAATGGGCAGTTTGATTATTACATCTTATAATCCTAACTGACCCAGGGAACATGGTAGAAAAACGAATTTAGTATGCCTGAACTCAGAATGATAGAATACATCTTTTAGTGAAGTTGGTTTTAACATTCTGTGTTTGAAAATACCACTTTTAGAAAGTAGGTATTTTCTTGCCTAACTCTCCAAGCCTGCCTCTGCTAGGTTGTGTATTCCTTGTCTGGAAATTGAGTGATAGGGGCTGGGGGATGCCAGGAGACAGGGTGAGTCAGCACAGGGCTGAATAGAGAGATCTGCATGGAGATGGGTGGGAGGAGTTGCACCTGGGACCTGAATAGGGCTGTGCCTTCCCTCCACAATGCTGTCTCCACCTCCTGTGGTGTGTCTGATGTCCCTGGCCTACACTGTGAAAGGAAAGAAGGAGTCTTGTCAACAAAGTGCTCCAGGACTGACCAGAACTGGTTTGGACTAGGCAAAGGCCTCTCTGCCATCAGAGAACAAAGGGAAAATGAGTATAAAAGAAGGGACCCAAACCCCAGAACTTTAGATCACTTTGGGAAACAAGAAGAACCTTTGATGAGGAGAGGAACTAGAGAAACTGAGGAGGAGACTATCCCTAAGCTGAGTGCTGTTTGGGGGATTGGCCTGTAGTGGTTGCCTGACTGCCAAAGAAAGGAGAAAGGAACTTTGTGTGTACTTTCATCAACTTGTAAAAGATCTCCAAGGGCTTGAGAGAAGAGCTTGCCTCCTGCTGAAGTCTCAGGGACAACAGACTTCACCAACCAGCTCCCCAAGAGTCTTTCTGGAAAGTGCCTGCTGTTGTGTTGGACTTTCTGAGGGACTGCGTGTCGCAAGGAGCTGGAAGCGCGACTCACGAAGGAGAAGCGTCCCCGCCGCAACCGAAGCGCCTCGCATCGCTGAAGAAAAGTTCGACGTCGCATGAGACGCCGCCGCATCAATGGAGAAGAGTGTCGCCACCGCTGCCGCATCATTGCCGAAGCGCCTCGCATCACCGGAGAAGTGGACCGACGTCACATCAGACGCCGCCGCATCACCGGGAAGCATGTCGCAGGGCCTGTCGTGGCTCATAAGAATCGTTGAGTCGCCGCATGGCCGTCGCATTGTTGCCGAAGCGCCTCGCATTGCCGGAGAAGAGGATTGACGTCGCATCAGACGCCGCTGTATCACCGGGAAGCGTGTCGCGGGGCCTGTCATGGCTCAGAATAATCGTTGAATCGCCGCACGGCCGTCGGGCGTGCACGCATCGTGTCGCATCAAGAAGAAGACGCCATCTTTGTTTCATTGCACCGGATCTTCATCGCATCACGGCGTTGCTGGTCGCATCGCCACGGAAGCGCTGTAAGAAACCGACGCATCACCTCCCCACGCCGAGAAGAACCGACGCATCCCCTACGCATCAGTAGGGACCCGACGCATCACCGTTCTTGCGTGTAAGGAACCGACGCATCACCTTCCCTGCAACACTTTCGTTGTATAGCGTTACTCATCCTAAGGTACATTGAACTCAAAGTGTCACATTTACCATCTTAAGAGAACTGAGCTAATTCTACCATTTTTGAAGTACAGTATTGTGGATTTTTGTCGTTTGTGGTCTTGTGTTAAATCTATATAAAAGATACTTATTTTTAATATACAACTGGTGTGGTGTCCATCTGTAGTGTTGTCACTTGATTACTGTATGTGTTCACAAATGCTTTACACACTGCCTCTGAGATAAGCCTGTCTGCGCGTGCCAAGCTACCAAGGGGGTGAGCAGGGGTTATTTTAGGAGTGTACCCCCTTACCCTGACTAGACGCAAGGGTCCCTATTTGGTCAAAGGTACCTACCTCTGCCAACTAGAGACCCCCAAATCTAACATTGGTGGGCAGTGGTGAGGATTCTGGACTTGCATTTGTGACTCATGTACAGTGATTGGTGAACACTACTAGTGAGTGCAGACCAAAACGCGACCACATACTTTTGGTAGATTGTTTTTTCTGGGATTTTCTATTTTTGCCAAGAACTGCCAAGTTTAACCACCATGGATAAAGCAGCATCCATAGCATCTGTTGATTTTGATTGGGAAGAGGAGAAACTAGAATGCTACAATGTGAAACAGCTCAAGCACTTCTGCAGGAAATTTAAAGTTGCTATGACCGGTCTCTCCAAGAAGGATGAGTTCCAAAAGGCGCTGAGGGCCTGGGTGGAAGCAAGGAATACCCCTGAGAATGAGGAAGGGGCTGAGAATGCAGATGAGCAGCTGGAGGGGCCATTGGGTCCACAGGGGAAGAGAGCAACTTCCCCAGTAGGTAGCAGTGTTTCTGCCAAAAGCCTGTCCCCAGAGGAAACAGGATGCACGAATTGGAGCTTGCCAAGCTCAAGTTGGGTGGGCAACTGGAGTTAGAAAATAGGAGATTGGCCCTGGAAGAAAAGAGAATGCAGTTGGAGCATGAGAAAAGTTTGAGGGAGTTGGAGTTGAAAGCTAGAAGCTTAGAAATTACTCCCTCTGGTGGCAGCATACCATCCATGCCTGTTGAAGCTAGGGTGTATATTCCTAAGGATGTGGTGAGAGAGTTTTATAAGAATGATGATATTGGGCAGTGGTTCAAAGCCTATGAGGTAGTCATGTCTTCCCACCGGGTCCCTGAGAAGGATTGGGGAGCCAGGTTGTGGGGGCGGTTCCTTAGTGAGGGGCGGGACACACTGAAAGATTTGCCTTCTGAAGTCCATAATTCTTATAGCCACATGAAAGATGCATTGATGTCCAGGTATGGGTTGACTCCTGAATTGTATAGACAGAGGTTTAGAAATTGCAAGAAGGTGGAGTCAGGTACCTGGGTAGAATATGTCACTTTTTTCTGCAGAGCATTGGATGGTTGGGTGAAGGGTAGCAAAGTGAAGGATTTTGAGGGGCTCTTTGATTTAATTGCATGGGAGCACTTGTCAAGTAATTGTTTTCCAGAGCTACGCCAGCACCTGATTGAAAGCAGGCTGACTAACCCTAGGAAGCTAGCTGAGGAGGCAGACCTCTGGGTGAGCACCCGGGTCCACAAGTGTCATGTGGGAGACTCTGCCAAGAGTGGGCAGGGTCCCCAGCCGAAGAGTGGGGGGGACAAGGGTAAACAGAGGGAGTTCCAGAAAGGGCCCCAAAGTAATCCCCAAGGGAACCAAGGGAAGGGTTCCCAGCCTCCCCCTAAGAAGAAGCACGGGGCCCTGACAGGTAGGCCTGTACCCAGGGGACCCATGAGGTGCTAAAAGTGTGGTGAAGTGGGCCATAAGTCTAATGATCCCAAGTGCCCACAGTTTGGAAAGACAGCACCCACTGGTGCTCCACCCTGGCAGATGGTGAGTGTAGCCCTGGGGGAGGAGAGGGGTGTCCAAGGTGGGTGGGGTACCGCAGAGATGTCCCTTGTCTCTTTAGGAGACTGTGAGGTGGTCCCCAGGACCCAACTGCCTGATAACACTAAGAAGTACAGGCAGTGGGTGACCATCAATGGCCATAGAGTGGAGGCTCTTTGAGACACAGGAGCCAGTGTGACAGCTGTCAAGTGTCACCTGGTGTCTGAAGAGCAGGTTGTCCCCAATGCATTTTACCCAGTTGTTGCCGCTGACAACACAGAGAGCCACTGCAAGGTGGCTCAGGTTCCCTTTGAGTGGGGGGGGTCTCTGGTTCTCTTCAAGTAGCTTTGAGGCCAGCCATGCCTGTTGACTGTTTGTTGGGGAACGATTTGGAGAGCTCACCTTGGGCTAAGGTGGAGCGAAGTGCTCATTTGGAGATGTTGGGTCTGCCTGAGTGGGCGTGTGTGACCACACAGTCCATGGCAGCCAGTAAGGGTGTTCAAGAGGACCTGGAGCCTCAGAGGGGGGCCCAGGTGCCTGCCTTAAAGACAAGAGGCATGGGGTACGGGAAACCGGCCCCCGAAGTTCCCACGGTCCAGGAGGAGGTAGACCCTGAGGGGGATGCCCTAGAGCCTACAGGGGAACAGGTAGCTGAACTGGGGGACCTGCCTGAGCTGACCCATTGGCAGCAGGAAGGAGGACCCTCCAGGGAAGAGTTCTGCGCAGAGCAGAAGAAGTGCCCTTCTCTTGTGGGTTTGCGGCAGCAGGCTGCAGACCAGGCAGCAGGTGATCAGTCTGGATCAAATTGGATCTACTTGGAGAATGATCTCCTGTATACTGAGCCTAAGGTTGCTGAGCCTGGGTCAGCCCGTGTGCTGGTGGTACCCCAGCGCTTCAGAGCCTTCCTACTGGGGCTGGCTCATGATGTGCCGTTAGCAGGACATTTGGGGCAGGACAAGACCTTTGAGAGGCTTGTCACCCACTTTTATTGGCCCCAAATGCGCAGGAGTTCAGATACTTACTGCAGGACCTGTCAGACTTGCCAGGCAAGTGGAAAGAGTGGGAGGAAGCAGGAGGCTCCTCTCCAGCCATTCCCTGTGGTCAGCACCCCCTTTGAACGGGTGGGTATTGACATTGTGGGGCCACTGGACCCCAAGACATCCATGGGCAACAGGTTCATCCTGGTCTTGGTGGACCATGCCACCCGGTACCCGGAAGCCATACCTCTGAGGACAGTGACGGCCCCGTGGTGGGACGGGCACTGATGGAAATTTTCTCCTGAGTGGGATTCCCTAGAGAGGTAGTGTCTGACCGAGGACAAACTTCATTTCCAAGTATATGAAGTCCCTGTGGCAGGAGTGTGGGGTAACTTACAAGTTCACCACTCCTTACCACCCTCAAGGAAATGGGTTGGTTGAGAGATTCAGCCGGACCCTAAAAGGCATGATTATGGGTCTTGAGGAACCTATGAGGCGTAAGTGGGACGTCCTCTTACCATGCCTGCTCTTTGCCTACCGTGAGGTGCCACAGAAATCTCTAGGGTTCAGTCCCTTTGAGCTTCTCTATGGTCACCCAGTGAGAGGACCTCTGAGTCTGGTCAAGGAAGGCTGGGAGCAATCTCCCAGGAAACCTCCCCAGGATGTATATAGCTACATGCTGGCCTTCAGGATCCAGACTAGGCATTTCAGGCAACTCGCTGAGGCGAATCTGGAAGCCAGCCATGAGGAGATGAAGCGGTGGTACGACCAGAATGCCACTCTGGTAGAGCTTCAGCCTGGTCAGAAAGTGTGGGTCATGGCCCCAGTGGAGCCTTGTGCGCTCCAGGATAAGTGGACCGGACCATTTGAGGTGGTGGAGCGCAAGAGTCCTGTTACCTACTTGGTGGACTTGCGGTCTCCCAGGAACCCCTTGCGGGTAATGCATGTCAACCGCCTGAAGCCCCACTTGGAGAGGTCCAAAGTGGGCATGCTCTTAGCGACAGATGCTGGAATGGAGGAGGAGACTGAGCCTCTTCCTGACCTCCTGTCGGCGACAGAGCGAGATGGGTCAGTGGATGGTGAGAACCTCTCTTCCACCCTGACCCCTGAGCAACAGAATGACTGTCACCAGTTGCTGGGACAGTTTTCTGATCTGTTCTCCCTGATTCCCAGTGTCACTGATTGGTGCATCCATGATGTGGACACTGGAGATAGTCCTCCTGTGAAGCACAAAACTTACAGGGTGACTGACAGGGTGAGAGCTTGCATCAAGGAGGAGGTCTCCAAGATGCTTGCGTTAGGGGTGATTTAGTCCTCTAACAGTCCTTGGGCCAGCCCAGTGGTCTTGGTCCCAAAGGCTGCCGCACAGGGTGCCACGCCAGAACTCCGGTTCTGTGTGGACTACCAAGGGCTCAATTCAGTCACGAGGACTGACGCGCACCCCATCCCCAGAGCTGATGAGCTCATCGATCGGTTAGGGGCTGCCCGGTACCTCAGCACGTTTGATCTAACGTCTGGGTACTGGCAGATCACCTTGACTGATGGGGCAAGAGAGAGGTCAGCATTCTCCACACCAGAGGGGCACTACCAGTTCCGGGTTATGCCCTATGGGATGAAGAATGCCCCTGCCACCTTTCAGAGGTTGGTCAACCAGGTGTTGGCTGGACTGGAAGAGTTCAGTGCCGCCTAACTGGATGACATTACAGTGTTCAGCGCCAGTTGGGAAGAACATCTGCGCCACCTCTGGGAAGTGTTGATGGCGCTGCGGAGGGCAGGCCTCACGATCAAGGCGAGTAAGTGCCAGATCGGGCAGGGTTCCGTGGTGTACTTGGGACACCAGGTTGGGAGCGGCCAGGTGGCGCCCCTACAGCCCAAGATTGAGACCATCCTGGCTTGGGAGCCCCCCAAGACCCAGACAGAGGTGAGAGCTTTTTTAGGACTCACGGGGTATTACAGGAGGTTTGTCAAGGGGTATGGCAGCATCGTTGCACCCTTGACAGAGCTGACTTCCAGGAAGCAGCCCAAGAAAGTGATTTGGACTGACACCTGTCAGAAAGCTTTTGAGGCCCTGAAAACTGCCATGTGCACGGCGCCTGTGCTCCTGGCACCCAACTTCTCAAGAGAGTTTATCGTTCAAACAGATGCTTCAGAGCATGGTGTGGGGGCTGTTTTGTCACAGAAACATGAGGAGGGCCTAGATCAACCCGTAGCCTTCATCAGTAGGAGGTTACTTCCATGGGAACAGAGGTGGAGTGCGATTGAGCGTGAGGCATTTGCTGTGGTCTGGGCGCTGAAGAAGCAGAGACCATACCTGTTTGGGACTTAATTCCAGGTTCAGACAGACCACAGGCCCCTCAGATGGTTGATGCAGATGAGGGGTGAGAATCCAAAGCTGTTGAGGTGGTCCATTTCCCTACAGGGGATGGAGTTCACGGTGGAACACCGCCCTGGTACAGAACACGCCAATGCTGATGGTCTGTCCAGATTTTTCCGCCTTAGTGAAGAGAACTCCCAGGAGGTAGGGTAGTTATCCCCACATTTCAGCTGGAGGGGACAGGTGTTAGACCTGGCACTGTTGGCGTGTGTCTCCCTTCCATTTTTTGCTGTTGCCTCATGTGTTTTTGCTGGTTATAGATGCTTTGGGCACTGTGCCACTGCTATTCAGTGCCACAGTTCAAGTGCTCCCTATGGTAAATTGACCATTTGCCACTAGAAGTGAAATTAGGCGTGTCCAGCGTGAACGAAGTGGAAGTAAGGAGAAATATTGGAACAGAGTACACCACTAACTACAGACAAATAAGGTGCAAGACTGACAAGGTTGCAGACCTAACAATCAGTGCAAAAACAATCTTGCTCCAGATAACTAGCTCGACAAAGAACCCATTAGAGGCCTGGGAAGAATTCGTAACGGAACTCGGAGCTACACACGCCACAGAGCAAAAAACCCAAAAAGGGAACATGCCGTGCAACACACTCGGCAAGGTAATAACACCAGAGATAAAAAGCCTAAAACGGAAAATATACCAGACCCTTAGGCAGGTCCGTAAACAATTAAATAATGAAGCTCCGCAAAAGGAGCTGCGAATCCTAAAGGCATAACTAAAGAAGAAGACCTGGGAAAGGAAAAGGCAACTGAACGATGAACTCTGGGAAAAAATTCTGTACGACTCGAAACAGAAGAACAGCGCTAGATTTTGGAAATCAATCCACAGCCTCCAACGGCCAGGCCATAAAGGCATCAACTCTAACATATCTGAATCTGAATGGGCACACCACTTATCAAACCACTTTAATGTTAAAAACACAGAGGGGTATCCGCCCAGAGGCGGAACCCGGACATTTGGACCGCATCCAAGTACCGACAAAACTGGAAAACACAAACATGAAGTAAACGACGATTACACAATAAAATTACCCCTGCGTAATACCGCAAATCTGGACGAAGAAGTAACAACAAGCCTTATACCGATTGCAAAAAGAGAGGAAAAACACACGCAGCAATAGCGGCTAGGATCAGGTTACAAATTTCAAAAGGCAAACCCGAGGGTGCCCCTGGCCCCAATGGAATCCCGCCAATAATGTACAAGCAAGACGCCGACTTTTGGAGCGAAATATTGGCGCCAGTCTTTCAGGAAATTAGGGAAACAGCAACAAGTCCAACATCCTGGAGAGGCTCTATAATAAGTCCGATTTACAAACAGGGTGAAAGGAGCAATCCAAGCAGCTATCGACTTATTGCCCTAATCGACACAGAGGCAAAGTACTACGCGGGCCTTATCCTGGAGGAACTAACATCCTGGGCAACCTTAAAGCACATCATCCCAGTTAACCAAACCGGATTCTGTAGAGGCCTGGGCACAACGACCAACATCATGGCGCTAACTCTTTTGATAGATGCGGCAAAAATTACCAAGAGCTCGCTATTTCTATGCTTTGTAGATTATAGCGCCGCGTTTGACCATGTAGACCGGAGCAAACTTTGGCAGAAGCTGAAAAAATGGGGGATCCCCAGGCCACTCCTACAGCAGCTGATATTATTACACACCAACACTTGGGTCAAGATCAAACTGGGCTCCGGAACGCACCTCTCAAGGCAAATCAAAACCACCAAAGGTTTGAAGCAAGGTTGCGTCCTAGCCCCCATGCTGTTTAACCTCTTTCCTCGCAGATCTCCCCGGAGAATTGGAGAAAACCAAATCACACGCTCCGCGGCTGGGCGACATCTCACTTTCAAATCTCTTATACGCGGACGACCTGGTCTTAATTAGTCGGTCCCCTATTGGACTTCAACATCTTCTGGACACCACCAACACATTTTCCATAAAAAATGCACTAAAGATCAATTTAAATAAATCAAAAGCCATGTCAATGAACTACAACAAAACAAAGAAACTCGCATGGTTTCTGGACGGACAGAGGTTAGACCAGGTAGCCACTTACAAATATTTAGGCGCACTTTTAGACAGTAGAGGCTCGTTTAAACACCAACTAGAGGCTATCCGTCGGAAGGGCACAACATTCTATCTTTCAATAAAGCCCTTGAAGAAAGCTCTCCCTGACCGGTCACTGGACCCCCTTCTGCAGGTGATTAGAGCACGCTTACAGCCTATGCTCACATACGGCAGCGAACCCATGCAAGGAAAAGACGCCACGACACTAGACAAAGCCATCAGTCGAGCATACAGGGCAATTTTCCATCTACCTACTTACGTCTCGCCCGCTCAAATCTGCCTCGAATTCGGTCTACAGAGACAAACGGTGGAGAGAAGAGGCGCTTACATAAAAAGCTGGCGAAAAATCAGAGACGCCGACCAAGGATCTTTAAATGCCCAACTCTGGACTGAACTCTCTACCCGAGAGAACTCACCCGCAAGGAAGTACCTAAAAGAATCACTGGAGACTTTGGGACTAACAAATCTCTGGGAGTCAGCCACAGACATCAAAAGTTTCAAAACAGTGGTAACAAAAGTAACCAAAATGATATCATCTATAGAGGACAAAGAAACCACGGCCAAGAGGGCTCACGGATGGACAGTATTGAAAGACTACAACGCTCTGAAGCCGCAAGAATACCTAAAAACGGGCCTAACGCAGACAACAAAAAACAAATTTTTAAACCTGCGCCTCGGCATCATACCAATACTACCCCACCTGGCACCTTGGAAAAGGGAAGGCGCAGAAAATCGTTGTCGACTCTGCAGAGCAGGAAAAGAGGACCTAATACACATCATCTGTATTTGCCCAAACCTCATGGACATAAGGCGCTCCTTATTTCGAGTTTTATGGAACCAAAAGGGCATAACTAGTTGTAGGCAGGCTGTGATGCTGTGTTTTAATCCCGAAGAGACTCAGTTAAATTGCAGATTAACAAAATTCTTTGATATAGCGGCTAGAAGACTCACGAGATAGCCATATGGCTCATCTAAAGCACCTGCACTTTAATCGCACAGCCTGCCTAGTCATCTGCCAAGCTACCACTATGCTAGAACATTCGGAGTACATTGACCCTACAATTTTTTCTATTTTTTTTTAACGGTCTTTACCAAAATGTAATCAAGACTTTTATGATCTTACAGAGTGTGATCACCTCTTTTTTATACTATAAATGTAAATAAGGCTTTTCTTATAAATGTAAGTTTTTAACTTTGAGTTTTTATTAACTGTACAATAAACAAATTCTAAATTCTATGGTAAATTGAGGTATGGATTAGTGATTCCATGATTGGTTGGTTTGGTTTACTTGTCAGACCCTAGTACAGTGCACTGAGTGTGCCCAGGGCTTGTAAACCAAATGCTGCTGGTGGGCTTGCAGCACTGGTTGTGCCACCCACAGAAGCAGCCTGTAAAAATGTGTCTCAGGTCTGCCATTACAGAGCCTGTGTGCAGTCTGGTACTGCCATGTTGACTGGGCAAGTGCACCCACTTGCCAGTCCCTAAACATTCCCTTTTCTGCATATTAGTCACCCCTATGGTAGGCCCAAGGGCAGGGTGCATTGTAAGTATAAGGTAGGGCATGCCCTGGTGTGTGTGGCATGTCCTAATAGTGAATTACAGCCATTTTTGTTTTTCACTATTGCAAGGCTACCTGTTGCCCATAGGAGAGAATGGGCAGTTTGATTATTACATCTTATAATCCTAACTGACCCAGGGAACATGGTAGAAAAACGAATTTAGTATGCCTGAACTCAGAATGATAGAATACATCTTTTAGTGAAGTTGGTTTTAACATTCTGTGTTTGAAAATACCACTTTTAGAAAGTAGGTATTTTCTTGCCTAACTGTCCAAGCCTGCCTCTGCTAGGTTGTGTATTCCTTGTCTGGAGTTTGAGTGACAGGGGCTGGGGGATGCCAGGAGACAGGGTGAGTCAGCACAGGGCTGAATAGAGATCTGCATGGAGATGGGTGGGAGGAGTTGCACCTGGGACCTGAATAGGGCTGTGCCTTCCCTCCACAATGCTGGCTCCACCTCCTGTGGTGTGTCTGATGTCCCTGGCCTACACTGAGAAAGGAAAGAAGGAGTCTTGTCAACAAAGTGCTCCAGGACTGACCAGAACTGGTTTGGACTAGGCAAAGGCCTCTCTGCCTTCAGAGAACAAAGGGAAAATGAGTATAAAAGAGGGGACCCAAACCCCAGAACTTTAGATCACTTTGGGAAACAAGAAGAACCTTTGCTGAGGAGAGGAACTAGAGAAACTGAGGAGGAGACTATCCCTAAGCTGAGTGCTGTTTGGGGGATTGGCCTGCAGTGGTTGCCTGACTGCCAAAGAAAGGAGAAAGGAACTTTGTGTGTACTTTCATCAACTTGTAAAAGATCTCCAAGGGCTTGAGAGAAGAGCTTGCCTCCTGCTGAAGTCTCAGGGACAACAGACTTCACCAACCAGCTCCCCAAGAGTCTTTCTGGAAAGTGCCTGCTGTTGTGCTGGACTTTCTGAGGGACTGCGTGTCGCAAAGAGCTGGAAGCGCGACTCACGAAGGAGAAGCGTCCCCGCCGCAGCCGAAGCGCCTCGCATCGCTGAAGAAAAGGATCGACGTCGCATCAGACGCCGCCGCATCAATGGAGAAGAGTGTCGCCGCCGCTGCCGCATCATTGCCGAAGCGCCTCGCATCACCGGAGAAGTGGACCGACGACACATCAGACGCCGCCGCATCACCGGGAAGCATGTCGCAGGGCCTGTCGTGGCTCAGAAGAAACGTTGAGTCGCCGCACGGCCGTCGGGCATGCACGCATCGTGTCGCATAAAGAAGAAGACGCCATCTTTGTTTCATTGCACCGGATCTTCATCGCATCACGGCGTTGCTGGTCGCATCGCCACGGAAGCGCAGTAAGAAACCGACGCATCACCTCCCCAAGCCGAGAAGAACCGACGCATCCCCTACGCATCAGTAGGGACCCGACGCATCACCGTTCTTGCGTGTAAGGAACCGACGCATCACCTTCCCTGCAACACTTTCGTTGTATAGCGTTACGCATCCTAAGGTACATTGAACTCAAAGTGTCACATTTACCATCTTAAGAGAACTGAGCTAATTCTACCATTTTTGAAGTACAGAATTGTGGATTTTTGTCGTTTGTGGTCTTGTGTTAAATCTATATAAAAGATACTTATTTTTAATATACAACTGGTGTGGTGTCCATCTGTAGTGTTGTCACTTGATTACTGTATGTGTTCACAAATGCTTTACACACTGCCTCTGAGATAAGCCTGTCTGCTCGTGCCAAGCTACCAAGGGGGTGAGCAGGGGTTATTTTAGGAGTGTACCCCCTTACCCTGACTAGACGCAAGGGTCCCTATTTGGTCAAAGGTACCTACCTCTGCCAACTAGAGACCCCCAAATCTAACATTGGTGGGCAGCGGTGAGGATTCTGGACTTGCATTTGTGACTCATGTACAGTGATTGGTGAACACTACTATTGAGTGCAGACCAAAACGCGACCACATACTTTTGGTAGATTGTTTTTTCTGGGATTTTCTATTTTTGCCAAGAACTGCCAAGTTTAACCACCATGGATAAAGCAGCATCCATAGCATCTGTTGATTTTGATTGGGAAGAGGAGAAACTAGAATGCTACAATGTGAAACAGCTCAAGCACTTTTGCAGGAAATTTAAAGTTGCTATGACCGGTCTCTCCAAGAAGGATGAGTTCCAAAAGGCGCTGAGGGCCTGGGTGGAAGCAAGGAATACCCCTGAGAATGAGGAAGGGGCTGAGAATGCAGATGAGCAGCTGGAGGGGCCATTGGGTCCACAGGGGAAGAGAGCAACTTCCCCAGTAGGTAGCAGTGTTTCTGCCAAAAGCCTGTCCCCAGAGGAGTTGGCGGACAGGAAAGAAAACAGGATGCACGAATTGGAGCTTGCCAAGCTCAAGTTGGGTGGGCAACTGGAGTTAGAAAATAGGAGATTGGCCCTGGAAGAAAAGAGAATGCAGTTGGAGCATGAGAAAAGTTTGAGGGAGTTGGAGTTGAAAGCTAGAAGCTTAGAAATTACTCCCTCTGGTGGCAGCACACCGTCCATGCCTGTTGAAGAAAGGTTGTATTCCTAAGGATGTGGTGAGAGAGTTTTATAAGAATGATGATATTGGGCAGTGTTCAAAGCCTATGAGGTAGTCATGTCTTCCCACCGGGTCCCTGAGAAGGATTGGGGAGCCAGGTTGTGGGGGCGGTTCCTTAGTGAGGGGTGGGACACACTGAAAGACTTGCCTTCTGAAGTCCATAATTCTTATAGCCACATGAAAGATGCATTGATGTCCAGGTATGGGTTGACTCCTGCATTGTATAGACAGAGGTTTAGAAATTGCAAGAAGGTGGAGTCAGGTACCTGGGTAGAATATGTCACTTTTTTCTGCAGAGCATTGGATGGTTGGGTGAAGGGTAGCAAAGTGAAGGATTTTGAGGGGCTCTTTGATTTAATTGCATGGGAGCACTTGTCAAGTAATTGTTTTCCAGAGCTACGCCAGCACCTGATTGAAAGCAGGCTGACTAACCCTAGGAAGCTTGCTGAGGAGGCAGACCGCTGGGTGAGCACCCGGGTCCACAAGTGTCACGTGGGAGACTCCGCCAAGAGTGGGCAGGGTCCCCAGCCGAAGAGTGGGGGGGACAAGGGTAAACATAGGGAGTTCCAGAAAGGGCCCCAAAGTAATCCCCAAGGGAACCAAGGGAAGGGTTCCCAGCCTCCCCCTAAGAAGAAGCACGGGGCCCTGACAGGTAGGCCTGTTCCCAGGGGACCCATGAGGTGCTAAAAGTGTGGTGAAGTGGGCCATAATTCTAATGATCCCAAGTGCCCACAGTTTGGAAAGACAGCACCCACTGGTGCTCCATCCTGGCAGATGGTGAGTGTAGCCCTGGGGGAGGAGAGGGGTGTCCAAGGTGGGTGCCGCAGAGATGTCCCTTGTCTCTTTAGGAGACTGTGAGGTGGTCCCCAGGACCCAACTGCCTGATAACACTAAGAAGTACAGGCAGTGGGTGACCATCAATGGCCATAGAGTGGAGGCTCTTCGAGACACAGGAGCCAGTGTGACAGCTGTCAAGTGTCACCTGGTGTCTGAAGAGCAGGTTGTCCCCAATGCATTTTACCCAGTTGTTGCCGCTGACAACACAGAGAGCCACTGCAAGGTGGCTCAGGTTCTCTTTGAGTGGGGGGTCTCTGGTTCTCTTCAAGTAGCTTTGAGGCCAGCCATGCCTGTTGACTGTTTGTAGGGGAACGATTTGGAGAGCTCACCTTGGGCTAAGGTGGAGCGAAGTGCTCATTTGGAGATGTTGGGTCTGCCTGACTGGGCGTGTGTGACCACACGGTCCATGGCAGCCAGTAAGGGTGTTCAAGAGGACCTGGAGCCTCAGAGGGGGGCCCAGGTGCCTGCCTTAAAGACAAGAGGCAGGGGGTGCGGAAAACCGGCCCCGAAGTTCCCAAGGTCCAGGAGGAGGTAGACCCTGAGGGGGATGCCCTGGAGCCTACAGGGGAACAGGTAGCTGAACTGGGGGACCTGCCTGAGCTAACCCATTGGCAGCAGGAAGGAGGACCCTCCAGGGAAGAGTTCTGCGCAGAGCAGAAGTGCCCTTCTCTTGTGGGTTTGCGGCAGCAGGCTGCAGACCAGGCAGCAGGTGATCAGTCTGGATCACTTTGGATCTACTGGGAGAATGATCTCCTGTATACTAAGCCTAAGGTTGCTGAGCCTGGGTCAGCCTGTGTGCTGGTGGTACCCCAGCGCTTCAGAGCCTTCCTACTGGGGCTGGCTCATGATGTGCCGTTAGCAGGACATTTGGGGCAGGACAAGACCTTTGAGAGGCTTGTCACCCACTTTTATTGGCCCCAAATGCGCAGGAGTTCAGATACTCACTGCAGGACCTGTCAGACTTGCCAGGCAAGTGGAAAGAGTGGGAGGAAGCAGGAGGCTCCTCTCCAGCCATTCCCTGTGGTCAGCACCCCCTTTGAATGGGTGGGTATTGACATTGTGGGGCCACTGGACCCCAAGACAGCCATGGGCAACAGGTTCATCCTGGTCTTGGTGGACCATGCCACCCGGTACCCGGAAGCCATACCTCTGAGGACAGTGACGGCCCTGTGGTGGGACGGGCACTGATGGGAATTTTCTCCCGAGTGGGATTCCCTAGAGAGGTAGTGTCTGACCGAGGTACAAACTTCATTTCCAAGTATATGAAGTCCCTGTGGCAGGAGTGTGGGGTAACTTACAAGTTCACCACTCCTTACCACCCTCAAGGAAATGGGTTGGTTGAGAGATTCAGCCGGACCCTAAAAGGCATGATTATGGGTCTTTAGGAACCTATGAGGCGTAAGTGGGACGTCCTCTTACCATGCCTGCTCTTTGCCTACCGTGAGGTACCACAGAAATCTCTAGGGTTCAGTCCCTTTGAGCTTCTCTATGGTCACCCAGTGAGAGGACCTCTGAGTCTGGTCAAGGAAGGCTGGGAGCAATCTCCCAGGAAACCTCCCCAGGATGTATATAGCTACATGCTGGCCTTCAGGAACCAGACTAGGCATTTCAGGCAACTCGCTGAGGCGAATCTGGAAGCCAGCCATGAGGAGATGAAGTGGTGGTACGACCAGAATGCCACTCTGGTAGAGCTTCAGCCTGGTCAGAAAGTGTGGGTCATGGCCCCAGTGGAGCCTTGTGCGCTCCAGGATAAGTGGACCGGACCATTTGAGGTGGTGGAGCGCAAGAGTCCTGTTACCTACTTGGTGGACTTGCAGTCTCCCAGGAACCCTTTGCGGGTAATGCATGTCAACCGCCTGAGGCCCCACTTGGAGAGGTCCAAAGTGGGCATGCTCTTAGCGACAGATGCTGGAATGGAGGAGGAGACTGAGCCTCTTCCTGACCTGTCGGCAACAGAGCGAGATGGGTCAGTGGATGGTGTGAACCTCTCTTCCACCCTGACCCCTGAGCAACAGAATGACTGTCACCAGTTGCTGGGACAGTTTTCTGATCTGTTCTCCCTGATTCCCAGTGTCACTGATTGGTGCATCCATGATGTAGACACTGGAGATAGTCCTCCTGTGAAGCACAAAACTTACAGGGTGACTGACAGGGTGAGAGCTTGCATCAAGGAGGAGGTCTCCAAGATGCTTGCGTTAGGGGTGATTGAGCCCTCTAACAGTCCTTGGGCCAGCCCAGTGGTCTTGGTCCCAAAGGCTGCCGCACAGGGTGCCACGCCAGAACACCGGTTCTGTGTGGACTACCAAGGGCTCAATTCAGTCACGAGGACTGACGCGCACCCCATCCCCAGAGCTGATGAGCTCATCGATCGGTTAGGGGCTGCCCGGTACCTCAGCACGTTTGATCTAACGTCTGGGTACTGGCAGATCACCTTGACTGATGGGGCAAGAGAGAGGTCAGCATTCTCCACACCAGAGGGGCACTACCAGTTCCGGGTTATGCCCTATGGGATGAAGAATGCCCCTGCCACCTTTCAGAGGTTGGTCATCCAGGTGTTGGCTGGACTGGAAAAGTTCAGTGCCGCCTAACTGGATGACATTGCAGTGTTCAGCTCCAGTTGGGAAGAACATCTGCACCACCTCTGGGAAGTGTTGATGGCGCTGCGGAGGGCAGGCCTCACGATCAAGGCGAGTAAGTGCCAGATCGGGCAGGGTTCCGTGGTGTACTTGGGACACCAGGTTGGGAGCGGCCAGGTGGCGCCCCTACAGCCCAAGATTGAGACCATCCTGGCTTGGGAGCCCCCAAGACCCAGACAGAGGTGAGAGCTTTTTAGGACTCACTGGGTATTACAGGAGGTTTGTCAAGGGGTATGGCAGCATTGTTGCACCCTTGACAGAGCTGACTTCCAGGAAGCAGCCCAAGAAAGTGATTTGGACTGACACCTGTCAGAAAGCTTTTGAGGCCCTGAAAACTGCCATGTGCACGGCGCCCGTGCTCCTGGCACCCAACTTCTCAAGAGAGTTTATCGTTCAAACAGACGCTTCAGAGCATGGTGTGGGGGCTGTTTTGTCACAGAAACATGAGGAGGGCCTAGATCAACCCGTAGCCTTCATCAGTAGGAGGTTACTTCCATGGGAACAGAGGTGGAGTGCGATTGAGCGTGAGGCATTTGCTGTGGTCTGGGCGCTGAAGAAGCAGAGACCATAACTGTTTGGGACTCAATTCCATGTTCAGACAGACCACAGGCCCCTCAGATGGTTGATGCAGATGAGGGGTGAGAATCCAAAGCTGTTGAGGTGGTCCATTTCCCTACAGGGGATGGACTTCACGGTGGAACACCGCCCTGGTACAGAACACGCCAATGCTGATGGTCTGTCCAGATTTTTCCGCCTTAGTGAAGAGAACTCCCAGGAGGTAGGGTAGTTATCCCCACATTTCAGCTGGAGGGGACACGTGTTAGACCTGGCACTGTTGGCGTGGGTCTCCCTTCCATTTTTTGCTGTTGCCTCATGTGTTTTTGCTGGTTATAGATGCTTTGGGCACTGTGCCACTGCTATTCAGTGCCACAGTGCAAGTGCTCCCTATGGTAAATTGAGGTATGGATTAGTGATTCCATGATTGGTTGGTTTGGTTTACTTGTCAGACCCTAGTACAGTGCACTGAGTGTGCCCAGGGCTTGTAAACCAAATGCTGCTGGTGGGCTTGCAGCACTGGTTGTGCCACCCACAGAAGCAGCCTGTAAAAATGTGTCTCAGGTCTGCCATTGCAGAGCCTGTGTGCAGTCTGGTACTGCCATGTTGACTGGGCAAGTGCACCCACTTGCCAGTCCCTAAACCTTCCCTTTTCTGCATATTAGTCACCCCTATGGTAGGCCCAAGGGCAGGGTGCATTGTAAGTATAAGGTAGGGCATGCCCTGGTGTGTGTGGCATGTCCTAATAGTGAATTACAGCCATTTATTGCAAGGCTACCTGTTGCCCATAGGAGAGAATGGGCAGTTTGATTATTACATCTTATAATCCTAACTGACCCAGGGAACATGGTAGAAAAACGAATGTAGTATGCCTGAACTCAGAATGATAGAATACATCTGTTAGTGAAGTTGGTTTTAACATTCTGTGTTTGAAAATACCACTTTTAGAAAGTAGGTATTTTCTTGCCTAACTGTCCAAGCCTGCCTCTGCTAGGTTGTGTATTCCTTGTCTGGAGTTTGAGTGACAGGGGCTGGGGGATGCCAGGAGACAGGGTGAGTCAGCACAGGGCTGAATAGAGAGATCTGCATGGAGATGGGTGGGAGGAGTTTCACCTGGGACCTGAATAGGGCTGTGCCTTCCCTCCACAATGCTGGCTCCACCTCCTGTGGTGTGTCTGATGTCCCTGGCCTACACTGAGAAAGGAAAGAAGGAGTCTTGTCAACAAAGTGCTCCAGGACTGACCAGAACTGGTTTGGACTAGGCAAAGGCCTCTCTGCCTTCAGACAACAAAGGGAAAATGAGTATAAAAGAGGGGACCCAAACCCCAGAACTTTAGATCACTTTGGGAAACAAGAAGAACCTTCGCTGAGGAGAGGAACTAGAGAAACTGAGGAGGAGACTATCCCTAAGCTGAGTGCTGTTTGGGGGATTGGCCTGCAGTGGTTGAGAGAAGAGCTTGCCTCCTGCTGAAGTCTCAGGGACAACAGACTTCACCAACCAGCTCCCCAAGAGTCTTTCTGGAAAGTGCCTGCTGTTGTGACTTTCTGAGGGACTGCGTGTCGCAAGGAGCTGGAAGCGCGACTCACGAAGGAGAAGCGTCCCCGCCGCAGCCGAAGCGCCTCGCATCGCTGAAGGAAAGGATCGACGTCGCATCAGACGCCGCCGCATCAATGGAGAAGAGTGTCGCCGCCGCTGCCGCATCATTGCCGAAACGCCTCGCATCACCGGAGAAGTGGACCGACGTCACATCAGACGCCGCCGCATCACCGGGAAGCATGTCGCAGGGCCTGTCGTGGCTCAGAAGAATCGTTGAGTCGCCTCATGGCCGTCGCATCGTTGCCGAAGCGCCTCGCATTGCCGGAGAAGAAGATTGACGTCGCATCAGACGCCGCCGCATCACCGGGAGCCGTGTCGCGGGGCCTGTCATGGCTCAGAATAATCGTTGAATCGCCGCACGGCCGTCGGGCATGCACGCATCGTGTCGCATCAAGAAGAAGACGCCATCTTTGTTTCATTGCACCGGATCTTCATCGCATCACGGCGTTGCTGGTCGCATCGCCACGGAAGCGCAGTAAGAAACCGACGCATCACCTCCCCACGCCGAGAAGAACCGATGCATCCCCTACGCATCAGTAGGGACCCGACGCATCACCATTCTTGCGTGTAAGGAACCGACGCATCACCTTCCCTGCAACACTTTCGTTGTATAGCGTTACGCATCCTAAGGTACATTGAACTCAAAGTGTCACATTTACCATCTTAAGAGAACTGAGCTAATTCTACAATTTTTGAAGTACAGTATTGAGGATTTTTGTCGTTTGTGGTCTTGTGTTAAATCTATATAAAAGATACTTATTTTTAATATACAACTGGTGTGGTGTCCATCTGTAGTGTTGTCCCTTGATTACTGTATGTGTTCACAAATGCTTTACACACTGCCTCTGAGATAAGCCTGTCTGCTCGTGCCAAGCTACCAAGGGGGTGAGCAGGGGTTATTTTAGGAGTGTACCCCCTTACCCTGACTAGACGCAAGGGTCCCTATTTGGTCAAAGGTACCTACCTCTGCCAACTAGAGACCACCAAATCTAACATTGGTGGGCAGCGGTGAGGATTCTGGACTTGCATTTGTGACTCATGTACAGTGATTGGTAAACACTACTAGTGAGTGCAGACCAAAACGCGACCACATACTTTTGGTAGATTGTTTTTTCTGGGATTTTCTATTTTTGCCAAGAACTGCCAAGTTTAACCACCATGGATAAAGCAGCATCCATAGCATCTGTTGATTTTGATTGGGAAGAGGAGAAACTAGAATGCTACAATGTGAAACAGCTCAAGCACTTCTGCAGGAAATTTAAAGTTGCTATGACCGGTCTCTCCAAGAAGGATGAGTTCCAAAAGGCGCTGAGGGCCTGGGTGGAAGCAAGGAATACCCCTGAGAATGAGGAAGGGGCTGAGAATGCAGATGAGCAGCTGGAGGGGCCATTGGGTCCACAGGGGAAGAGAGCAACTTCCCCAGTAAGTAGCAGTGTTTCTGCCAAAAGCCTGTCCCCAGAGGAGTTGGCGGACAGGAAAGAAAACAGGATGCACGAATTGGAGGTTGCCAAGCTCAAGTTGGGTGGGCAACTGGAGTTAGAAAATAGGAGATTGGCCCTGGAAGAAAAGAGAATGCAGTTGGAGCATGAGAAAAGTTTGAGGGAGTTGGAGTTGAAAGCTAGAAGCTTAGAAATTTCTCCTTCTGGTGGCAGCACACCGTCCATGCCTGTTGAAGAAAGGGTGTATTCCTAAGGATGTGGTGAGAGAGTTTTATAAGAATGATGATATTGGGCAGTGGTTCAAAGCCTATGAGGTAGTCATGTCTTCCCACCGGGTCCCTGAGAAGGATTGGGGAGCCAGGTTGTGGGGGCGGTTCCTTAGTGAGGGGCGGGACACACTGAAAGACTTGCCTTCTGAAGTCCATAATTCTTATAGCCACATGAAAGATGCATTGATGTCCAGGTATGGGTTGTCTCCTGCATTGTATAGACAGAGGTTTAGAAATTGCAAGAAGGTGGAGTCAGGTACCTGGGTAGAATATGTCACTTTTTTCTGCAGAGCATTGGATGGTTGGGTGAAGGGTAGCAAAGTGAAGGATTTTGAGGGGCTCTTTGATTTAATTGCATGGGAGCACTTGTCAAGTAATTGTTTTCCAGAGCTACGCCAGCACCTGATTGAAAGCAGGCTGACTAACCCTAGGAAGCTTGCTGAGGAGGCAGACCGCTGGGTGAGCACCCGGGTCCACAAGTGTCACGTGGGAGACTCCACCAAGAGTGGGCAGGGTCCCCAGCCGAAGAGTGGGGGGGACAAGGGTAAACAGAGGGAGTTCCAGAAAGGGCCCCAAAGTAATCCCCAAGGGAACCAAGGGAAGGGTTCCCAGCCTCCCCCTGAGAAAAAGCACAGGGCCCTGACAGGTAGGCCTGTTCCCAGGGGACCCGTAAGGTGCTAAAAGTGTGGTGAAGTGGGCCATAAGTCTAATGATCCCAAGTGCCCACAGTTTGGAAAGACAGCACCCACTAGTGCTCCACCCTGGCAGATGGTGAGTGTAGCCCTGGGGGAGGAGAGGGGTGTCCAAGGTGGGTGTGGTACCGCAGAGATGTCCCTTGTCTCTTTAGGAGACTGTGAGGTGGTCCCCAGGACCCAACTGCCTGATAACACTA
The DNA here is from genome assembly GCA_963921515.1 of Calotriton arnoldi. Classification (NCBI taxonomy): domain Eukaryota; kingdom Metazoa; phylum Chordata; class Amphibia; order Caudata; family Salamandridae; genus Calotriton; species Calotriton arnoldi. The sequence goes on from CAWUFW010008301.1 coordinate 861,923, forward strand.
AGAAGTACAGGCAGTGGGTGACCATCAATGGCCATAGAGTGGAGGCTCTTCGAGACACAGGAGCCAGTGTGACAGCTGTCAAGTGTCACCTGGTGTCTGAAGAGCAGGTTGTCCCCAATGCATTTTACCCAGTTGTTGCCGCTGACAACACAGAGAGCCACTGCAAGGTGGCTCAGGTTCCCTTTGAGTGGGGGGGGTCTCTGGTTCTCTTCAAGTAGCTTTGAGGCCAGCCATGCCTGTTGACTGTTTGTTGGGGAACGATTTGGAGAGCTCACCTTGGGCTAAGGTGGAGCGAAGTGCTCATTTGGAGATGTTGGGTCTGCCTGACTGGGAGTGTGTGACCACACGGTCCATGGCAGCCAGTAAGGGTGTTCAAGAGGACCTGGAGCCTCAGAGGGGGGCCCAGGTGCCTGCCTTAAAGACAAGAGGCAGGGGGTGCGGAAAACCGGCCCCCGAAGTTCCCATGGTCCAGGAGGAGGTAGACCCTGAGGGGGATGCCCTAGAGCCTACAGGGGAACAGGTAGCTGAACTGGGGGACCTGCCTGAGCTAACCCATTGGCAGCAGGAAGGAGGACCCTCCAGGGAAGAGTTCTGCACAGAGCAGAAGAAGTGCCCTTCTCTTGTGGGTTTGCGGCAGCAGGCTGCAGACCAGGCAGCAGGTGATCAGTCTGCATCACATTGGATCGACTGGGAGAATGATCTCCTGTATACTGAGCCTAAGGTTGCTGAGCCTGGGTCAGCCCGTGTGCTGGTGGTACCCCAGCGCTTCAGAGCCTTCCTACTGGGGCTGGCTCATGATGTGCCGTTAGCAGGACATTTGGGGCAGGACAAGACCTTTGAGAGGCTTGTCACCCACTTTTATTGGCCCCAAATGCGCAGGAGTTCAGATACTCACTGCAGGACCTGTCAGACTCGCCAGGCAAGTGGAAAGAGTGGGAGGAAGCAGGAGGCTCCTCTCCAGCCATTCCCTGTGGTCAGCACCCCCTTTGAACGGGTGGGTATTGACATTGTGGGGCCACTGGACCCCAAGACAGCCATGGGCAACAGGTTCATCCTGGTCTTGGTGGACCATGCCACCCGGTACCCGGAAGCCATACCTCTGAGGACAGTGACGGCCCCGTGGTGGGACGGGCACTGATGGAAATTTTCTCCCGAGTGGGATTCCCTAGAGAGGTAGTGTCTGACCGAGGACAAACTTCATTTCCAAGTATATGAAGTCCCTGTGGCAGGAGTGTGGGGTAACTTACAAGTTCACCACTCCTTACCACCCTCAAGGAAATGGGTTGGTTGAGAGATTCAGCCGGACACTAAAAGGCATGATTATGGGTCTTGAGGAACCTATGAGGCGTAAGTGGGACGTCCTCTTACCATGCCTGCTCTTTGCCTACCGTGAGGTGCCACAGAAATCTCTAGGGTTCAGTCCCTTTGAGCTTCTCTATGGTCACCCAGTGAGAGGACCTCTGAGACTGGTCAAGGAAGGCTGGGAGCAATCTCCCAGGAAACCTCCCCAGGATGTATATAGCTACATGCTGGCCTTCAGGAACCAGACTAGGCATTTCAGGCAACTCGCTGAGGCGAATCTGGAAGCCAGCCATGAGGGGATGAAGCGGTGGTACGACCAGAATGCCACTCTGGTAGAGCTTCAGCCTGGTCAGAAAGTGTGGGTCATGGCCCTAGTGGAGCCTTGTGCGCTCCAGGATAAGTGGACCGGACCATTTGAGGTGGTGGAGCGCAAGAGTCCTGTTACCTACTTGGTGGACTTGCGGTCTCCCAGGAACCCCTTACGGGTAATGCATGTCAACCGCCTGAAGCCCCACTTGGAGAGGTCCAAAGTGGGCATGCTCTTAGCGACAGATGCTGGAATGGAGGAGGAGACTGAGCCTCTTCCTGACCTGTCGGCGACAGAGCGAGACGGGTCAGTGGATGGTGTGAACCTCTCTTCCACCCTGACCCCTGAGCAACAGAATGACTGTCACCAGTTGCTGGGACAGTTTTCTGATCTGTTCTCCCTGATTCCCAGTGTCACTGATTGGTGCATCCATGATGTGGACACTGGAAATAGTCCTCCTGTGAAGCACAAAACTTACAGGGTGACTGACAGGGTGAGAGCTTGCATCAAGGAGGAGGTCTCCAAGATGCTTGCGTTAGGGGTGATTGAGTCCTCTAACAGTCCTTGGGCCAGCCCAGTGGTCTTGGTCCCAAAGGCTGCCGCACAGGGTGCCACGCCAGAACTCCGGTTCTGTGTGGAATACCAAGGGCTCAATTCAGTCACGAGGACTGACGCGCACCCCATCCCCAGAGCTGATGAGCTCATCGATCGGTTAGGGGCTGCGCGGTACCTCAGCACGTTTGATCTAACGTCTTGGTACTGGCAGATCACCTTGACTGATGGGGCAAGAGAGAGGTCAGCATTCTCCACACCAGAGGGGCACTACCAGTTCCGGGTTATGCCCTATGGGATGAAGAATGCCCCTGCCACCTTTCAGAGGTTGGTCAACCAGGTGTTGGCTGGACTGGAAGAGTTCAGTGTCGCCTAACTGGATGACATTGCAGTGTTCAGCGCCAGTTGGGAAGAACATCTGCGCCACCTCTGGGAAGTGTTGATGGCGCTGCGGAGGGCAGGCCTCACGATCAAGGCGAGTAAGTGCCAGATCGGGCAGGGTTCCGTGGTGTACTTGGGACACCAGGTTGGGAGCGGCCAGGTGGCGCCCCTACAGCCCAAGATTGAGACCATCCTGGCTAGGGAGCCCCCAAGACCCAGACAGAGGTGAGAGCTTTTTAGGACTCACTGGGTATTACAGGAGGTTTGTCAAGGGGTATGGCAGCATTGTTGCACCCTTGACAGAGCTGACTTCCAGGAAGCAGCCCAAGAAAGTGATTTGGACTGACACCTGTCAGAAAGCTTTTGAGGCCCTGAAAACTGCCATGTGCACGGCGCCCGTGCTCCTGGCACCCAACTTCTCAAGAGAGTTTATCGTTCAAACAGACGCTTCAGAGCATGGTGTGGGGGTTGTTTTGTCACAGAAACATGAGGAGGGCCTAGATCAACCCGTAGCCTTCATCAGTAGGAGGTTACTTCCTTGGGAACAGAGGTGGAGTGCGATTGAGCGTGAGGCATTTGCTGTGGTCTGGGCGCTGAAGAAGCAGAGACCATAACTGTTTGGGACTCAATTCCATGTTCAGACAGACCACAGGCCCCTCAGATGGTTGATGCAGATGAGGGGTGAGAATCCAAAGCTGTTGAGGTGGTCCATTTCCCTACAGGTGATGGACTTCACGGTGGAACACCGCCCTGGTACAGAACACGCCAATGCTGATGGTCTGTCCAGATTTTTGCGCCTTAGTGAAGAGAACTCCCAGGAGGTAGGGTAGTTATCCCCACATTTCAGCTGGAGGGGACACGTGTTAGACCTGGCACTGTTGGCGTGGTTCTTCCTTCCATTTTTTGCTGTTGCCTCATGTGTTTTTGCTGGTTATAGATGCTTTGGGCACTGTGCCACTGCCATTCAGTGCCACAGTGCAAGTGCTCCCTATGGTAAATTGAGGTATGGATTAGTGATTCCATGATTGGTTGGTTTGGTTTACTTGTCAGACTCTAGTACAGTGCACTGAGTGTGCCCAGGGCTTGTAAACCAAATGCTGCTGGTGAGCTTGCAGCACTGGTTGTGCCACCCACAGAAGCAGCCTGTAAAAATGAGTCTCAGGTCTGCCATTGCAGAGCCTGTGTGCAGTCTGGTACTGCCATGTTGACTGGGCAAGTGCACCCACTTGCCAGTCCCTAAACCTTCCCTTTTCTGCATATTAGTCACCCCTATGGTAGGCCCAAGGGCAGGGTGCATTGTAAGTATAAGGTAGGGTATGCCCTGGTGTGTGTGGCATGTCCTAATAGTGAATTACAGCCATTTTTGTTTTTCACTATTGCAAGGCTACCTGTTGCCCATAGGAGAGAATGGGCAGTTTGATTATTACATCTTATAATCCTAACTGACCCAGGGAACATGGTAGAAAAACGAATTTAGTATGCCTGAACTCAGAATGATAGAATACATCTTTTAGTGAAGTTGGTTTTAACATTCTGTGTTTGAAAATACCACTTTTAGAAAGTAGGTATTTTCTTGCCTAACTGTCCAAGCCTGCCTCTGCTAGGTTGTGTATTCCTTGTCTGGAGTTTGAGTGACAGGGGCTGGGGGATGCCAGGAGACAGGGTGAGTCAGCACAGGGCTGAATAGAGAGATCTGCATGGAGATGGGTGGGAGGAGTTGCACCTGGGACCTGAATAGGGCTGTGCCTTCCCTCCACAATGCTGGCTCCACCTCCTATGGTGTGCCTGATGTCCCTGGCCTACACTGTGAAAGGAAAGAAGGAGTCTTGTCAAGAAAGTGCTCCAGGACTGACCAGAACTGGTTTGGACTAGTCAAAGGCCTCTCTGCCTTCAGAGAACAAAGGGAAAATGAGTATAAAAGAGGGGACCCAAACCCCAGAACTTTAGATCACTCTGGGAAACAAGACGAACCTTTGCTGAGGAGAGGAACTAGAGAAACTGAGGAGGAGACTATCCCTAAGCTGAGTGCTGTTTGGGGGATTGGCCTGCAGTGGCTGCCTGACTGCCAAGAAAGGAGAAAGGAACTTTGTGTGTACTTTCATCAACTTGTAAAAGATCTCCAAGGGCTTGAGAGAAGAGCTTGCCTCCTGCTGAAGTCTCAGGGACAACAGACTTCACCAACCAGCTCCCCAAGAGTCTTTCTGGAAAGTGCCTGCTGTTGTGCTGGACTTTCTGAGGGACTGCGTGTCGCAAGGAGCTGGAAGCGCGACTCACGAAGGAGAAGCGTCCCCGCCGCAGCGCCTCGCATCGCTGAAGAAAAGGATCGACGTCGCATCAGACGCCACCGCATCAATGGAGAAGAGTGTCGCCGCCGCTGTCGCATCGTTGCCGAAGCGCCACGCATCACCGGAGAAGAGGACCGACGTCACATCAGACGCCGCCACATCACCGGGAAGCATGTCGCAGGGCCTGTCGTGGCTCAGAAGAATCGTTGAGTCGCCGCATGGCCGTTGCATCGTTGCCGAAGCGCCTCGCATTGCCGGAGAAGAGCATTGACGTCGCATCAGACGCCGCCGCATCACCGGGAAGCGTGTCGCGGGGCCTCTCATGGCTCAGAATAATCGTTGAATCGCCGCACGGCCGTCGGGCGTGCATGCATCGTGTCGCATCAAGAAGAAGACGCCATCTTTGTTTCATTGCACCGGATCTTCATCGCATCACGGCGTTGCTGGTCGCATCTCCACGGAAGCGCAGTAAGAAACCGCTGCATCCCCTCCCCACGCCGAGAAGAACCGACGCATCCCCTATGCATCAGTAGGGACCCGACGCATCACCGTTCTTGCGTGTAAGGAACCGACGCATCACCTTCCCTGCAACACTTTCGTTGTATAGCGTTACGCATCCTAAGGTACATTGAACTCAAAGTGTCGCATTTACCATCTTAAGAGAACTGAGCTAATTCTACCATTTTTGAAGTACAGTATTGTGGATTTTTGTCGTTTGTGGTCTTGTGTTAAATCTATATAAAAGATACTTATTTTTAATATACAACTGGTGTGGTGTCTGTAGTGTTGTCACTTGATTACTGTATGTGTTCACAAATGCTTTACACACTGCCTCTGAGATAAGCCTGTCTGCTCGTGCCAAGCTACCAAGGGGGTGAGCAGGGGTTATTTTAGGAGTGTACCCCCTTACCCTGTCTAGACGCAAGGGTCCCTATTTGGTCAAAGGTACCTACCTCTGCCAACTAGAGACCCCCAAATCTAACAGCGAGTTAGGACTGGAGCAGGACTCGGGGGAGTGGATTTACTTCTTCACTGACTGCACACAGTTGCAACTCCATTCCGGCAAAAAAAGAGTAAGACGGTGGTGATGGATTTGTTGTGATTCGAACCGGAAAGACATTGACACACATAAAAAATAAAAGTAAATATTATTCCTTAGCTGTATCTTTTTGGGGGGCTTTTTTTGGGGCGTCAAAGCAAGAAAGAAAGTAACAAGTTGAAAGCCTAGTTGTTGTCAGGGAAGTAGAGCTCATCCTCAAACTCTAGTGGTTCACCCAGAAGTAGGTCATCTAGCACACTACTTCCATCATGACCTAAGTCACCATCATCATCTTCCTACTGTGCTACTTCAGGTGTGGTGTAATTCGGTGGTATAAAGTACTGATTCATTTTGATCATTGGTAACCTCTCCACGTTTTGTGGCGAGAGACTGGTCCTTCTCACTGTCAGAACAGCACCAGCAGCACTGAAAACACGCTCAGAAGAGACACTTGTGCAGGGCAAGCCAGATAGTTTATCCCCAGCCTGCTGAGCACTGGCAATTGGTGCCATTTCTAACCACAAAAAGCTGCTCCTAACTGAATTGCCACTACGAGGTTTGGGATGTATTTGTAAGTGAAGGCATCTCACAAAAAGTAACGGACTGGTCTCACACACCACCTGGTGTCATGCTTCATCATTGACCAGTCCTCGCCCTCTAAAACCTTGGTTTGATAGAGGGCGGGCATACACCTGACGACAGGGATGCACTTCTAAACTAAGTGGGGGCCCATAAACAAAAAGTGTGGTTAAAAAACATTATAGTTATCTTAATCGTGTTTTTAATGTTAAAGGTAACTATATGATATTAAAATCAAGTGACGGTATGTGGGGGAATTAATGTCCCCTATCCGTTATGTGAGAGGTCAACATGTTTCTGCCTTAATGGCCCGCTTGGGTCCAGGGCATTCGTCAGGACCTAAAAAGAACATAGAGGGCTCCGTTCTTACCAGCTAGTGGTAAGAGTAAACCACTGTGTGGGCGTGAGCACTGCCACACTCCACAACTTGATGGCCTCTAATTTCAAGCCTGTAAAAGAGAAATTGATTGAGAGAAATATATACACTGCCAAACCTTCTAAGTAGTTGAGAACTGAACGCAAAACATGCATTGTTTCAGAAAAACATAAGTGACTACTTATGTGACATGTGACACTCTATTTGTGTACATGAAATCAAATAAAAAGTGAGAATATAAATCTCACTGTTCTTACCCTAGATACCAAAGCTACTTGCCCCATGGGAGGAGGGGAGGGAAACCCCTGTAGTCAAACCCTGTTGAGAAACCATGGTACACATTTAAAATAATTCTCAATAAGAAAAATAATTCTCAATAAGAAAAATAATTCTCAATAAGAAAAAGAAGAAAAAGGGAAAAAAGGTAGATGAGAGAACAGTTTTTTGATCTGTGGCAAAATAAACCTACACATACAACACCATCTGCCTATCAGGTAATTGAACAACCATACATTCAAACAATTCTCATTCACACCCTTACTGCATCAAGGGAAATTTCCCATGTGGATCCTAGGCGACTGCTCCCGGTCCTCCCTGATGAAGAAATGAGGTAAAGGAGGTCGCGCTATATATAGTGCACTCTATCACACTAATTATCACCAAATGGTTCACAGGTGCTGATAATAATCATGTGATTTTTGGTTTCCTGTGTCACAAGAAAAGGCAGCCTGACCTACCCATGGCGATCGTATGCACATGCTCAGAGTGAACTACAGCTAATCAGTAGGAAAAAGGTTTGTGACTTCCTGTGTCTATTGAAACGAATGCCTGATTCTAAAATGGCCGTGCATGCTTGCAAACAAGGAAACTTTCCTTTTCAAGTTTCTACAAATGCTCAAAGTGGCTAAATGTACGCGCATGTACAATGCTGTAAATACGCGTATGTTCTATACTGTTTTAAATAGCGCGCGATAGAAAATTGCGCGCGATAAAAATTGTGTTCATCCTCAAAGTGGAGAACAATGAATCTGCCAACCACGGTCAGAAAAAGGGTGGCGGGGGGAGAGGAAGGGGAAGGGGGGGTTGGTTTGCAGGAATTAACACCTCACCCTTGGGAAAAATAAATAAATTTTTTTTTATTATATAGGGGGTATAGTACTCAAATATGCACAATGAGGGTCTCAATCAGTTAAATGTAGCCTCACAGATTGTCAGTGCTTTATAGAGTGAATCCTAAGGTAAAATAGGCGTGCCCAAAACATGTAGATAATGTGTAGAAATTAAATTAAAGATGGATTTTAGGGATTCCTATTGTCCCATCTGGAGCCATGGTATTTCATCGTTGAGGCCTTGTTGCCAAGAGCGGAGACGAAACACCCATCGTTGTTCCCTCACATGTAGAGCTTTTGTAAGATCAAACTTGCGTTTCTTCATCACTTCTAGGATTGACCATCTTAGGTCTGTGTCATTATGGTTTTTTTCTGTGAAATGACGCGTCAGTTTAGTGTTGTTCTTTTTACATCGGATGGTACTCCGATGTTCACTGATTCGTACCTTGATTTTCCTAGTAGTCATCCCTACATATCTGAGGCCGCAAGGACAGGTTAGGAGGTACACAACATTCTCTGTGTTACAGTTACTGAATCCTCGTAACTTCCAAGGTTTTCCAGTCCCTATGTCTACCTCCTTGGTGTTAGCGGTGAGACTGCAAGAAGTGCAGTTCCCACAAGAGAAATGACCCACAGGTCGTGGGTGGGTCCACAAGGTCTGCTGTTCTCCATCCTCTCTTGTTGGTGTTTTTGCGTGTACCAATTCATCACGCAGACTCCTGTTCCTTCGGAAGGCAAATAGAGGTGGTTGCCACTGATTGCCTGCACTATTAAGAATGTGCCAGTTTTTTCTCACTATTTTTTGTACTGTGTTTGAGGCCGGGGTGAATGTAGTAACGCACACCAGTCTTTTGGTGTCTTCTTTAATTACATCCTCTAATAGAGCTTCTCTTGAATTGTTCCTTGCACGTTTTTTGCTCTTCTCACTATTTTCTTTGGATAATGGCGTTCCAAAAGTTTGTTCTCCAGCTCTCCCGCCTGATCCACATAAGTTGTCATATCGGAACAGTTTCGTCGTATTCGGAGGAATTGGCCTACCGGGAGATTTTGTCTCAAAGCCCTGGGGTGGTAGCTTTCAAAAAGAAGTAAACTATTTTTATCTGTGGTCTTGCTATGGACCTTAGTTACAAACCCTTCATGAGTTATGGTAATGTCCAAATCAAGGAAGATTGCGTGGTTCTTATCAATAGTGTGTGTAAATCTGAGATGGTTGTCTATTGAATTAACCCATTGAACAAATTCCATTGCTCTCTCTTCTGTTCCGTGCCATACAATCAGCACGTCATCAATGTAACGCTTCCAAACCTTCAGATGTTCCAGAAATCGGTTATTTGGATTAAGGATGTAGTCTTCCTCAAATTGCTGGACATAAAGACATGCCATACTTGGGGCAAAGGTACTGCCCATTGAAGTTCCGGTGATCTGGTGATAGATGGAATCCTCAAACTCAAAGAAGTTCTCTGTAAGCGCTAATTCAGCACATTCCATCACAAAATGTTGGGGGTCATGAAATTCCACTCCATATTCAAAAGGATATTTTCCACCACTTCCAAAGTTCTTCTCTGTGGGATGCTTGTATATAGGGCTTCTATGTCCATTGTAATTAATATATCTCCAGATGGGTCTATTTCCAGATCTCGGAGAAGGCAAAGGACATCTTTAGTGTCTCGAAGGTAAGAATGTGATTGCTTCACAATCGGTCTGAGGAACCAATCGCAAAACTGCGAAAGGGGTTCCAGGACTGATCCAATCCCGGATACGATGGGTCTACCAGGAGGAGGGGTCCGGTTTTTATGGATCTTAGGAAGCGTATAGAATCTGGGCATCCTAGGATTCTCATTGATGAGGAAGCTGGCTTCTTGTCTGGTAATCCAGTCGTTGGTAAAGGCTTCCTCCACCATGTTCTTAATCCTTGTCATCAGGGGGCCTGTTGGATCATTTCTATGTATGGCATAGCTGGCTGTGTCTGAGAGAAGTCTTTTACATTCCTCTTGATACATCTCCTGATCCATAATCACAATAGCACCCCCTTTGTCTGCAATGGGTTTTGATCAATGAACACCTCTGTTGGGTCATCCAGATAGGCCTGGACCATCCGCTCAATGCTCAGGGGTGCTCCGCTTTGCTCGGCCTCTTTTGCCTTTGCCTCAGCACTGGACCTAACAAGCCCTAGCTGTAAAAGCCATTCCTGTGCCGATTTTGGTGGGGCTGATTCTCCTGTTCTTGTTGTTGTTGTTCTTAGTGTTGTTGGTGGTTTTGGCTGCTGTGAGCCAAACGTACTGCCCTCAGGCTCTAAAGTTGAACTTGACGCCGGCTGCCCTGCAGTACTTGTTGTGGCCTGGAGTAGCGGGCCTATCATTCTCGGCCGTTCTTTTTCTAAGGGACTGGCTTCCGCTGCTATCCAAGTTTTGTAGTTGGCAACATCCCCTTCTGAAAAAGGAATCAATGTGTTCAGTATTGGTTTGTACCGTGGATTCAAAATTGTGGCACAAATGTTTTGGTTGGATGACACAATGCCTCTTTGCACCCTTGTATTTTCAGATAAGCGAAGGGTTAAGCTCTCCACCAACTCATATGCTTCTTTTTTTTCCTCTACACCTGCGTACATTGCAGAGACCCCCTTCAGCTGTTCCTGTAGCATGTGCAACAATGGGATACCTTGGCCCATAGTACAGTCCTCCTTGCTGACTTCACGTGTGAAGAGCTCGAAAGGAAGTAGCATCTCTGTCAGGCATTGGTCATGATCATGCCTTTCTCAGTAGCATCCCCTCTTTGCATGACATATTCATTGATTAGTCTGTACTGCCCAAACAGACATTCAAGCATGTAATAAGTTGAGTTCCAACGTGTTGGCCCCTCCTGAATGAGTGCTTTAACTGGCATTCTATGCTCACATTGAATGATCCTCAGCTGCTTCCGGGCTTTAAATGAATGGCTGAAATGTGTGCAGATTCTTCTGCAGTTGGTCAGTAAGTTGCTGACTCAGTGTTCTTTTTTCAGAAAGTCTTGAACAATGATGTTAATGCAGTGCGCCAAACACAGGACCCTGAAATAGCCACCATCAGCCATGGCCTTAACTATATTACTGCCATTGTCCGTGGCAACAAAACCAATGTTAAGCCCTCTTGGGAGCAGCCATTCAAAGACTTTGCTGTCAAAGTCTTCCAAAATGTTTGCAGCAGTATGAGATTTCTCCATGGCGAACATTTATTTATTTACTTATTTGTATTGCGCAATGAATCATCCCCAAGGGGATCTCTCGGCCCTGAGCAGAGGTCACCCAATGCGCAGAGGAATCTTAGAATAGCCAGGTCTTGACTAGTTTCTTGAAGTGAGACAAATTGGAGCATGCACGGAGCTCATCAGGGAGACTATTCCACTGAACGGTGGCTAGATGGGAGAAGGCCCGACCGCCATTTTAGCTTTCTTAATTCTCCGCGAGCATAGAAGCTTGCGATTGCTAGATCTCAACTGAGGCACGGGTAGATAAAGTTCAAGTTTCTTCTTCAGATAGGAAGGGCCCGTCCCATGGAGTGATTTAAACACAATACATAGCAGTTTAAAAATTGCTCTTTTTCTGATAGGAAGCCAATGTAGTTGACGTAAAAGAGGTAGAGATGGAGTACGTGCCGGTTTATTGAGGGCACGACGGGCTGCAGTGTTTTGGACCACTTGCAGTTTAGATAATAAATCTTCCCTTATTCCGACCAAGAGAGAGTTGCCATAGTCCAGTCTACTAACCAAAAGTGACTGTATAAGGGTTTTTCTTGCTGTAAGCGGTATCCATGGGAAGGTCTTTCTAAGCATCCACATTATTCCAAAGCAGGTGCCCGACAACACCTTCACCTGTTTCTCCATGGAAAGCTTATTATCAATTCTAATGCCTAAGTTCTTGGCACAACTTTTAGGGGAGGGCGCCTCTCCTAGTTCTACTGGCCACAATTCTGGGGTCCACAGTTCCTCCACTTTAGCAAACAGCAGTTACTCTGTTTTAATGGAATTCAGCTGGAGAAAGTTCTTCCTCATCCATAGGGCTATGTTAGACATACCGTTTTTAAATTTTTCTTTAGTTGCTGCCGGGTCCGCCTCTATCGGAACTAACACCTGCGAGTCGTCTGCATAAGATATGGTCTCAAACCCGCAGCTCCTGATAATAGAGGCTAAGGGAGCCACATATATATTAAACAGAGTGGGACTCAAAATGGATCCCTGTGGGACCCCCTTATCCACTAAAGTAGTCTGTGACACAAAGGAGTCCAGCTTGACAGATAACTTTGAAGCCATTTAAAGGCCAGGCCTCCGACACCAATCTCTCGAAGCCTATCCAAAAGGATACGATGAGAGATGGTGTCGAAGGCATCCGAGAGATCAAGGAGAACAAGTATCACCGGGGTCCCATTGTCCAGTGACATCCTTATAGTGTCAGTGACTTCCAGCAGTGTGGCTTCGGTGGAATAACAGGCCCGAAAACCCGACTGGGATGGGTCCAGTAAGTTATTCTGTTCCAGATAGCCAGAGAGATGCCGATTGATTAATGTCTCCATGATCTTCGAGCTACCAGGGAGGAGAGAGATCGGCCTGTAGTATTGTAGATCAGTGGGATCTGCCGGCAGCTTTTTCAACAATGGTTTAATATGTGCATGTTTCCACTTACAGGGAAACGTGGCTGTAGCTAACGAGATGTTACAGACTTCAGCAAGCACATCAGCTACGACTGGAGTGAGTTCTGACATAACAGCAGGAGGAGCGGGGTCTAAAGGGGATCCCGATTTTGCGTGCATTAATAAAGAGCCTACTTGCTCACCCGTGATGACAGGAAAGGATTCAAAGCCAGGGAGGCGAGGGTTTCCCCCACGGGAAGCTCCCTCATGATCTACCTTCTCTGGCCCAAAGGAGTGATAGATTGTATCAATTTTTTGTGTAAAATGACTGGCTAGATCCTCGCATAACTCCTGGGTAGACGGAGGTAGCGGGTTATTGACCTTTGGGTTAGTGAACTCCTTAAGGATCTTAAAAAGCTCCCTAGAGGAGTTCTTTGCTTCCGTGATCCTTAAGCCCAGGTAAGCTCAGGTAAGCTCTTCTAGCTGCATTGCAGCTTTTTAAATACACTCTATGTGCCCCCTGATAGACTATTTTATCTGGCTCAGATTTAGATTTAGGACTTGGCTACAGTAGCATGTTTCCGAGTGGCATTAAAAATCTCAGCAGTGTCAACAACACCTGCTGCAGATATCTTTTATCTAACCCCCACAAAAGAAATCCAGTGTGCAGTGATGCACCTGTAATCAGTGGCTTGGCAACTGGTCCATGTGTCTCTTGTCAGGTGGATAGTGTGAACAGCACTCTGTTGCAAAGCTTGTACAAGCAATTCCAGCACGTCATGATATAGTGCAGGAACAGCAACTCTGGCGAAATAGGACCAGCTGGGAACCTTCCATTTTGGGCAGATGGCTGTCACAAATTCAAGAAAACCCACTCCTTGCACAAAAGAAAAAGGGAGGAGGTCCAGCACTAACATTTTAGCTAGCTTCGCGTTGTACAAACGTGCCGTTGGGTGGTTGTGTTCGTACTGCCCCTCTGACCTAAACATGCTGAGAATGGTAGCCTGGATTTTTTTCTTTTCTGGTGCCACTGATGCAGGTGACTTCTTGACGCCGCATGTTTTTTCGTTGCGGTACTCCCTTGCCTGGGACCTGACTCTTACTCTTGTGCCACTGCGATGTTGCTGATGAGGATGTGGGCGGTACCACTGCACTGATGGGGACAGGGCTACTTTGTGTACCAGAGAAAATGTCTCTATCTTGTTCACCTTTCACCGCGATCGGATCTTCTACTTCTTCATCCCCACCAACAACAATGGGCGCAGTATTTTGGCCGGTAAGGTGCGCCTCCCACTGGATCAAGTGGTGTTTTTTCAGATGGGTTGTTTGGCCTCCAGTACCATAGTTTGTACCACGCTTACCCCGACTTACACCTTGTCCACAAATGGAGCAGATAGCAATGTTCACCTCCTTCCTGCTAACCGAAAAGAAGTCCCAAACTAAGTAGGTCAACTTTGTATCGCTGGTGCCACTTGCAATGCAATATAAACTGGTAGGTGGGCGTGAAGTATGACTCTTTGCAGTACCTACTTCTGAGGTGGTTTTGGTGGATCTAGGTAGCTGCCGGCGAAATATGGAAGCTGGAGGTGGTGTTGGTGATATGATCTGTGTTGGTGGTATGCGTGCCACATCCCTCACAGCAATTTGGGATGGGGTAATGTCGGTCTCCACTGGGGTGGGTCTAATGTCCATGATGACTGCCTCGTCATCATTCTCCTCTTCTACATCTACCTCCATAACTCTAAGGCTTTCCGGCACCTTCCTTTTCCCTAGCCTTGTCTCGTGGCGTGTCTCATTCTCAGACCGAGCTGGTGGCTTCTAAGTGGCGTCTAGATCATCAGAAGGGGGGCTTGCAGAAGAAGTCGATGGACTAACCCTCCTTTTCCTTGCTGGGGATTTGGAAGACAACGGATCTTCTGAAAGAGTGGTTTGCTCTTCTTCCTCTGCAGGAAGATTGATTTCCGGAACTGGCCCTGCTATGGGAGGAACAACTTCTATTGGGGGAGGTGGTTGCGGCTGTTGTTGCGGCTGTTGTTGCCCACTTCACTGAGTCTCCTGCGTTGATTGGGTACTACTTTGCGATAAGTCAATTTCAACATCACTGCTCATCGGCGTTGGACTTGTGATTAGACTGGCTGCCTCTGCGACAGACATAGGCTTGGGCCTAGGTTGGTGGAGTGGGTCTGTTGACGCGGGGGTGCTGCTCCCAGCTTGCTCCCCGGATGCCGCTGCTGCAAGCATAATTTTTGTTTTCCCAAAAAACGTCTTGGGTGACAAACCGGTCTTCTTGGTAATAAGTGGCAGTGCCTTCTTCTCACTGTCACTGGCAACTTTCTTGGTACTACTGGACCTGGTACCTTTCTTTGGGGGCATCTTCAAGATCTCACCAGCACGCAGTGGCACAAGTTGAAGAGATGTCTGTGGTCACACGTCACGTGACGTCGTGCGCAGCAGGACTTCTGTCTGGCAGTACAATGGGTGATGTTGTTTCCTCCTCTTTTGTGCACCTAAAAGCAGAGAAGCAAGAAGAACATCAGTGAAAGGTGGTATTCATTGTTGTGGTTCAATTACTACTAGTAAAAACAAACAAATATAATATATAACTTAGTGTGGGGTCACACTTGTTAGTGTTATTATTAATATTAATACATAACCTCGGTTATTAAAAAAATTAACAACAGTGTAGCCATTCGTGAGACTTTGACAACAAGGGCTTTTATGGTGTACTGTACACTCAGGAAGGATAGGAAAGAAGAAGAACAACAAAAATACAAATGTAACGGACCCTGTTTGGCATTGTGCATCACGTGGGATTCAGCATTCAGGGAGCTGCAGCTGACAATGGATAGAAGCAATAAGCCAAGAGGAAGAAAGGAAAGAGAGAGACATGCAGGCCTAATGCAGAACACACTGGCTGCCTTCACAAAATGGCCGCCAGCCACATAGCCAGGCCACAACAATAACAAAGGGAAGACATACAATGCAGGCCTATGGCAAAAGGACACTGGCTGCCTTCACAAAATGGCCACCAGCCACATGGTCAGTCACTCACAACAACAAGCAGGAGGCCTGGAAAACAATGAACTCAAGCAGGCCTATATGGACAAAGTCTTTCTAAAATGGCCACTGGCCACACGGGGAGGCTCAGCCAAGGCAAATGCTGGCCCACTATTACATACACACTCACACACTGGCCAGACAAAGGAGGCATGCTAAACAACACAGCTTTAATACAACAATGCCAAAAGTGAAAATCCACAGGGCTAAAAAAGCTTTGCAAGTTACACAACAACCACACACATCCAACACATGCATTTATTTAACACACATGAAAAAAGTGAAAAACCCCCCAAAAAACATTTTGCATTTCAATCCAATGCCATCCATGCCTTAAATGATGTTTTAAATTCAACAGCCACCACAGAAACAGTTGTTTAATGCACCCATGAGTAGCTCTCAGCCTATTTGTTGGAAAACCCATTGGCAGACTAGGCCACATAGTGAATCAATTCAAATCAACACTATTGCAAATTTATTAGAAAATGTAGTGAACTGTGCTACATTTGTTGCTGGATAAAAGAAGAAAAAATTGCTTGCAAAACAACAACCAGCAAGAAGGCATGGCCACCACAAAGAAGGCTTTCAGGCCTAATGCAGAAGCACACCGGCTGCCCCTTCACAAAATGGCCGCCAGCGACATGGCCAGGCCACAACAACAAGAAAGGGAAGACAGATAATGCAGACCTATGGCAAAAGCACACTGGCTGCCTTAACAAAATGGCCACCAGCCACATGGCCAGGCCACAACAACAAGAAAGGGAAGACAATGCAAGCCTATGGCAAATGCACACTGGCTGCCTTCACAAAATGGCTGCCAGCCACATGGCCAGGCAGGCCACAACAACAAGAAAGTGAAGACAGACAATGTAGTCCTATGGCAAAAGCGCACTGGCTGCCTTAACAAAATGGCCGCTAGCCACATGGCCAGGCCACAACAACAAGAAAGGGAAGACAGAAAATGCAGGCCTATGGCAATAGCCCATTAGCTGCCTTCACAAAATGGCCGCCAGCCACATAGCCAGGCCACAACAACAGGAAAGGGAAGACAGACATTGCAGGCCTATGGCAAAAGCACACTGGCTGTATTCACAAAATGGTCGCCAGCCACATAGCCAGGCTACCACAACAAGAAGCAATAAGCCAAGAGGAACAAAGGAAAGAAGACATGCAGGCCTATGGCAAAAGCAAAGCAAACACAATGAGATGATGGACCAAGCACTGAAACTTTGCAGACACTCACCCCCAGTCACAGATCTGGGTTGAATCCATCATCATTCTTTAGCTCAATTCGCCACCTCTGTTCAGACCCAGCTATATGCAAATCAGTCTTGACCCTGTGCCTCATGGAAACAGTCCAGCCCGAACTGCCAAGCCAGGTCTTCCCTGAACCGGAAACAAGCATCCTGGGACCGGTTTCTGGGTAACACCCTTCATCAGCCAGGCTAGCTTGAATCCAGTGGCAAAGTGAGCAAGGGACCCACGTCTGGGCATACCCTGCCAACTTAGGGCAAACAAAGCAAACACAAGGAGATGATGGACGGAGCGCTGAAACTTTTCAGACACTCACACCATTCACATATCTGGGTTGAATCCATCATCATTGTTTAGCTCACTTTGCCACCTCAGTTCAGACCCAGCTATATGCAAATCAGTCTTGACCCTGTGCCTCACGGGAACAGTCCAGCCCAAACTGCCAAGCCAGGTCTTCCCTGAACCGGAAACATGCATACTGGGACCGGTTTCTGGGTAACACCCTTCATCAGACAGGCTAGCTTGAATCCAGTGGCAAAGTGAGCAAGGGACCCATGTCTGGGCATACCCTGCCAACTTAGGGCAAAAAAAGCAAACATAAGGAGATGATGGATGGAGCGCTGAAACTTTTCAGACACTCACCCCCAGTCACAGACCTGGGTTGAATCCATCATCATTCTTTAGCTCACTTCGCCACCTCAGTTAAGACCCAGCTATATGCAAATCAGTCTTGACCCTGTGCTTCATGGGAACAGTACAGCCCGAACTGCCAAGCCAGGTCTTCCCTGAAGCAGAAACAAGCATCCTGGGACCGGTTTCTGGGTAACACCGAAGCTATCCTGGCTGATGAGGGGTGAAACCCCAAAACCGGTCCTAGAATGCTTGTTTTCAGTCCAGAGAGGACCTGGCCTGGCAGTTTGGGCTGGGCTGTTCCCATTGGGCACAGGGTCAAGACTGATTTGCATATGGCTGGGTTCAAACTGGAATGGCATGGGGAGCAAAAAAACTATGGATTTAGGCCCAGATCTCTGCACTGGGGTGAATGTATGACATTGTTCTACATTCGGTCCATCAATTGTTCTTTTTGCATTTGTCACCCTGAGTGGGACGGGTATGCCCAGACGTGAGTCCCGTGCTCTCCTTGCCACTGGAGTCAAGCTATCCTGGCTGATGAGGGGTGAAACCCCGAAACCAGTCCTAGGATGCTTGTTTCCAGTCCAGAGAGGACCTGGCCTGGCAGTTCGAGCTGGACTGTTCCCATTGGGCACATGGTCAAGACTGATTTGCATATGGCTGGGTTCAATCTGGAATGGCATGGGGAGCAAACAATCGATGGATTTAGGCCCAGATCTCTGTACTGGGGTGAATGTATGACATTGTTCTACATTCTGTCCATCAATTGTTCTTTTTGCATTTGTCACCCCGAGTGGGACGGGTATGCCCAGACGTGGGTCCTGTGCTCTCCATGACACTGGAGTCAAGCTATCCTGGCTGATGAGGGGTGAAACCCTGAAACCGGTCCTAGGATGCTTGTTTCCAGTCCAGAGAGGACCTGGCCTGGCAGTTCGGGCTGGACTGTTCCCACTGGGCACAGGGTCAAGACTGATTTGCATATGGCTGGGTTCAAACCTGATTGGCATGGGGAGCAAAAAACAATGGATTTAGGACCAGATCTCTGTACTGGGGTGAATGTATGATATTGTTCTACATTCTGTCCATCAATTGTTCTTTTTGCTATGGCAAAAGCAAGCACACTAACTACCACCACCACAAAATGGCCACCAGCCACATGGTCACTCACAACAAGCAACAACAACAAGCAGGAAGCCTGGAAAACAATGAACTCAAGCAGGCCTATATGGACACAGACTTTACAAAATGACCCCTGGCCACACAGGGAGGCTCAGCCAAGGCAAATGCTGGTCCACTATTACAAACACACTCACACACTGGCCAGACAAAGGAGGCATGCTAAACAGCACAGCTTTAATGCAACAATGCCAAAAACAAAAATCCACTGGGCTAAAAAAAGGTTTGCAAGTTAGAACCACACACATCCAACAAAGGCATTTATTTAACACACATAAAAATAAGTGAAATACCCAAAAAAACACATTTTGCATTTCAATCCAATGCCATCCATGCCCTAAATTCAACAAACACCACAGAAACAGTTGTTTCATGCACCCATGAGTAGCTCTGGACCTACTGGCTGAAAGGCCTATTGGCAGACTACTGGGCTAGTGAATTAAATAAATATTGCAAATTGATTTCAAAAGTTGGAGAAAATGTAGTGAACTTTGCAACATGTTTCCTTTATAAAAGAAGAAAAATTACTTACAAAGAAACAACTAGGCCCCTACTGAAACTACAGGCCATCAATTACAATAAATTTAAAAAAAAATGAAAAGTACAAAAAATGTAGGTGCAATGCCCCAATCAAACAAACAACACCAATTTTCCAACTTACTTGTGAAATCTTAAATTCAAAAGTCCTCAAATCCAATGATATATGATGCAGGAGACAGAAAGAGGGATCCTTCCAGCTCCAAATCCAAATGAAAAGTCAATAGGAGATGGACAAAGCACTGGGAGGAGCCTGCTGGACAAGAACAGGAAGTTTGAGACACTGGGGCACTTCCTTCCTCTTAAAAAAAAAAGTAAAAAAAGAAAAAGGACTCCTTGCACAAAAAAGTACAGCCAAATGTCAATCTGAGGTTTTTTTTTTAATCCAAATCATCGTTTCGAGAAGGTTTTGATGCTGCTCGAGAGAGATTCTTCTCCAGATTGCAAATTCTGCGTGTTCGGCATTGCGATCTTCACAAAACTTCTGCCGGAAGTCCGATGGCGCAACTGAATGACGTGTTCGCGATCACACGCTCTCGCAGGACCGTGTGGCCGGCTACCAAATCTCGTGGAGCAAAAACGCATTTTGAGCATGCGGACACAAAAAAAACTCCGCTCCGGTGCGGAGCATGGAGTTTCCCGTAACTCCGTGTTCTACGGAGATTTACACCCAGGGTTTTAAAAAACTAGATTTTTAAATTAGTTACATTACCCACTATATTGGCCCAACCAAGAGACCAGCTTAAGGCAAGACATGAGATATATAAGGCAATGCTTCCCCACTGAAAGTAGGACCTTTGAATCACACATACACATACTATCATTGCTCACTCGTGTTCGGCCACGAGTAATCCAACTGCCAGTGTCTGGCGTTCACACACTGTGACCAACTGAAGCACAGGTAGGGAATAAGTTACATATCATTAAGTCCAGCCCCCATGAGCCACTAGACCGTCACCTCTCACATGTAGTGTGCATGGCCCGGGGTGCAGCATCCACCAAAAGCTGCCATACTCAATCCCTGAACGAACATTCTCGTAAACTTTCCAGAGTGAACACCGCCCCACAATTATAACCTTCCTAATGATTAGCAACAGCAAACTTGGCTGCAATGTCCCTTACTTTTTATCATCTGTCCAAAGAGTCGCGCACTGAAAATTCCTAACAGAGAGCACATCTGTCTTTCCAATGAAAGCCTTGGTAAGCTAATCTAAGGTCATAGCCTTCTGCGTGCTCAGCAACCGCGCACTTGCTCGAGTTTCTGCATTATCCCTCACAATTGTTAAAATTTAAGGTGAGTCATGCACCAAAAAAATCACAAAGTACACATCTTTTCAGTCAGGCAAGTTGAATCAGACAATTCCTCAGATTCAACTTGCAAACAACGCCTAGGCCACCAGAAGCATCATCATCCTCTTATTTAACTGCTCTAGCGGTGGTAACCCCCACTTATCCACTCACCAAAACAGTACATTAAAATCCTGTCTGTTATGGTGTTTCTCTCTTTTTCTTCCACTGTGGTTTGAAACTTTGATGCACATTGGGCATTGACATTAATGAGTACCATAAAGTCTGGATTCCAGTTGTGAATATGAAAATCCTGGTATTCAGTCTTATGGTACGCACATGTTTTCATATAATGCAATTGACTTATAGGGTGCTAATAATATGTTGTGTTTTATGCCTTTGTTGTCTTACTGTTTTTGTGTGCTTTTGTCTCCATTTCTCTGGGCACTTATTCGCATTGGTGGCCAATTGGTTGTTTTTCAAAATATGTTTAGTTTGTAATGTATGACATGCTGGTACATACATATATATTTGATAAGCTGTTGCAATACAGTCTATCTTATTGTATGATGAATATTAGAAAAAGTCTTTAGCCTAAGAAATGCCTTACTTCCTCTCGATGTTCTATGTACCAATTTTGCATGTGTATCATGTTTTGTTGCCTTTCAATTGTGTTTCAATCAATGAGAATAAGTAAACAACCTCTCATTTAGAGAAGCATCAGAAACTCAAAGATAGTCGAGAAAGGAATTCAGAATCCCTCATCGCCTGGTCTCACAGCTACTTTAGAAACACACACCAATATAAACACACAATAGTCTATGTTGCAACTCATCTCCTACGTCCTTCAAAATAATTTAATTAAACTCCTGGGAATAGGCAAACTCCTCATTTTCCCATACTGCTACAATAGTCTTTAGACATTAGACCTTAAAAAGTTACATCATTTGCATTCTTTGGTCCAGAATTCTCTTAACATGACTCATTCTTTCTGTTGGTGCCTATCCTCCGATGTGAACCTATCAGTTATCTAATACAAAATAAGTGCACATTCATTGGCTAACAGAAGGCTTCTGGAAAATTGCAACATCTGCAGAAAAGATCTCGAACAAACAACATGACAGAGGCCTTTGAATGTTAATGCATTATTTTCCGTTATCATGATATCAACAGTTAGGATAACTTAAGCTAGCACTTATTTCCTTCACTTGCAGGCTTATATCGTTAAGTATGATTGCCTACTACAAATCTTCATGTTTAGTATATATGCTATTTGATCAATGGTTTTGCACGCTATTAATAAAATGCATTTTTTGATAGCGAATAAAACTTGTTCTTGCAGTTTCCCTCTCTGATGGTAGAAAAAGCATCACAATTTCTTTTTCACAATGGATCTTTAGATTGCACTCTCATTTTCTGCTGAGTTTTTCTTTTTAGTTTTTCATGGTTGCAATTCCCTTCAACTTCTTATATTTTCTGTTCTTTCTCTCTTCCATTTTTATTTCGCTCTGATTTGCCTTTCTCTCTCTTTATTCTTTTTCCTTTTTATATAGCATCTAAATCCCTTATACAAAGCATACAAGCATATTAAACAAATGCTAATGATTAGTACAGGTATTAATATGACTCTAAAAAAGTGTTCTTCCTACTGTTGCAAACCAATTGCCAATGACAGAAGCTCCTTTGCCTAAACTCCTTAATACACTCATAGTTTCTAAAGGTTCAAATTCAGGTTTCAATTCAGAAACGTTCTTCGCAAATTCTTCTATCTTTATACTTTTGTCCGGAATGTAGGAACAGCAATGTTGAGCCTTCAACATTTTACAGACTCCGCCTTTCTCTGCTAACAAAATATCAAAAGCTAATTGATCTTGCAAAACCATTGATCTAGTAGCCATGAATTCTGTGTTAACAGTCAATAAAGCACCAAATATACTAGAAGTCCGTTCATCTACCACTGTTGATAACTTTCTAATTTTCTCATCATTCAAAACTACTCCTACTGTTGGTAATATTGCTCCAAAGATCTCTCCCACTAATTGCATCCCATCATTTGGACTATGCGGATATCTATTGGGTGGTGTCATGGTTAAAGCATCTATGCTATTTGCATGATACATTTTAGGAAACAATAAAGCTAAAAGGTAAACACCCTCCCAATCAGCAGATAAATGAAAATAGACACCCTGTCACACATAAAATAAACTCCAGGAATAACTGCTTCTTCCCCTGTTAAAATTCGAACAGGTCCTCCCAAAACGTTGAATGCTTGTTCTCAATTGCTTATCCCAATGTGTCTCTTTCTAAACTGGTTTGTCCTTTTGTAAACACTTATAATGTCCCTTTTTTATCTATCTAATTTTAATTTAGGGCATCCCATTTTCTCTTTGTATTCCTCTTCCTCTTTCTTTTGAACATTCTTTAAAACATTTCCCCCTGTATATGTCTTACGAAAAATGTGAGCTCTTTTCCCCTCTGTTAAAATTAATTTCTATTCTAATGGCCCTATTAAACAGGTAAGATTCTTATCATATGCATTAACAGTGTTTATAACTGTGGGAGATCTTAAAAATATCAGGCAATTTCCATGTCTTTTGCTTGTGGATGAGGAGTGATTCTCCTCTGAAGGGTAACTTTAGAAAGGATCATGTCACAATTGGAATAATAATATTCAAAATATTCCTGTCTATAAAATAAACTAAGTAAAATGCTACATGTAATTGTAAATGAAAGTAGGATGTGATGGTAGATCCCATCATCAGCAGCTGAAGAAGGTAAATGTGTGCTGACTTAACAATCCTTGGGGCATATCTACAAGGGCAGGCGATACAATTATCGCCGCTTTAGCGTCCGTTTTCGGACGAAAAGCGGCGATAATTTTAACGCCTTATTAGCAAGGACACGCTAACGCGTGAATCCATGCTTTTCGCCCTTTCTCTTATCGCCCAGCTTTGCATCTCTAATGAGATGCAAAGTGGGCGTTACTGGCGTACCCCAGATGGGCTACGTTGTAAATATCGCCGATGTGCACATCGCGATATTTACAAGGCAGCCCACAGGATGATAGCAGACGTTAGATTTTGGCAAAAACGGCCGTTTTCGCCAAATTCTAACGTCTGCTATTATCCCGACTTAGCCATCCCTAACATAGGGGGTGGATTGTGCTGATACGACCACAGGGTCGTATCAGCAGAAGTATCGCCGTTTGCAGGGAACATCGCTGGAAAACCAGCGATGTTCCCTGCAAAACGGCGATAACCTCGCTATCTCTGGAATTTTTATCGCCCTGGAGAAGCGTGTTGTTAATAACGCGCTACCAGGGCGATAATTTCCGGAGATAGCCAGCGATAAGTAATCTATCGCTAAGCACGGCCAGCGATAATTATCGCTGGCCGTTGATAATATGCCCCCTTAGTGTCTAAAACTGGAGTAGATTCCTGAACTAATCTAGAATAAACAGCTGAGAAATCTTATTTTGAGAAATCGATAAATAAAGCTTTCAGTTTCATCTCATCTACTATATAAGCAGGCGTTGTAGGTGCAGATGTAGATCTAAGTGTCTTTTATTTCTAGTGTAAATCACATTCCAACGAAAGCACTATAAATGCTAGCACAACTATTAGTGCAACAATAATCACTATTCTACAATTAGGGCCTGATTTCGATCTTTGCGAACAGCTTACTCCGTCACAAAGGTGAAAGATGTCCAATCTGCCAAAATATAAATCCCATAGGATATATTGGGATTTGTATTTCAGCGGACAGGATATCTGTCACCGTTGTGAAGCAGTAACCCGTCCACCAAGATCTAAATCAGGCCCTTAGTCTTGGTAAGGATACACATGTTTGTCTATAGTCAGACCTTTAGTAGAATATATCAGCAGGCAGATTCAATATTCTGCTTTGACTTCTAGTTGTGCAAATGAGAAAAAATGTGATGATTAACTTGCAGTAATCTCATATATCTAATATACAAAAATCAGCATGAGATATCCCAAGCCCTAATCCAGCTTCTAAATCTGTTATTCCTACTCTTCTACTGGAACCTTGGCCCAAGGGAAATCTTGTTAATTCTTTTTATCTGCCTTTGTTAATTGTCTGTTGTCAAGTTTATTTATTTCAGTTTTAGTATTTTTGTTTTAAACAGAGTTCATCATTTGTCATATCAATTCTTTCAGTTTTGGAATCCTCTAAGTAGTGCTTTCTTGATTGTAATTTTTTTTTCTGAAATCTTATTTATTCAATGCTGTTTAAGTGTGGCATAATATGGAGGTTCAAATGTCTCTGATCTCACTTGATTAGGGTTTTGACCCAATGCATTTGGCACATATTCTGAGTAATAAGTCCATTCAGGTGCAGGATACCTGCAACAAGGTACTCTTGCACTCTTGGATCTCCTTGGTGTCTGTTGATCTTCTTCTGTTTGTCTTAAACCACTAGATTCTGTTTCTTTGATGATGGTTTGTGTTATAAATTGAAACTGACACACTTGATCTCACTTGCCTCCTACCATTTGGCCATTCCGATCTCCATAGGGGTCTTTCTATTCTTACACTTGTTCCTTCGCCTGGATCATTTGATTGCTCTGGTGATGCTTAAACATTTCCTTTATCCTTACCTCTCAATTCTCCTTCTTCAGTGGGTGTCTCCACACCACTTTGCGAGGTGTTCAGGAACTTGTACTGGTGAAAGATGTTGCTGTACTTCACCACCCTCTGGTCCTTCTGGACATCCGGAAACAGGTGCTCTCAGATTTGGCTGCAAGAACACTATTTCTTCATACGAACACTTCACTCTCTGGGTGTGCAAGGCATGCACCCAAATAGGTATCCCAGCACATTTAGCAACAGTGTTGGTAATCAAGATAACCTGGCAGGGGAATTTCCACAGCAAATCCCAGGCATCTGCGTTAAGGTCCTGACACTGCTCCTGATGTGGATTGGAAGTGGCAGCTCCTAACTGGTGAGAAACAGAACCCACCACATCAGCTAATACTTCGCAGTAATCTAGTATCATGTCATCTGTGATTTGCATTTGCAGGCACATCAGGTAGTCTCATAGTACAACCCATGAAGATTTTGTGTGGTGATAGTCCAGTTCTGCTGTCACGGATGCTTCAAAGATTCATCAAAACCAGTTGTAAAGCATCTGGCCATTTCAGAGATGTAGATGAACAGACTTTAGCCAATCAAGATTTCAGTGTGCTATTCAACTGCCCAACTATCCCCAAAGCCTCTCGACAATAGCTACAGTGCAATCTCTGTTCCACTTGAAGAGCCGCACACAGCATTCCAAGGACCTCATTATTAAAATGGGTCCCTCGGTTGACTACAGAGAAACCGGAAATATGAACTGTGCAATGAGTTTGCATAACAGCAGTTTAGCTACAGTAAGGCTGTATCTCTATGTTTAGTAGGCTTACACCCATCGGGAGAAAATGCACACTATAACCCTGACGTATCTCAGCCTGTTACAAACAGGCATTTCGGTAAAATCCAACTGCATCCTTTTAAAGGGTCCTCCTGATCTTCCAATGCGACTAAGTGTTACAGGGGTTCTCCTCCCTACATGCATTTTCTGACATGTAACACATTTATGATCTTGCTCTTCCACTAAAACTCTGAATTGGGGATTAAACCAATTCTGCCTAAACAATCTAACCATTGCGTCTCTTCCATTATATGCAGGACCATGGAAATGTTGTGTCATGAGAAATAATAGGCTATCTGGAAATACTGGTCTTCCATCAGCTAAAATCCAAATGTCGTTAGCACTTTTAACACAACCTGCTCTGATCCACCCTTGCTGTTCTGCTTCTGAAACTTCTTCCTGCAATCTTTTTTTTTCCTCCCAAGTATCAGCTACTGACAGCATACATCGAAAAGGTAGTGTCCTCATCAGATTAGTTTGTATATTCTCCATTAAATGTGCATGCCACATGTACACAATATAGCACAACTTCATTTGCATATCGATTGCCATCAGTGACATAATCATTGCCACATTTAACTACAGAAATCTCTTGGGACAACTGCAAAGCCTCAAACAAGTACATTATATATTGCCCATTCCTGATAGGGAGCCAGATGGTGTAATAAATTCCCTCTGTGAACATAACTGCCCCAAATCATGAAGCCATACTGACTATTTATAAATATAGTCACTCTCAATTGAACTGAAAGATTGCATGCTCTTGTAAGCGCAATTAATTCTGCCACTTGTTCCAAGGTAGCACCTCGAATCCAGGAGGCTTCAACCACTACCTGAATTGTGCAAACAGCATGAGCTGTTCTCAAAGTTCCTTCATTGTCACGTAAACATGAGCCATCCACAAAAATTACATAGTCAGGCTCATCAAGAGGTTCATCCTTAATGTCTGGTGTTGGCTTGGTACATAACTAGGTAACATCCAGGCAGTCATGTTTAATTTCATCTCCATTAATTTCATTTTCAGGCAATGGTAACAATGTAACTGGATTGAGTGTTTTACACCTCTTCAGAATAACATTAGCAGTAGCAAGAATTTGTTGTTCATATTCTGTTAGCCTACTGTTTGCCAAGTACTGTATTGTGGTATGTATGAGCAATATTTCCACAGAGTGAGGGACCATCACTGTAAGAGGGTGTCCCATCACTATGCTCTTACATCTTTCAATACTGAAACCAACTGCCGCCACCGCTTTAAGGCAGCCAGGCAGTCATGCAACAACAGGGTCAAGAGTGGTTGTAAAATATGCCACAAGTATTTGTGAGTTTCCATGCAACTGACTAAGCACTGAGAGTGTGCAGCCCTCCCTCTCACTGCAAAACAATGTGAACTTTTTACTGTAATTAGGCGTTCCTAGTACAAGGGCATGACAGAGGCTTTCTCTCAGCTCTAGGATTGCTTTTAAGCAATTGTTGCCCCATGGAAGGGAATCAGGCATGTCCTTGGGCGTCAGCCTCAGTAAAGGCTTGGCCACTAAGGAAAAGTTAGGTATCCACTGTCCAGAGTAAGCCTGGGCGGAGCTTCACTCTGTGGAATTCTATGAAGTTACCAAAAAACTCCGCTAAATTCCGCAAAGTTCCGTGTGCCAACGGAGTATTGCTCGGCCACCCCAATTATGAATCATAACTTCATAAGTACCATCATATGGAGATGAAACGGTTCTGCTACTATTAAAAACTATTGTTGGCCGCATGAGGGCACCGTCAGCCTGAGAATAACATTTCGGACAGGCTTCACACTTCAGTATCAATGTTGTGGGGATGGAGTTTCCGACTCTCAGCTTGCCCCCAAACCTTTCCCCTCAAGTACAACCATATTTGTTGGTATCTTTATACAAATAGGACTTTCAGAAAATACACAAGGAGGGCACCTTTGATACACTGCTGCTCAGCCTCTGACCCTGTAGCCTGTCCCGAACGTTACATGGTGGAGGGATGGGTCCCTTCAACATGCGATGGCCAGCATTTGTACATATGACTTGAGGGGGTTTGCATTCAAAAGTTTGATGACACTGTAATTTGTTTCACTTTGCCTCACCCGACCCCCCATGCAAAGCTTTACTCAATCCATTCTAAGCACAACATTTCGCCTCAAATAAATCTGCTGTGCTGACAGAATGCTTCCAATATATTATAAAGTGGACCAGCTTACCTGTGACAGAGCAGCGTCCTCGTTGCCTATTTGCTTAGCTTCTGCTCCCAGTTCTGGAGGCACGCTCAAACTCCTGCAGGGCCGGCTCTTCACCAGTTGAGTGACCTGCACAGCAAATTCCTGCTCCAGGACAGCCATCTGGTTTCCCAAACACTAGGCCTGGAGTTGGAAGGCACTGTCCTCCAACTGCTTTCAGTCGGCTTGCAAGTTGCGGCCTGGATCTCGCTGTCCATGAATGTACACATGACGTCACCAGGAGCGTCACCAGTGTGTTTAAAAAACAAGCACAATGTCTTGTAAAAGCATCCCAATAGACAAGGAAATCCCAAAAAAGAAAGATGGCAGCAGCCAGCAGAGTGATTTAGGTGATGGCAAGTGCGTCAGCCATGTAAACTCTGCTTCGCCGGTGGTAGGCGGAGTTGTTGTTGAACTCCGCCTTTCAAGCGGAGTGCGGAGTGGGCCAAACTTTGCAAACTCCGCCGGCGGAGTGGAGTTTGATGCCCACACTTAGTCCACAGTAGCCAATCATTCCCAGGAACATTCTGACTTCCCTCTGATACCACAAGCAGGTCATCAGTGTATTGCACAAGAACTGTATTGCAAGGCATCTGAGGAGTCTCAAGATTTTTTTTCAGGATCATTTTAAAAATTGAAGGACTCTCAGTATACCCCGTATAAGTCAGCACCATACCCAAACTCTATCTCTGAATACAAATGAGAACAATAATTGACTGTCCTTGTGTAATGGAATAGAGAAAAAGGGCTGACAGAGATGCACAATGGTAAACCATTCTGCAGTGCAGGACATTTGAAATAGTAGTGATGCTGGATTCAGTACCACAGGAAAAACATGGGAAAACTATGTTGTTAATTTTTCAAAGATCCTGTGCAATTCTATAATTCCCACTGGGCTCCTGTAGACCCATAATAGGGGAAATTGCAAGGACTTCGGATAAATTATTTTATAATCCCATGCCTTACCATATTTTCAGTTGTTGGCGTTATTCCAGCCAATGTCTCAGGTGTTAGATTATACGGTGGTGTTCTTGGGAAAACCTTTGATTATCTCAATGTCTTTCCCTAAAAAATCCCATACTTCAGATTTTGCCATATCTTCTAAATCAGGAGGTAGATCTTCTACCATTCTCACAGGATACAATCCTACAGCTGTTCCTTATCGGGCCATTTTAAATTCAACATCTTCATCATGCGTTTGAAATGCAACACCATCTAGTGTGCAGTCATTAGTACAATTTAACATGCTCAAAAGATCCCTTCCTAACAGATTTACAGGACTTGAGTCGCATACCACAAATTGATGATCTTTCTCAAATGAACCTATTTTCACAGGCACTTTCTTGGAAAATGGATTAGTTATTTGTTTATTTGTGGTATCTACAACTCTGGTCTTCTTTCCAGTGAGAGGAAGGTCTGGAACTTCCACTGTTCTAACAGTGGAACGAGTAGCTTCTTAGTCGATGAGAAATGTTACTTGGTGTCCATTAACCTCTCTTTCTATAAATAGTCCACTTTGGTCTACTTCTAAGAATGCGCCAAGTATGCAATCTTCCTTCAGCCCAAGCACCATCATTGGGAATTGTCAGAATCAAAACTCTCATTCTCCAACATGGGGAACTATTGAAATGGCTTCTGATTTTGGAATGAATGTGAATTTACTATTGGTACTTGATTCACATTGAATCTGGGATTACCCATATTCTGTGGGGCCATGGGAGCTTGTGGAACCTGTATCATTGTAACTTGTGACTATGTTGGCATCTGCATTTGTTGGACTGGAACCTGAACTGGAACATTTTGCATTTGTTGGATTGCCCATCATCCCCCACTCAATTTAAATTCTGTCTACACTCTCTCTTCCAATGTCTGCGCCTTTTGAAATAGTGACAAGGAGTTAATTTCTTCAGTTTTGCAATGTATGCTCCAGGATTTGGATCAACCGGAACACCTCAACCTATACCCTGTAGAATATCAACTCCACCTTGTGCAATTTGACCTCCAACCTGAAAACTAACACCTTGCATTCCACTAACATTTCCTCCATGCAATTGAATCTGAAATCCCAGGAATGTGCCAGGATAAACTTCTCTAAGTCTCTTCTGCATCATTTTTTGCACATCACTGTAATATTTTGCATAACTTAGGATCTCATCTAAAGGATTTGTCTGTCAAAAAATCACATTCTGTTGTATGTGCACACTGATCTCTGGTCAAAATCCAAGAATGAACTGTGACACAAAACTCCCCATATCTCCCTTTTTGGGATTGTCTTGTCTGTTATGCTGTCTGAACACCTTCCGCAATCGTTCATTGTAAGCATGCACTGATTTCTAAGCTTCTTGGGTAGTTCTATTGATCTTTAGCCAATCGATGTCCCTCACTGGAACTTTTCTGTTCAAAAAGGTCATACCTTGTTATTATCACAGGTGAAGGTGCACGAGTACGCACATCTTTTGGAGGCTCAGTACGTGGCCATTGCATAGATATCTTACATTCAGCCCATAGATCTCTCGGTACCACAATATCAAAGAAAATATTCAAGTCTGTCCACAAAACCCTGACATTTTCACAAATCTGTCAACTTGTGTATGCCACTGAGTGAAATTCTCTCTTAGCTTTGGAAAGTTGTTTGTAAATGTTGCAAGGTCACCTCTACTCCACGGTACATGAACATACCCTCCACCTAGTATCTCCTTTGTAGGGAAGGCTAAAGCTTAATTTTCATCTGGGTGAACTGGTGGTGGCTTAACATTTGTTTCTGTAGCATCTGATTGTTTCTTTTTCTTTCCCCGTTTCTTTGCCCACTTGCTCTCTAATCTGTCAAAATTGCTCCATATGCAAATGTACTTTACCAATTATCCAATGTGTAATCTCAACCCTGAGGATCTTACTGTCACACTAGCTTCATCATCCAACTGTGCCCTGAAACCTTTCTGTAAAGGGGCACTCTTAGAGATATCCACCTCAAATTTTCCTGCCAATCAGTTAATTTGTCACAGGTGGCAGCTGCACATCTTCTGATTTCTTTACTCAAATATATCAATTCATTTTCCTGGTATTGATTCAAATGTGAAATGCCTAGGAATCCTCTATTAAATTCTCCTACTTCTACCTTCAATTTTGGTACATTCAAGGGGCCTTACCCTTTTCTGGCTAGTAGATGGTCTCTTTGTTTCTCCCATCCTTTTATTTTTTGGACTTTCTTCAAACCATGGGGGAAAAATTCCCTTGTCAAATGGTCCTGTCTCTCTCTGTGCAATTCGTGTTGTAAAGATAATCCTTCTCCCTTCTCTTAATCATCGAACATTTTATGATAGTGTCCAAGCAACAATCTATGAATTCTGCAATGTCGGGATGAACCCTATTGCAGCTACTTCTCCTACCACACCTAAAATAGTAGGATTCTGTATAATATTTATTGGTGCAGTCGCTGCAGGAATCCCAAAGGGTGTGCTGATAGGACCTGTGTCATGGGTGCAGGAACAGTCACAACAGAAGCTATTATAGTAGGGGCTTCTTCAACAGGCACAGTTGAAATTGAGAGTGCTAAAGGCAGTCTTTCAATCTGAATTATATTCAGATCAACAGGGACTTTAGCCACTGTAGTGCTAGCAGTTGTAACACGCTCTGTGTTTGTTGAGGGGGCCACATATGGAGGTGGATGTGAGGACAAAAAAGCATCTAAAATATTTGCCCCTGAATCGTTATCAGTGTCACTTTTTCTTGCAGCTTCCTCATCATCATTCTCCTGTTTCTGATTCTTTTTAGTCTTTTCTGTTACTATTGCTGGGTACATTCTAGCTCTCTTCACTATGCATTTCCTCCATCTCTGCTGCCCTTAATTGCATTGAGCATCTGCATAATTTCGCATTGCTCTCTTTGCTCTATTCCGGTACTTTTCTCTTTCTTTGGCATGAGCTGCTCACTCCCAAGCATTTAATGCTTTATATTGTGTAGGTCGTAGGAGGTGTCTTCATTTCATATACTTTTTCTCACACGTTTTCAATAATCTTTAAATCAAAAGTACCATATTGTGGAAATTTGAAAGGTCCTTCATTTTCAGTGATCTTGCACCATTGACGAAGCTACAACATGTATGAAGCCCTACATTTGTTGCCATATAATGAACTAGCGTTCCTTCCGGGATGAGCCTCTTCACCTTCCTGAACTTATACTCGTACATCACCTTTCATCTAATCTCTAAGAGCCTTAAAACATTTACTGGCACATGCATCAAGCTATTTTGCGATCGCAAACCTTGCGAATCGCAAAAAAAGACCGTTTGTGATTGCAAAATAGGCCTTCGCAATGCACCAACACCAAATAGCAAAATTGCATGAAATTCCCAAAATTAAGGAATCGCAAACTTGCGAGTCCTGAAATAGCGAATCCTTAATTGCGATTCGCAAATAAAGATTCGCAAAGCTATGCACAAAAAATCGCAAATAGCGATTCCCATAAAAATCGCAATTTTGCAATCGATATTTACCGAATTTGACAGGCAGGTGGTAAACAGGTGAAAACAATCTCAGCAGGTGCAGCACATCAGCTAAGTATTGAAACAGGCCCAGGAGGAGTCAGAATGTTTAACTATGGCAGTGCTCTACGTCATGGCGAGGAGGATGAGGCTACGAGCAGCAGCACAGAGAAGAAGGAGATTACAGGAGCGCATTTTTAGAGTGCGCATCACATTGTTGGGGCAAACTGAAGAGGAGATCTATGACAAGTACAGGCTAAATGCTGCCATGATCCTTGATCTTATTTCAGAATTGGATCCCCTACTGCAGCGCCAGACTCACAGGACACATGCCATTCCCACTCATGTGCAGGTCCTATGTTCCCTGTACCTACTAGCATCAGGCAGCTTCCAGGGTGTTGTAGCTGTAGCTGGAGGGGTGTCACAAAGTTCCCTGTCACGTTTCTTTAATGCATTCCTTCAGGCCATGTTGACAAGGATACACCACCACATTAGCTTCCCTACAACACCACAAGATTTGCTTAAGACTAAACTAGACTTATATCAGGTAGCCCGGTTCCCCCATGTAATAGGTTGCATAGATGGGACTCATGTTGCCATTTGTCCACCATCAGTGAATGAGTACATCTTTAGGAACCGCAAATCCTATCATTCACTGAACATCCAAGTAGTCTGCAATGCAAAAAATATCATCGCTGACATTGTGGCACAATTCCCTGGCAGCACACATGACTCGTACATATTTAGACACAGTGGCATACACACTCGTCTCCTTGGGGGTGAATTTGGAGAAGGACATCTGCTTGGTAAACATATGTTACATTTTCTCTGACACTATGGCCTACTGAAATGCATATCTGTTACTAACCGTTTGCTTACTACTTGTAGGTGACAGCGCATACACCATGCGCAACTACATCCTGACACCATACCTCAACCCAACTACCCCAAGTGAGCAGCGATATAATGCAGCGCACATTGCAACACGAAATGTCATAGAGCGCACCTTTGGGCAGCTGAAAAGTAGGTTTTGCTGCCTCCACAAGACTGGCGGGCGTTGCAGTACCGACTAGTCACTTGCTGCAGAATTGTGGCCACATGTGCCATGTTGCACAACATCGCTACTAGGAGAGGCATACCCCTGGAACTGTCAGACATCGAGCCTGAGGAGGACAACCAGCCAGGGCAACCACTACGAGCAGCAGCTGGGGCAAGCTTAGCAGAAGGGAGAAGGAGACGTGCAGAAATGACACAACATTTTTTTTTAGGTGAGTAATGATGAGACACGACACAGCATGTTTGAACTGTACAGCATGTATTTTCATGTAGCAATGTGGTTGTGTTAATGCACACATACCAGGTGCTAAATAGCACAGTGAGTGTAAACAACATAAAACAACAACACATCAACATCAGACTTGTATGTCAGTCACTACTATAGCATTGTCAATGGTTACATCACCATATTGGAGTTAGTCTGCCAAGGCCTAACTATTTTCTACGACCACGCGCTCCCAAACGCCTTTCGGAGGCCTCATTCACGTCCCTCATGGAGGCTTCGGAAGGTGTGGTACTCCTAGTGGTGCGCCTCCTGCATGTTGTCACTGGCACCAACAGGCTACTGAGGATGGACCCCTCCTCACTCCCCCTCCCCTGTTGCATTGCTGCCCCCAGCAGTAGCAGTCTGTATTTGCTCTACAGCATTTGTGACCTGGACCAGTGCCCTGGCCACATCCCCACAACAATGGCTCATTTCGGCGCACTAATAATTGGTGATGCCTTTTTCTTTGGGACACCTGGTCCTCCTGCATCACCCTGCATAGCTCCTGCATGGCCTCATTGGACTGCCTATTACCTTCCACCACTGCTGTAGTCAGCTCTTTGACACAGTCTCTCATTACTGCCATGTTGTTTGCCATTTTGCTAAGTTGTGCCTGCATCAATCTCATGTTTTTTGCCTGCAGGCGCTGCACCCTCAACATTTGGCTCTCCAGCCCACCCTAGAGATTTGGACTGTCGTCCTCTTGTGATGTCATCCCTACCCTTGACCTGCGCCTCTTGGTCTGGTTAGTGCTGCGCCGGACCTGTGACTGGGGTCTTGCCGTGGCTGTACCTCCAGGCTGGGATGTCTGGGGATCATGATTGCTCTCTTCCTCAAGTTCCATGGCCAGAAGTGGTGGGACTGGGGACCTGCGTCTAGTGAGTGCAGGGTCTGTGGTTTGTGGGGCCACAGGTGTTTCCACATCTGCCTCAGCCGGAGTCTCCTGTGTGTCTCCGCCTGCACTTTCCTCCAACTCCTCTGCTGCTGCATCTGTGATGTTAAACAGTGCAATTTTTAGTAATTCTTACATGAATGTAGTGTCACATTCATCATTTTTTGTTTTATTAAATGACTATCTGACACACAGTGTTCACGTGTTTTACTCACTAGTTGTAATTGCCTACCAACTTGCCTTCCCTGCCTGCTACTCCCATAATGCATTTGGGTGTTGCAAGTAAAATGTGGACTGGAGTTTGATTCTGAACACTAGAGCTGAACTGACGTGATGTTTCACAATTTATATTCTGCTTTAAATGGACATTTGCATGCATCTTACCTTGTGAAGATCTGGCCGCTGCTGAGGTGTCCAACTGCGTCACTCCGACTACAGCTTCAGGCTGGAGTGTGTACTCGACTAGGTCCTCCAGGGGTGTGTTCCCAGACAGTGTTGCAGGTTCCCCGCCAGTCTTCTTTGCCTCCTTGAGCCTATCCGCAATCCTCTCCTTGGCACGGCTGCGCAGGTCATACCACCTTTTTTTAAGTTCTTCGGTTTTGCGGTGGGTGACCCCCACTGCGTTAACTTTGGATTGTATCCTGAGCCAGATTTTTCTCTTCTCTGACTCAGGGACCTGGAGCGATAGTTTGCCAAACACCTTATCATGGCTCCTCACAACCTCCTGAATGAGGATTTCTATTTCCTTCTCACTAAATTTGATTTTTCTTTTTCTTGTAGCTGCTTTCTTCCCTGGTGCTCCTGATTCCATCTTTTTGCCACAGAACAGTATTTGCAAGGCACAAATATGTAACTCCAGCTGTGCTCCTGCACTCTGCCTCCTCCTCTGACTCTCTCAGTGCACTGAAATCAGCATGGAATGCATCACTTCCTGATTGTGATGTCATCAACATGCACCAAAAGCGACGCGCAATTTGCGATATCGCTATTAGCGAATTCGCTATTTGCGATTTCGCTAATTGCGATATCGCAGATAGCAATTTCTTTAATAGCGATTTGGTACAATGTAATCGCTATTTGCGATTGCGAATTTTACCGATTCGCAATTTTTTTGTGAAAATTTTCATGCAATGGATTTTGCAATTCCTTATTACCGATTCCTTAAAATTTGCTATTAAGGATTCGCTAAATCCAACTTTGATGCATGTGCACCCAAATGTTTGCAAATTTTGAGCAATAAATGAACATAATTAATTTTAGAAAATGTCAATGTTTTTGTTCAGTTTACAATTCCTTATTCATCAATATTTTCCTCCAATCTTGTCACCACTTTCTTTCACAAGCCTATCGCAGCTTAGTACTTGATAACTCATCAACCAATCTCAACGCAGCACTTCACAGCAACTGACATATCACACTCTGATATAATTCTTCACTCCTTGCAGCGGTTCACCCTCCTTTACAATTCTCTCAGACACAAATTTCTACAAATCTAAGCAAGCACAATAAACAAACAACTTTTGTCTGCTCGGCTAAAGAATTCAAGTAGTTCAATCAAATAAGAAACATTCAGAAATAAGGTTTTAGCATCCTCTGACTTTCCTACACACACATACTCACAAAGGAAATTTTGACCAGACGGAAAATTCACTGACTGATTTGCGCAATAGAGTCCACAATCACAACTCATTTATTATAGTCCCTATCTCAATTGTGCATCTTATCCCGGGATCTTGGACTACTCTGAGTCAAATAACAACTTCAACTGCCCCACATTTAAGCATAAACACAACTATTCTATCCGCTTTACCAAAACATATAACTTCAAGACAATGACAAACTCTCAATTAGACAATTGCTACACATAGCCCTATTGACACTCACACCTCTACTACTGCAACCACCTTTGAAACTGCAAACTCCTTCAGTCTTCAAGCTCGAGCTTTGGACATAAGGAGCATGAGCAATTCTGAACTTGGGCAAATTATTTCAGCTCCTTTTCTCCTGTGACATAAGCCACCCTCTCGCTACCACTTGAGGGACCGGGGTTTTCTACACCTTAATATTTGGGCGTAATCATTAAACAACTCCTGCCACTGGTCGTATGGACATTTTATTTTTGACAAGGAGAAGTAAGTAGCCATTATCTACAATAGTCCAATAACATGTTAAATTGGAAATGACTTTAGTACA
Organism: Calotriton arnoldi; assembly: GCA_963921515.1. Classification (NCBI taxonomy): domain Eukaryota; kingdom Metazoa; phylum Chordata; class Amphibia; order Caudata; family Salamandridae; genus Calotriton; species Calotriton arnoldi. The sequence goes on from CAWUFW010008301.1 coordinate 898,938, forward strand.
GTCAATAAAGATAATTTTGAAAGAGTTAAAGAATTTTCTTTTTCAATGTCTCAGGCTTTTCAATTTTATTCAGTAAGAATTAGGGGCCGATTCCGATTCGGGCCGAAAATCTCTCCGACCGAGCCGGACCCGGAGAGATTTCCGACCGAATCGGACCTGTGCAGCCCGACCGAACGAGTACGATGCGCACGTATGCCATCGGACTCGAGTCGGTCGGACTCCCATTGAAGTCAATGGGAGCCGGTCGTACAACGCGTACGCGGGCTCCCATTGACTCAATGGGTGCGAGGCGGACAAGGGCACCCCCTACAGCGTGTACGCGGCGAAGCGACTCGCGCCGTACACGCACAGGTAGGGGGGCCCATGGGTCCCCCCTGTGTGCGACTCGCGCGGCTATGCGTTCAGGGGGGTCCGACACGGACCCCCAAAGTACGGCTCCGACTGCTCTTTCGAGCCGGAGTGCGCGGCTCGGTCAGACTGCTCGCGGCGCGCATCGTACTTACCCGGCTGGGGAACGTCTCCATTGCGCGGTGCGAGTCGGTCGGTGCGGTTAGACCCGGGAACGAGTCGGTCGGAGCGGTCGGGACGCCCGGACAAGTCGGTCGGCGATTTCGCATCGTACTCGCACGCCCGGACGCGCGTACGAATCGGTCGGGAAATAGGGCTCCGAATCGGATCCGGTTAAGCCGAATCCGATTCGGAGCCCTACCGGCCGAGATCGGAATCGGCCCCTTAGTCTTTAAGCATCAGCATTAGAAATTAATATAGTCCAATACTTACTGTTTCAAAATAAGGTAAATCATACATTAGTCAAAACAATAGTAATTATTGTTATAATGCAGCAAGTGTGTTCCATAAAGGAAGTTCTCTCATCTAAATATTTAAACGGTGAGAATAAGGTGTCAGTTCAGATACTCAGTAAAGTGTACTGAGGAAAGAAAATAATGCATAAGCTTAAAGCATTTGCATAATAACCTGGAAAGTGTTCTCAGCTCCAAATAGCAGACAACCAATGAGAATAAGTACAACAACCTTTTATTTAGAGAAGTATCAGAAACTCATAGGGAGTCGGGTAAGGAATTCAGAATCTGTGATCATCTGCTTTGGCTGCCACTCTAGGAATATGCACTAATATAAACACACAATATCTATATTGCAACATTATTTTCTTTCATCTCTTATGTCGTACAATAGAACTTCAGTAAACTTCTGGGAATAGGCAAGCTCCCCATTTTCTCATACGGGCACAATAGTCTTTAGACAAAAGTTATATCGTTCACATTCTGTTGTCTAGACTGTTCTTCTCATGATTCATTCGTCCCATTGCCTCCTCTCCTCCCGGTGAGAACCTGATTATCTTTTGTCTAATAAAAAACAAGTGCCTATTTATTAACTCACAGAAGGCTTCTGGAAAATTACAACATCTGCTGAAAAGGGAGAATTTTTTTTTGTGCAAACAATGATTCAACATGAAAGCAGGCCTTTGAACGTTAATGCATTGCTTTCAGTTAACATAGTTAACTTAATCCAGCACTTATTTACTTCACTTGCAGGTTTGTATCGTTAAGTAAGATTGCTGAATTCAAATCTTTGTGTTTAGTATATGTGCTATTTAATTGATGGTTTTGAACATTATTATTAAAAATAATTTTTGTTAGCGGATAAAGTTCACTCTTGTACCTCTTTGCTCTGGTTGGTGATCTGGCATACATTACAATTACCACATGGGTATGTCCTATAGGGCCCTGTTGGTTTGGTCTCTTGCTTCACAGTGTGAGTATTCACCAGGCAATCCTTTCAGTTGTTTCTTCTTTGGAAAACGAAACAGGGTTTTCGGATCATGCCCATCACTGATTCAATTCTGAAAGAGCAAATATACACATATAATTTTCATTGTGGAAAAATCTTTAACTTTGTTTTCTTATCCTGGAAAAATTAAATGTTTCTACCTGTAGAGAAGCCACTTAATCTGGAAGCAAGTTTACTCTTGCTCTTGACAAAGTCACTCCGTAAATTGTCATTTCTTAAAAACAAGCCCTCTCACAAAGGGAGTATTTAGCACAAAATATAATTATCCTAAGAAAAACCTAAGAAAGTGTTAGACCTGTCAGCTTTAGTGTGGTCTTCCCCAAACCTTTTTGCCTGCTTGCCTCCAACTTTACCGATTTCTTTTTGTTGGCCTTATGACTCTGAGCACTTTACCACTGCCAACCAGTGCTAAAGTGCATGTGCTGTCTCCTGTAAACATAGTTTGATTGACTTATCTACAATTGGCATATTTGATTTACCTAGAAGTCCCTAGTAGTATTCCCAGGGCCTGTAGATTGAATGCTACAAGTGGGTTTGCAGCACTGATTGTGCTACCCACTCAAGTAGCCCTTTAAACATGTCTCAGACCTGCCACTGCAGAGCCTGTGTGAGTAGTTTACACTACCATGTCGACTTGGCACTTGAAGACCCGTACCAAGCCATTAGCTCCCCTTTTATTACATTTAAGTCACCCATAAGGTAGGCCCTAGGTAGCCCGTAGGGCACGGTGCTGTGCAATCAAAAGGGAGGGCATGTACCTTTAAGCTTTGCAAATCCCGGTTGTGAAAAATACCCAATTTCATGTTTCACTGCTGTGAGGCCTTCCCCTCTCATAGGTTAACCATGGGAATTCCTTATCATGCTTTTTAACTGTAATTCCTGATTGAGAAGGAGTACATCTGTCATGTTTCATATCACTGGAATGGTAATGATAAATCCTCTTTACTAGTAAAGTCAAATTTATCATTACCCTTTTAAAATGCCACTTTTAGAAAGACTGTATTTTTCTGTCTGGGGTGGGTGACAGCTGGACTTTGTGCATTCCGTCTAGACAGCCATGGGAGCTTGTGGAACCTGTATCATAGGAACTTGTGACTGTGTTGAGATCTGCATTCGTTGGACTGGAACCTGAACTGGAACATTTTGCATTTGTTTTGGATTTATCCCTTGCATTTGCCCATCACCACTCACTCAATCTGGATTCTGTCTACACTCTCTCTTCCAGTATCTGAGCCTTTTGAAAAAGTGACAAGGAGCTGATTTCTTCAGTGTTGCAAAGTCTGGATCAGCCGGAACACCTCGACCTCCACCCTATGGAAAGGGAGCTTAGGTGAATGATGGGCCTTCCACATCCTGATGGGTCACCCTGGGCAGGATGGGAGGGAGGAGTTGACACTTAGACCTGAATAGACTGTGTCCTCTTCCCACACAAATGGCTGCATATCCCCCTGTAGTGAGTCTGGAGCCAGGGCAGGAAGAACAGACCTCTGTGCACTTCAAAGACCCTTCCTTGAAGTCACCACCTCTTCAAAGACACAACTGGGTATAAGAACTGGACCTCTGATTCTACTGCTTCAGTACAATACTGGACCTGTGAAGACTCTGCCAGAAGGAAGGACTAGTGCACTGCTAAAGGATTGCCACTCTCTTGGACTTCTGTTCTGGAAGAAGTGCTTTTCCGCTGTTCTGTCATGCTGCCTGCTATCCTCTGGCCTAACTGAGAAGGACTGGACCCACATTACTTGATCCCAGAGTGACTCCAAGGGCATGCTGGCTTTCCACTTGTTCTAAGTCTCAGGGACATCAAAGACTTCAACTCCCCCTGCTACAGCACCTACACTTTGTTTGCTGCAAGTCTTGCCCTGCCAACTGGTGCAACCAAGTGCTGGGCCCTTGAAAGCTGGTATGAAGTACTGCGCCAGCAAACCCAACGCATCGACGTGGTTGCGCCACTCAGAACCGGCGCATTTCCATTGACGATGACACATCGCTGCAGCTGTGAGGATCGAGGACATCGCTTCGCCGGCTGAGGCATCTTTGACTTTGCATGGCTCGGACTGACGCATCTTCATCGAAGACAATGCATTACGGCAGCTGCGGGGATCGAGTCCATTACTTCGTTGACGGCTCAACGCATTGTCTCCATTACCAATGCATTCTCAACTTTGCGAAGCTATAACTTATCACCTCCATCATAAGGATCGACGATTACACATCGCCTCCCCTGCTCCTCATATTGTCTTTGAATTTGACGCATTCATGCTACTTTTTCAGTGGGCAAAGGCTGGCCCCTGTACCTGACCCACACTCCATCACAGAGAGCCTGAACTTTCAGATTTGACCTGGTCTAGAGCGACCAGATAGCCTTGGTTGGTGATTTATGCTTTTAAGCACTACATTTCAGTTTTTTCATTACAAATTCATAACTCTGATTATACTTATTGGATTTTTGTCATTTGGCCTTGTTTTCATAAAAATATATAAACAATGTTTTTCTAAACTGGTGTGTATTCTTTAAGCCTGACTACTCTGTGTCAAGCTACCAGAGGGTGAGCACAGGCTAATTTGGATGTGTTGTTGACTTACCCTGACTAGGATTGTGGTTCCTTCTTGGACAGGGTTCATACCTCTGCCAACCAGAAGCCCCATTTCCAACAGAATGTAAAATGCCACTAGTTCTAAGGTCGACATTCAGGGTGGATAAAGATGTATCCCCCTCTGATTGTAAGCCTTACCTGCTGCAGCACACCTGTAAAGCTGAATATCTTTCTGCATCCATTTTCCTCCTGCTGAAAGCAGGTGGTAAATGAGCACAAATGCAGGTCCAGAATCAGGAGCTGTATGTGAACTTTCCAGCATGTTATTCTCCATTCTGGCCCCAGTAACTCAGAATGTTTGATAATTAGACAGTGGAGCTGGAACAATTTTCTGGGCGGGGGTGCTAACATCAACTTTTCATTAATGAAGTCAGGGATTGTAAAAAATCTAAGCATCACACTAAGAACAAGGATTGTACATGGGCCACGCCCATTCAGCAGGAGAATGGAAAGGATATAGTATTTAGCCTGTGAAGCATTTTGGAGCACATTGTCACACATATGTTATTAAAGCATCGTGGAGTAGGATACTGTAAATTACAGATAGAACATTTTCCATTAAAATGGCGCCTAAATATGTACAGACATCCAGTTTTACTGATTAAACTATACGTCACACAAACAATAATGCGTGGAAATCAGGTTATACAAATGTTTATCATTTACACATCACCAAGTAAAGTGCCTTGATTTGTTTTGATCACCTTAAAATCTTTCTTTCCTTCATACTTCAGAGTTAGAGAAAATATGCTTAATTTGTGTTTTTGCTGATATATGTTGAATAGTTTGTGCAATTAATTTACTGGTATGCAAATTTTGTTCTATGCTAGAAACAAATTGATATCCTACAGTACAGCCTTTCCTTCCACACTTCTTGTTACCCAGCAACAGTGTCACATACTGCACTTTACAAAATCCTTTAACTTTGCAGTCAGTCAGAGAAAGAAAAGTAAACACCAACATCTTCCTTAAAAGAAAACAATAAGCTACACTTTGACAGAAGACATAGCTTGACATTTGGTCTCTGTCTTTGAATGCACTGCAAATGTGACAAGATCAAAATTTATTTAAAGGCATATTTATTGCTCATTCACCTTCAAAACTCCCGCAGGGGATTTCTGGAGTGTTGCAGCACCCCCTCCAACCTCCTTCACCATTATTTCCAGCGACTGTGTAAGTGGAATGGAGATACTAGCTGGAATCGGTAATGCTAGCCTGATGTCTGCAAGTCAATATAATGGCTGACTCAAAACAGTAAGAAACAGTAGGTATCTATACTGGGCCAATATCACAGGATTTAGTTAGAGTGTAAGATAACACGTGAAGCATATTCTTGTTTGTTAGGGAAAGCACATATAAGTGGACTTTTAAAGGGAAGAGAGCTCTTATAAGAGTACCATATACACTCCAGAGAAGGTTGAATCTTCCACAAAATTCAAAGGACAATACATTGAGACATCTGTTATGGATCGATTTGGCAGAGTCGAATATAACTGCATCTTAAAACTCAATATTGTGACAGAAAGAATGTTCATTTGGCACTGAAGAAGTATTACAGACATAAGCGGTCTTAAGGACATTGTTGGAGAAAAAGCGAATGACAGAAGCAAGCTTTACTAATGAATTATCAGTCATAAATGAGGAATTGTAACTTCAGAAGAATACAGCAGACCAGCAGACAATGTCACCCGCAGCACTATTAGAAATAAATGCTTATTTCAAATGAAACCAGTAATTTCCAGTTTTAGTAATAGGCACAAGGAAATATTCCTCGGAAAAGGGACTTAAATATTATTGCACAATCAGATGGTGAAGACTGTATTACCCCAGGAGGATGAAAGTCTGAGTTGGTCATGCTCTTGAAAAGAAAGTCACACACAGATGTAACCAGCAAGATCCTAAATCACTGTCCCTTGTGCTATGCTTTTTTGTATTAACGCAATGGACCAGCAATGTGCATCCGCTGTTTCTTTATTTCAAATGAGTGTTGCTTTAAATACGAAATAATTTAGTCATGAAATTAAATATAACTCATATTGTCTAAAACATTTGCAAAATGAAACAAACGAATAATAACTACCTGCAGGAGTTGGTGGTATGCCCCGCTCATAACACAGAGAGTAGGCTAAGGGGTCCATTACGAT